>LNAC01000487.1:492458-599043 GCA_002007465.1 Ailurus styani
CCTTCCTTCCTTCCTTCCTTCCTTCCTTCCTTCCTTCTCACCAGCACAATGATATTAAGATCCATCTATTGGACAGTGACACTTTCCCACATTATACCTATCTATTCTCCCAGTGACAGTCTGATAGTCCCCGGCTCCTGTGTCCACCACAGTGCCACAGTGATCATCCTCATATGAGGTCCCACTTAGATGACCGTGTTTTGGATATAAACATCTAAGAGTGGAAATTCTGAGTCATGGGGGGGGGAATGTCTATGTAATTTGACTAAGCTGTGCCAGCTTACATTCAGAATGGCTACACTCGTCTTAAAATTACACTAGCAAGGACTTCTGTGTCCCTGTTGTCCCTTGGCATTAGTCAATGTTCTAAGCTTTGTTAGTCTACCTGGTTATTGTCAAATATTCATTGTTCTTGAGGGAGATTTTCATGAGCATAGAGTGAAAAGAAAATCATTAAAGAGGAAAAGCATGGCAAGGTGCCATTGTTTGTGTATTTGTTTTAGGAATATAATTTAGAAGTTAACTGATGGTCCTAGGGACACAATTAATAAATTTATTTGAATTGATAGCTAAAGTGAAATTTTTTTTACAGGCAATAACTTTTGGATCAATACACTGCTGAGACAATGTGGACTGACTTTGCCATTTAGGTTACAAAGTGGATAGTTTCTATAAACTGTACAGGTTCAATTGTAGTGCCAAGGTTTGGGGGAAAATATATTTAGGCACATGATAAAACAAAATTATTTTATTAAAAATTAGTGTATTGCCAAAATGTATTGAAAATAACAATATTTTGATATTCTCAAACCTTTCTGAGGATATTGGGTCAAACAAAGTGCCATTATGTGAAAAGTCAAGTCATTATTAAGACTTACAAAAACCTTTTTGGTATATTTCCCAGAAACTAAGAAAGTGAATGACTTTCATAATTGGATAACAAATCATTTCACAGGTCAGGTACTTTCCAATTCTTGGCTTTCAACAAAATCGAAGGAGGAAATAACTAAGTTGTCAGTTGAGAGACTATTAAAAATGATTTTAGATGATAGATCACTACATGGGTTTTGGCATATAACTTGGAGGAAATTCAAAGAAATGGGTGATACTGCAATAGAAAAGTTCTTGCATCCCATTCATCTTGTGGTAAGAACAATTTTTTTCAGAATTTATATCTATAAAAATGAAAAATAAGAAGAAAAAGAAAATAAGAAAAAAGACATAATCCTGAAACTGTCTCCTTTTAGTGACAAGTCATACTCATCCATGGATACATGAGCTAATTGCAAAGAAACAATCTCTTCAAGAGACTTCTAAAAAAACCTTAATTTTTTGTCTGGTGGGTTTCAACATTTTAATATATCTGCTCTTTTGTTTAAGTGTGGACTACTGATAATTATAACAGAATCTAGATGAAATTGCTTAATACTTAAAACCTAAAATCTTTGTTTTAAATTTATTTAAGTATTTTTGCTGTAGAATATGATAAGGATGATAAGGATGATAAGGTGACATTTTAAATATAAAAATATGCTAGGATACTCTGTGTGTGTGTGTGTGTGTGTGTGTGTGTGTGTGTGTGTGTGTGTGAAATGCAATGGGAAGTTGGTGCAAGGAAAAAAGAAATGAGATAAAATTCCTAACTGTCAAGTAGGATCTTATTTATATCTTTAAATGTATAATGGCAAGTATCTATCATTATGGTTATTTAGATTTACTGGGCACATTTAAAAAGGTGATATACCCATCTGACTTTACAATCTTAATATTTATAATATATCCCAACCATAGGCATTGTACCTATTTAAACCTTTGATTCATAAATTTGAGACCTCAACCCCAATTTTGTGCATTTTAGGGAGCATATAAAACATTTCGTAGACCCCCAGCCTAATTCATGCAGGCTGTAGTAAGCAGAGAAGGCATTTAAAGCCAAATTTTGACTCTAGGTTATAACATTTTGTATCTGTTATAATTTAATGGAAAGGAGATCACATGGTAGTAGGAAGCATCATTGTTTTAGCTCCCCACCCCCATGCCAACTATATGAGAATTTGCAGACAGGCAAGAACGGAATCAACATGCCCAGAGAACTCATAAATGACTATCTGAGTCACAAATTATATGCATGCATCTGCCCAGCATAGTGCCTGCCATATATTATTTCTAGGTGTTAATAAAAGTTTTTTAAGTGAATCGTAAAAATCTAGGGCTTTTCCCATTAATTAATAAAATTTCCTTAAAGACAAGCATTTCAGTTGATAATTGTGTTTTTATTTTTAGATCTAAGGATCAATTCAGAGATTACTGTGAAACTTGTATTATAAGCTTCTATAAAGACCAAAAAACAAGCAAACAAAAAACTAAACAAAGAACAAGAAGAATCTCTGACACTCTTTTTGCCAGACAGACGCCTATTTTTAAACTCAATCTTGTTATCAGAATTAAAGACAGTAACTCCAGTGAATAATATTAAATTACTAAATGGTGAGCTATGTTCACACTATATTTAGAATAGGGTCAATTCAGTCCTTAAATAATGCAAGGCAGATTATACCCTTACCTTGTTTAATTGACAAGAGGACTTTGCAACCAATTCTTTTTGCTCATGGTCAGTAGAAATGGGCGAGAAGTGATTGAAATCAATGCACTATCTCAAAATAATTAAAACCATATGCCTGTGCATTCACTATTCCTTATCCTTTACTTCCTTTTATTCTTTCCCCTTTTTTTTCTTCTAAGCCAAACACATTGCGCTGAATTTTATCTATGTTAATTTCTCAGAACCATTGTTGGAATTAGGAAGGTCTTAGAAATGGATTCACCATGAAGATACATAAGCGTGAGCTTTAGGGCTCCTCACTTATATCCTAGGAGGATCCCATCAATACCTTCCCATGGTGATATATTTTTTATAAAATTTGAAAACAATAAGACATATTTAACTATAGTTCGAGTTTAATGGGCTATATTTATGTGATTTGTGGTCTCTTCCAGGCATTGTTAAATTATTGCTAGCCATCTCATTATAGAAATGGCTTTCAGGAATATTCCTACCAACAATTTTTCTGACTCACTCAGGGTCATGTCTCAAAGGTGCCAGAAATAATGTTGCATTTTAAATGCGTCTTTGGTGTCTGGCTTGGGAGTATGCGGTTAGCGTAGAAGATACAAATTTTCAAAAATAGAGAAGCAGAAGCTGCTCTATGGAAGATTCTTCTGAATCTTATAGCTCATATACAAAGAATATTGGATAGAAGTTTCCCCAAACTTGTTAACATATTAAATGTTTACATGAGATTGCTAAAAACGTGTGTTGAAACTGAAAGAAATTTTTCTAAACCGTAAACTATAAACAATACAGATTTTGATTAGTCCTGATAGAAGAAACACTGAATTGTGCTTCTCTTTTCTCTGTAGACAACAATATTATAAAATAGTCATCAAAGGAAGAGTCAGTCAAGACTATGCTGCCAAAATAGGTAGGGAAATAAGTATTATAGATATGTGCCAGGCAGGTAATTAATAAAACTATTTTAATTTATTTTTATTTTTATTTTTAAAATATTTATTTATTTATATTATTTGTTTCAGGGGCACAGGTCTGTGATTCATCAGTCTTACACAATTTATCACACTCCCTGTAGCACATACCCTCCTCAATGTCCATCACCCAGATGAATGAAACTGTTTTTTCATTTTCCCCTATTTTGTGATATGTATGCTGTTGGTCATCCTTTTAAAATTAATAATTTGTTATTTCTTACCGTAAATAAATGTTTCATTTTATATATAACTTCCCTTCATATCCACCTTTCATAATTTCGAGTTTGCTTTTTTTACCAAGGACCCCTAGATTGTATAGATTTGTCCCTGGCCTTAGATGTTATTTGGTATAACTCTCTCATTATATACATGAAAAAACAGGTTTAGAGATAATTTCTTACTTCTTGGGCTCAACTATCACGAACAGGATTGTAATAACAATCAGGCTCCTGGGCAGTGAGTTAAATCTCTCAGGATTAATCTATAGATAGAGTAATTTAAGTTCTCCCTGTATATGAATCTGCACCTAGAATTTTAGTTAGGAAAAGAGTATTGTAGAACTGAACTCTAGACGAAAAGTCTATATATAGAAAAAAATATCCGCAGCTGTGCATGAATTTCTTTGAGAAAAAAGCATTTGTCAAAGTGGCTAGAAATGAGGAAGGAATCGCTGTAGGGTCCCTGGCACTCTGAACCTTAGAAAGGCACAGGCAAATGACTTTCAACAGCATTGTCGAATAAAGCAGGAAAGAACCAGATAATGTGAAACTCACTTGTTACTGATTGTAATGCCATGGCCTGTGTTAATATTCCCTAAGGCTGAATTCTCTCTGAATAATACACAAGGGAAGCCAGACGATGTTTCAGAGCTTGGACAGTGAGAAGGAATTTTACGAACTCAGGTCTGTCATTGCAATCCTACCACAAAACTGGACTAGAAATCCATTTTAATGCTATTCTCTAGCTGTCTTTGCACAACGAAAATGAATGTGCATTTGGGGACCTCCAATTACTAACATTTGCAGAGGGCAAATAAAATACTGATTTTCGTCTTCTAACGAGACAGAAACTTTGAATTTGAAAACCAAATAAATCAGACTTTCTCATACTGATGAAGACTAGCTGGACCATAATAGAATTTAAGCCCGTAAGTAGTAGTGATTTACTGAGAAGGGTTACAGTAGCTGTCCAAAGGATATTAGACTGCCATTAAAGACATGCTTTCTGGGCTAAGCAGACATTATAACAGGGCTACTATATGGCCTTCTCAAATTTCAAAGGCCATCTGAAGGCAAATTTAGATGCTAGGTCAGAAGCAGCCCCTGATGGAGGCAGGGCTGTCTCTGTGCTGTCTTTGAACTCAGGGAAAGGAATGGGTGTTCACTCTGTTTCCGTTGCTTTAAAGACAACAGGTCCCTCCGAGCATCTCCATGTCTCAAGCGTTCTCCAAGTCCCGAGACGTACTCAGCTCAAGGCTTTGTAAGAACAGTCATTGTTTGAACTGCTAGAATCCTCTCATCTTGACAGGGAAATTAGAATAGTGAAAAGCAAAATGAAGCAAATCCTAGGAGAGGCAGAGACGAAACTTACATGGGTGAGGGATGGTGCTGTGGAGTGGAAGCTATGAACTGGCCTGCTGTGCTGAAATCTCACTGGTGGATGTCTTGTTTGGCTTGCATAGGATTTTTCAGAGAAATTTGAACTAATATTTAAAAATTCTGATTTTGACATAAAGAACATGCGGAGTTTTCTCCGGAAGTAGTTTGCAACTCTGTTTCATTCTTGCAGAGCATGAGCTTTTGCTGTACCGTTGGGCAGTAGCCTCTCCTAGTGCTCTAGCTCAGTAGTTATAGTTCAGGTCAGACTTCCCAGAACCCACAGGGGAGAGGGGCGAGAGCTGTGAGAAGCTGCGAGAGTGTTAGATCTCTCAGTCAGCTGAGAGATTGTCTGATCTGACCCTTTGAAGGAAGAAAGTGTGGTTGGGAGGAAGAGCCTAAGACAACAATGCTAAGAACATTCAGCCAGGCTAATGGGAAGTCTTAGAAATTCACCTGGCCTGTAGGCACGTGACTCCCAGTAAAGGGTCTTCTATGGGAGCGGCGTGGGCCATCACAGGCCTCTGATGCATTTCCAGAACTTTGCTGCTGGGCACTTAGCTCCTTGGCTCCCCTCAGACAGGAATCTGAGAGGAGTATGCACCCAACTCCCATGCCTTGCTTTACTCTGGTTCTCCCGCTACTTATTGTTTCTAAAGAGAGTTTGATTAGGATTCTGGCAGTTTGATTTTCCCATGTTCAACTATTTCCTTATTTCCCAGGCCATAGTTGGCATTGCATTTGCTTCTTCTGTTTTAAGCCTGAGAATTGTAAGGCATGGCCAGTATGTTCTTTTGTCCTTTAAGCTGTAAAAAACAAGAACAGGACCAATAAAGCAACAACAGTACAGCAACCAACACTGAAACAGAAATCCAGAGGCTATATTTATATTGCAATGAAAAGTAATATTATTACAGTCATCAACAGATTTAGATTCCCATCCATTCATTCATTCATTCAACAAAATACAGAATATTTACCATGTATCAGGCATATAACACTCTCTCAAGTTACCCCTTGGTGTACCTCTAGCCTGTTGGTTGGGAGAAACACCACAGTAATGGTCTTTACTAAAGTAGCAGAATAAGACCACAGTATTTCTTTTTCAAGTATGTCAATACCTAAATGATTTTGCTACCAAAACATTTTCCACACAGGTGGACTTCCCACAGTTTCTTCTTTCTTCTCAGCTGAGGGGCATCCTAGGTCTGACTCCAGTGTGGGGCATTTCTGTGCTGGGCACTTTGTGGCTTTCCTTTCCCTGTTTCTCAGGGAACAGTGTCATTTTTTTTATCATACCACCTAACCTTGTGTACACTCCCTTCTTGCCTTAGGTGCTGGTTTTGTTTCTCAGCCTTTCCACATCTTTCCACATATGTCAAATAATTGGCAGCGGGGGGGGGGGAGCCAAACTGTATGAAGTCTTATTTAGGTGGCCTCAGTGTGTGTGTGGGAGGGCGAGGGGTTTTCTCTGAAACATCCTGGTATTTACTGCTGTGACATCAGGCCATCCACACAGCGCCAGCAATGTGAGAGACAGGGAAGAAGTCATAACTCTGCTTCTGAATCCAGAGAAGGAAAAGAAAATTCACATCTTGTAAGTCATCTAGAATATCCTAATTTTACTTCAAATTAAAAACTCAGTTCAATTTCTAAATATGGGTTCTTAATTGCAGAAAATCATCAAAATATGGAAATTCATTTAATGTTAATTTTTTTGTCTTCCCAGCTGGAGTCTGGCAACTTGTGTTGGGAGTAAGGGTGTCGTCACACTTTGTTTTCAACCTTCACTCAACTAACTAGCTACTAGTCTTGCCCATCTAAATAAGGAATATAGGGAGGGAGGAGGGGATAAAGAAACAGAGTGGATTCTTGATTTGTGCTGTCAGACTATAAGTGTGTCCCCTCTCTGGCCTTGCAGGTGTGTGGAGCTCACTTCCTGTCTCTGTGCTTTTGTAGGCTCTTATGTGCCATTCCTCCTAAAGATTTCTAGCAGCAGCTCCTCCATTTTGAGGGCAATTCCCATTCTTTGGTTGCTTCCTCATGGTCCTTGGGTCTTCAGGGGACCGCTCCATAGGCACTTCACTTTTGGAAACCCAATATTTCTTCTAGAAGACTCTCTTGGGCAGAAGTTAAAAAAAAGGCTCTAGGCTAGTTTTCTCTCCCTCAAGGCCACAAAACTGGTTCATGGGAAGCATGTACGCTTCTATACCACCTCGCAAAGGAAAGTGCAATTTCTTTCCAGATGCACCTGACCAACGCTTAGTTGACCATGTAGCTTGCTCACCCACCTATCTTTACCCCTAGCCTCTGGCAAGAGTCAGATCTCATCCCACCACGCTTACCAAACTCATCTGAGGCTCTACAAGGAGACCTCGTGAGGGTTCTCTTGCCAGGCCAAACATGAAATGACTCAGAACGGGCAGAAGTCTGTTTAAGTCTTCTCTCTCTCCCTCCACTCATTCAACATTTTATATACTCAATTTGGTTTGGGAAAACAGTCTATAACACTAATATTGAAAGTTTCTATTTTGGTGTGGCACGTTGGAATGCTCTATCTGTTTATCTTGGTGTCTCCATTGAAACTTCAACGATATTATTCTGTTATGCTGCTTATAAAGCTTTTGATATGTTAGCAATCTCTTCTCAGTTTCCTTATTTTTTTTTTTTTTTTAAAGGTTTTATTTATTTATTTGACACAGAGAGATCAGATCACAAGTAGGCTGAGAGGCAGGCAGAGAGAATGAGAGAGGAGGAAGCAGGCTCCCTGCTGAGCAGAGAGCCCGATGCGGGCCTCGATCTCAGGACCCTGAGATCATGACCTGAGCCGAAGGCAGAGGCTTTAACCCCCTGAGCCACCCAGGCGCCCTCAGTTTCCTTATTTATAATTTTGGGATATACATGAAACACCAACCACAATTTCTAGCAAACGGGAGGAGTTTGACAAAAGTTCATTTCCTTCCTCCCACTCCTCTCCCCTCCAATTTAAATAAAAAGGCACTGTTTTACATTCAGATGGGGTCTGCGCTGCACCTGAGCCTTCAGTTCCATGATGACAGGCTCCCCATGCTGTGGGAGCCCTTGGGCATGCATGACAGGCATTTGGATTGACTAAGACCACAAACTGAAGCCTGGTGACTTCTGACCAGTCTGTGCTCCCACCGAGGCTCAGACAGCTCATGGACCAGCCTCCTTCTTCCCCCTTCTCCTCCAAAATCTAAGCTTATTGCCAGGTCCCTGGGCAAACAGTGTGTGAGGTGGGATGGACATTGAGCAAGTGGGATGTCTACTACCTGCCCGGCCAAGGAGAATGGCTGGCATGTCCGCAGTGTCTTCAGGCTGCTACCACTTGATGAGGAAGGCTTCCTGAAGGCTGTGGACCTTCAGGCTGTGGTTCCATGACCAGGTGTGTTACAGATCCAAGGGGACATCACCCAGCTGTCCACTGCCAAGGAGATCATCCAGCACTCGGAGGGCTGTCCACAGACCTAGTGGTGTGAGATGGGGCTCCCAGTGTAACCCGGCTCCTTCTAGTCGCTCTGAACATTGCTACACAAGTCTTGCAGTCAGTGGGCTACCCTGTTGCCATGATTTGGGAGGCCAGGATGTGACCCTGATCGACAGCCAGCTGCATGTCTTCTTCTCCAGTGTGCTCTGTGCCAAGCCTGGGAGCGGCCGCCCCTCTGGCATAGGGGCCTTCACTGTCTGTGAGGGTTATGACCCCGCTGAGGGCCTCCTTCTGGACTTGACCAAACCCCAGCTGGATGACCCTTATGATCCAGATTACAACCAGTTAGAGGGCACACTCACCTCATTGTGTCATTGGTGACCTGTGGGGACCTGAGGTCCTATGATTTGGACTGCAGTTACCCACTGGAACTAGAGGATGGCTCCGAGTACAAGTACACACACCCATGCAGCCCCGTATTTCACCACCATACCAGGAGGCCTGCACGTTGAAGAAGAAAGGCTGGCTGGCCAAGGAGATCCATCTCCAGGAACTTCCCCATCAGTACAATGGACACGTTGCCCCAGCCCCTGGCTGCTCCACAGTGCTACACCATGCTTGCCTCTGCAGCGGAAGACAATGAAATGAGTCGTTCCCCTTAATACTTTCAGTTAGCTGGCAATCTGATACAACCCAGAAGCTGTTTGCTCTCAGGAAAACAAGAACTTGCATCAATGAACTTGTTTTCAAGTATCTCATCAAGGGTCCTGAACATCCAAGCCCTGAGTGGAAACCTATAACAACCATCACGGACACAACGAGGAAAGAAGCATCACAGGATGCCTGTCTGCAGAGGGGATTCTTGAGTGAGGTCTTGTTTCTTTAAATCTTTCCAGGGGTGTCCTGAGAATGTCTAGAATTGTGCCCCAAAACAGCAGTTCTTAAAATGGATAGAAATCAGGAGTATCTGTGGGCCTGATGGAGGAAAATATTATATCTTTATTTTCACTAATATAACTGAAATTTAGCTTTACTCCTCAGTATAAATGCTGGCAACCAATCACAATAGTAGAAGCAGTGCCTGTTACCTTCCTGCCAATACAAATCAGTTGCTGTTGATGACAAGTGCAGTTTTTGCAGGCATCTAGAAATGCTGTTCACATTTGTCATTACTTTGAATAATAGAAGATCTTATAATTTGATGTACTAATTTTAAAAAGGCATTTATATACCAAAAAGAGATTTGGGACCAAAGTTATTTTGCAAAAATAGTCAAAGTTGGCCTTTGACTCATGATTTAGTGATAACTTTCTAACAGATTCATTTTTAAAAAAGTATTCAATGTGAGGAGCGCCTGGATGGGTCAGTTGTTTAAGCCTCTGACTGTTGATTTCCGCTCAGGTCATGATCTCAGGGTCATGAGATGGAGCCTCAAGCGGGGCTCTATGCTCAGTGTGGAGTTGGCTTGAGATTCTCTCTCACTCTCTCTGTGACCCTCCCCCAATTTCTCTTTCTAAATAAACAATCTTAAAAAAATTCAATGTGTACCTATATAGTGTAGGTATAGTAATAGGTACCTTTTCTAAATGCAGTGTTGCTTAGAAAAATCAACAAAAATGCAATGAAGTTTTTAGCAGAGAAATGAGGATTTCAGCATAATGAGCCTAATTTTTCTCAACCTGGTGGTTGTTTTGTCCAATGAATCACATTTTTTTTGTCGGATTAATAGGCACAATACTACTCAATTGACACTAAAGTAGAATCCTATTTTATGCGGACTGGAAAAATTAATATTCATAAATATTTATGAAGAGTAATTGGAGCTTTTTTCCATTTCCGTTATATCTGGGTCTGTTTTCCATAATACTAATAAGGGATGAATATTTTCATGACAATTAATCTCTTTCATGATCTAAAACTGAATAATAGCACATGAATTGCTACTTGTTATTTTTGTGTGACTGTAAACATAGGAAGATTCTTTTACTCTAGGGAAAGCAAAATTACTCTTTTTTGCAGGAGTATACACTTTCATATTTATATCCAAAATATGCAAAAACAAACAAAAAAAAACCAAGAAAAGCCCAGAACAGCTGTTTCATTAATTTGCTTTCTTCTCCCTTACTGTATTAATCATGGCTCTTTCAATATCTCCTTTTATTTTCCAAAAGCATATAACCTTCTTATTTGACTGTTCCCTTATGTTGCACTTTGATTTGGCCAGGCTGATGAATTACAAATGAAGTTCACACACAAAAAAAATTATTGTCCCCCAAAGAATATTACTTTATTTCAGATTGAGACACACCGATTAATACTCCCTTTCCCTCCTTGCGGGTATCTGAGAACTCATTGCTTCTTCTCCATTGCATTTAATTTTAGTATAAAATATAATAGCTTGCATTATAAGACTCTGAAGGCTTCTCCAGTTTGTTCTTGGTTCTAGACAGATATTGATTTAAATTAAAGAGGGTTTAATCCTTATATACTAGCACTACAGAAGTCAAGAACTTGTAAGCTGATTGATTTGGAAAGGAGTAGTTCAAAATACATTAAGGATATATATCCTCATCTGACTAGGAAAGCCAAATTTGAAGAAATAAAAAAAGAAAGAGAGAGAAGGTCAACAAAAGGAAACATGGACCATGCCTTTATGTCAGTAAAATATAGTCAATTGAGTTAATAATTTGAGTCAAACCAGATGATGGACTGATTGGCAAAATAAATATTTTGGCATCCTTAAAGCATAAAGTTTAACTGGGGATATAAGGAAGCAGTTCAAGATGATTACATCTATAAAATAACAGAGCAGCAGGTTAGTTTTTTTTCTCTTTTGTGCTGGGGTGGGAGGAAGGAGAAAATGCATTAATTCATTTGCATTTCAATACAGTTCAACAGGTTTTTATTGGACATCTCTTATGTTTTATACCTTTTGCTAATCACTGGGATTAGTGGTTTTAAATCAAATAAATAATTTATGCCTGCATTTTCGGTTTTAACCAAATCGATTTTGTTTGAAGAGGGCAGGGGACTTTTGTTACCTGGGACAAAGATGTCAAGTACAGAATCAGACTGTAACACTCTTTACTCTATCTGGACTCATAGGGCTGTCCTCAGATGGTCCAGATTCACTGAGCAACTAGAATCCATTGCATCAACTTGTCCCTGTTGAAAGAAAAGCTTGCCTGAGGGTATTCTTGCTCAGGCATTTAAGATGATATCAGTAGTTCAATCCATAAACAAACACTGATGGAATCACACTTAAGGAGGAAGCTGGATGTCGCGTCTTTCCCATTTCCAAACATTTTCTTTCCTGTTTCCAAACATTCCAGGTCATTCAGTGATCTAGAGTCTAAATATGCACATCAAAATGGAGTCTTTTCTCCCTTAAAGGTATCACAGCGATCTGATCTTTCCTGAAAACATTTTTCACTCATCACTTTCTATAGACTCCCCTTCCATGTTGGAACAAAACTCGTTGCTGCTGTTACAGCCTAGGAAGATAACTTTAAACTTTGAGGAAATGCCTGTCCTGTTTTGTGTCATCTGTTCTACTCTGCACAGAACTATTTAATTTTCTTCTATCTGTACCCTTCTTGGAGTACTTATAGAAGACAAAGATATTACTGCTGCTTTGGATTTACAGAAATGATTCACTCATGACCATAAAGCTTACAATATAATGTGTATGTGGAGACCTGCAAAGAAATTAAACAATATAAGCAAATAGAAGTAAACACTGAGAGAAGTACACAGTGCTTTCAGGGTGATATATTCCCCCACAGGGATCAGAAAATCTTCCTCCACAGGTAGTATTTAGTTTCTTGTGAAAAACGATAGAGTTTCCTTTTCATTCTTTCCAGTTTTCTGTGCATGTGAATGTGGGGAGCATTGACCAGGTGGAAGGCATTTCCAGTGATGAGCTGGGCAAAGGTGTTCAGGTGTAAGATGACATGGGGATACTTTTCAGAAGTCTCCTGTAGCTGAGGTGCAGGAGGCATGAGAAGAAATTGAGAATATCCATGTCTGTAATGAAATCCCGCTCCTCGAATTCCCACCAATGAAAGTGGTAGAGGTTGTCATGTTCCAGGAGAACTTCGTTTATACTGGGAATATGGTTCGTACAAATTACAGCAAAGTGCACTCTTTCTCTGTTTATATATGTATTTGTTTGGAGACCTACTTGCAAAAGAACTATCTCTTCCTAGTTTAATTTTTTTAAAAGATCTATTTATTTTAGAGAGAGAGAGGGAGAGAGGGAGAGAGGGGGGGAGAGAGAGAGAGGGGTAAAGAGAGAGAGAGAGAGAGAGAGAGAGAGAGAGAGAGAGAGAACACTAACAGGAGGAGGGGCAGAAGGAGAGGGAGAGAGAGAATCCTCAACAGACTCTCCACTGAGCATGGAGCCAGACACAGGGCTTGATCCCAGGACCCTGAGATCATGACCTGAGCCGAAATTAAGAGTTAGATGCTTAAGCGACTGAGTCACCCAGGTGCCCTTTGCTAGTTTAATTTTTAAAATAATTTATTAATGGCCATTTAGAAGACAAAGAGACATGAACTGCCAAGTATGAAACGGGGCATGATGTATAGCCGTACGGCAGAATCTTTTCACGGTCACTGGTGTCCAGTTCCTTATACTCAGGGCAAAATGCAGGACATCCCACCGAGTGTCATTTCTAAATAAGTAAATGTTTCTGCCCCACATTTGCTAAAGGTCAGTTTCCCTGAGTGAAGCTTCCATAGATCATTGCTTCATTCCAAATTCAAGTTTCATGTGGTGGTATCAGATTGGAAAGATTAAGTCATATGTTTACATTTGCATTGAAAGGATGTTTCCTGAATTCTACTCCAGAGGAGCAGGACTCATAATGTGGAAAATGACAAAACATAGGGAGGCTGTTCAAAATACATAATATTATTATGTATTATTATATTAGTATGTATTAGCAGTCCACAAATGAAATATTATTGTATGTTAGTGATTCATAAACAAGATATATCTACATATACCGGAATAGATCATTGTTAAGTAATGTTCTTTTTCACTCTTGGAAACATCTATGCATATCTTATTAAATGCAATACTTCTGCTCTATATTATTCATCAATTTTTGTTAGGTTAGGCTGTGATAAAAATAACCCCAAAATCTCAGTGTCTTAAAACAACGAAGTTTTCTTTCTTACTCATGTTACATCGTCTTTGTGGGGTTATCTGTAGTTTTATTACTGTTCACTTTGCGACGGCCATAATCGTGTTCTACATTCTACATGTTTTCTTCTTTATTTGATCCAGGCTAAGGAGCTGTCAGTATCTTAGACATGCTGTTTCCCTACAAGAGGGGGGAAGAGAGAGGGGGGGGTAGAGAGAAAGAGAGAGACTAAACCAAATAAAGGCAATAACAACAGAACCACATAATTACTCTAAAAGCATCTGCTTGACCATGGCATACATCACTAACAATTCCATTGGTCAAAACAAAAGTAGTGAAATTGTTAAGCCCCATACCGTTTGGGTAGGAAAGTGAAATATCCTTTTAGAAGGGACAGTGAATAAGTGGCAATAATAATAAACGATTTCAGTTCTCTTTCATCATCTCAAATAGTTTTTTCCCAGCCTTACTTACAAAGCACGGATCTTGTCTGTAAGGTATACCCACCAAATTTGCATCCAATACTAGCAACTGGCCCAGTCTAGAATAGTGTGATAATCTGTACCACATGAACAAAAATATATCTGGTCCCACATTTGTGGGCTACATATAAACGCAGTACAGGGCTCTTCCATTTGGAAAGGGAACACGTGGGAGATATACAGGAGTCACTGTTTCATAGCAATTCTGAAATCGTACAGAGTAGACAATCTTTTGTTTTTTAGATTCCACATATAAGTGAAACCATATGGTATATGTCTTTCCCTGTCTGACTTATTTCACTCAGCGTAATATCCTCTATGTAGACAATCAGAGGGCCTCCTGTGAAAGAATATTTAGAAAACCCCATCTTTTTAGGTTCAGATTCTGCTCCCTGGAATTAGCTCCTCAGTCCATTGTTCCTGTTGACTCTGGCTTCATTTATTGGAAGGTTCCTCCTTTTCTTTTCTATGGTCTTTCTTTTCCAGATGCTATTGCACAATCTGAGTGAGGCATTGGAGAAAATGCCTTACTTGGGGTCTTAACAGATTTCTCATTATACTCTTGTTTATAGGAGGTAGAAGTGGCAAGGCTCAGTTGAAGCCTCAAATGGTCAGTTTCTTTTCATTGAGGTGGTTGGCTCTTTCAGAATTACAATTATTTTAAGTTGTTTTACTCCAGGAAGCTGCACACAAAGTTCTCTTTGAAACCTATCTTTATACTTCCCTAGATTTGCTTAAAGGTAAATCAAGCTTATTATGTTTCCATGAGAGATTCATGGCTTTCATCTCTTCATTCTGAGCCATTTTATCACCTGAAGTATCTTAATAAACACTACCTTAATGATTTGAGAGGTTACACATACAGGCGTGCTTTTCCACCATTGTATTGGACATTGCCATGAAGTTTAGTCTTCATTTGACTTTGTTTTTCCAAGTATTTCTCAAAATGATCTTAGGCTAGTAGGAGAGGAAAACAGTTTCATGCTGCAGCTCTGCTTGCCAATAGTTCCAGTTGTTTCTGACTTCACTTTTTTCAGTAGTAACTTATCAAATGCAACTAAAAGCAATTTAGTAAATCTAGTAGCATTCTGTTTCTCAATATCTTTCCTTAAAGCCACATGACATTAGACTTATTATCTTCCAAGTTATTGCAGGCCACAGTTTATCACTGCCTCATGTTTCTTCTTCATTTTTCCAGCAGTCAGTAAGTTTTTTTTTTTCTTTTCCATTCATCCCTTACATCAGTGCCCTCTATTTTAGCTTTCCTATTGTGTCATACTCCAGACTTTCTGTATTGGTCAGCTTTTTCTAGGTTTTGCTGTTGTAACAAATAATCCCCAAACATCAGTGGCTTGACATAATAAAGATTTCTCACATGTATCCAAGGTGCTTTGAGTTGCCTGTACCTCTGCTGTTACCTCTTATGGATTGACTGCACTTATGCTTCACAGATATTTCCTTTAGACTTACAGAATTGCAGGGGGAAATTCCAGGCTAATTTTGAGGAGGTGGAAAAAAAGCAGTGATGAAATCACCTGAGAGCTCTTAAAGTTTTTGCTTAATTGTAGCTTTTCTTCCTTTTACATTTCTTTTGCCAAAGTAAGTAAAATAACCAAGTCTGGTGTTCATGAGGCAGAGGTACATTCTCCTTTTACAGAGAAGGCAGTGAATAAATGAAAAATAATAAAATCTACCACATTTACCAACTTTCCAATACTGACTTTTGTTTCTCTATTTGGACATGTTAATCTTTTCTTGCTAAAAAAAAAACCCAATTGAGATAGGAGAAATTTATTTATTTAAGAAAATATGTATCAGTATCTCTCTGAAAAAAAGTGGCTGTATTCAATACTAAGGTATAACGAAAAACATTAATCTGATTTTCACAAGCTTTATAAAATTATTCAGGGGGGTTGATAAACAATGTCAAACCTGTTGAGAAATGTGGTATTATTTGAAAAATAAATTATCTCCAAGTGGAACTACATAGAAATCTACTACTAATAATGTAATTATAATAGCTAATATCTCTTGAGTGTTTGCTGTTCCACATACTGTCTTTTTTTTTTTTATTTTTTAGAGGGAGAATGAGAGAGTGTGAGTGTGGAGGGGGGCAGGGCAGAGGGAGAGGGAAAGAGACAATCTCAAGCAGACTTCGCACCTAGAGCAGAGCCTGAGGATGGGCTCCATCTCACGACCCTGAGATCATGACTTGAACTGCAACTGAGAGTTGGATGCCTAACTGAACCACCCAGGCCCCTTGTCCAGATACTGTCTTTAATTTCATCTCAACTTTATTCTAAAGGAGAAAGCTGAAGTTTGACTTAGGTCCTACAGCTAGGAGGTGAAGAACAAAGATATGAAGTCAGTTCTGATTTAAGAGAGCAGTTCCCAATCATTAAGCTTATTAAGTTGTATATGTGTATACTTATTTTATAATATATTTCAAATATAAACTTAAAAATGATATTAAATGGAGTGATCAATGGTGGACTCTGCTCAGTTGGGGTCTAATTCATCTGGTGGGAGACTTTTAAACCCATGTTAATGGTTGAAAGTCCTATACTCTGGATAAGCAAGAGTATCTAAAAATAGAGAGGCAAACATTAAAATAAATCTTCAGATTTTACTTAAAAATTATAATTCATTCAAACAACAGAATAAGCAAATTCTGTATTATTTGTGGGAGACACTACAGGATAAAAATTTGATGGTCTCAGAACCATAGCTACACTCTCATGGTCACACCTAATACTGAAGGACACATGGAACACTTGGCAGAAGCCTGGAGTCTGGATTCCTGCTTTGTTCACACTGAACCTTACTTAGTAAGCCAGTGTTGACAGCAGTGAGTAAATGATCTTGCATACAAAGGCCATTGTGCAGTCATTTGTACCATCAGTGACTTGGGCTTATGGTGATTTACTAGGAAATGGAATCCTGGGGACTCTATTTAATATCTGTTCTCAGCCAGATAAAAATGCCTCCAGGAAAACTTTAACTTCCTTGAAGCTCTCTGATCCTGAGCCCCAAAGTAGAACTCAAGAAGCAGGAAGCAACATTAAAAAGGCCTGTGAACAAGCTTTGCTGTACTTGTTCTTACTTTTTAGGTCGCTGCTTTGCTAGAGTCAGTTGAAATGCCCATATAAGCCCAGTTATGGTTTGTCATTTGCCTGTTGATGCAAGCATATCACCTGGACCTTTTTACACCTAGGAAGGAATGAATTGGTGGGGATTCCTTCCCCCTTCCCCCAGCTTTACTGAGATATAATTGACAAATAAAATTATAATATATTTTAAGTATATAAGGTGACAATTTGTTATATGTATACATTGTGAAATAATTCCCACAGTCAAGTTAATTAACACATCCATTACTCCACATAGTTAACTATTTATTTATTTATTTGGTGAGAGCACTTCGGATCCACTCTCAGCAAATTTCAAGCATATAATACACTATTATCAATGTAGACGACATGTTACACATTGGATTCTCAGAACTTACTCACCTAATAATTAAAGGTTTGTTCTCTTTGACCATCCTTTCCCCATTTCTCCACCCTCCAGCCTCTGGCAACCACCATCCTACTTTATGTTTCTGTGAGTTTGACATTTCTTTTTCTTTTCTTTTTCTCTTCTTTTCTTTCCTTTCTTTCATTACCCATATAAGTGATACTATATAATACTTGCATTTATCTGGCCTATTTAAGTTAGAATGATGTCCTCCATGTTTATCTATGTTGTTACAAATAGAATTTCCTTCTTTTTAAAGACTGCATAATATTCCATTGTTTATGTATGTACGTAGATAAATAGGTTTTTTTCTCTATCAATTAGTATAAATACATGTTTACATTTTAAAAAATCCATCCATGAACGGACACTTAGATTGCTTCCATATCTTGGCTATGGTGAATAATGCTGCAGTGAAGTGAATATGGAAATGTAGGTGTCTCTTCAAGATAGCGCTTTTGTTTCCTTTGGATAAATGTCCAGAAATGGGATTGCTGGATCATATGGTTCATATGGTAGTTCTATTCTTAATTTTTTGAGGAATGCCTATTATGTTTTCATAGGAATGATTTTCTTTTGATTAGTGTCAATGGGATCAGACAGATGCCTTAAATTACATTAAGAAGAAAAAATCTGTAGTCAATCTCAGCTGTGTGTGTGTGTGTGTGTGTGTGTGTGTGTGTGTGTTTGAGAGACAGAGAGACAAAGGGAATCCCATGACATTTTGAAAACAGATTGACAGCTGGTTAGTCTCTGGGGCTGCTTATTTGGTTGGACATCAGTAGCCTTAATTTAATCCCCTCTGTCAGCCATTTAACCTGATCTGACAAAACTATAGACTCTGTAGTATTTTAGGGATTTCCAAAACAAAATATTGAACCACATTTCTTCTTTGCATTAAATCCTGGTCTCTGCCTACATGTACTAGAAATAAGAAGGAGGCAATGAAGTTCAATCCAGAGCCCGGTGCATTTACAGCCTCTAGATATTTGACCGAGCAGGTAGGAAGAGGTAAAACATGGATTCAGTGTTTGGAACACAGACATTGTCTTATCTCTTTTGAGCCTGATGAGTATGGGGTCTGCCAGCTACACTAGAATGCAAGGTTTTGTTGAATCAATTCTGAGTTTTGGTCTGGGAAAAGTACGTTCCTTCTTGGTTCTTCAGGCCGTTAACAGATGCCCTAGAGTTTTGTAGAAAGCTCATTAATTTTTCCTGTTTTAATATCTCATTTATATAGTTCATACACTTGTGTAGTTGAAAAAGTCAAATTGGTCCTAAGAGTACCCATTGATATGAAAATCAACATTCCCATCCTGCTCTGTTCCCATTTTATCCTCTTCACAGGTAACATCTTTCAAATATTTTCACTGAGTTTTGTTTTGGTTTGTTGGTGGTGTTGTTGTTGTTTTGGTATTTACCTCTGTATCTCTAAATAATTTGCTTATATTACTTCTCAATGTTTTAGTTTAAGAAATTGTCACCTGGACTTTAACCACTGAAGATGAGGATTTAGCTTTCTTTCCTTCCCCTACATTCTTTATCCATTTACTTCCTCTATCTTCCCATCTATCTGCCTGTTAAATTAATTTTGTTTTATTTTAGTCAATTTAACAGTTAATATTTGCCTTTTATGACATGAACATAATATTCATGCTGAACTTGGGTTTTATATCCTCTCTGTGTTCCATAATATAGACATAATTTTAGGAACCTTCTGAGGTGAGGGATCAAGGCATGAATTTTTGCATTATATTTTGTGGTAAGCTTCTTTTCCCCCCTCTGGAAAACTTTTTGTTCTTCCTCAAGTTTTTATTTGTTTAGTTTGTTATGTATTCAGCACAGTACAACCTGAAATTAAATATGAGGTGTTCTACCAATTTCTATCCTTGATGGACTTTTTCCCAGAGCATTCTTTCTGCTCCTCTCTAGACTGGCAGTCCCTCAGCCTGATTTTTATACTGTCCCTGGGAGGATTCCCTTCTCCTTCCTGTGTTGGGATCAACTTTGATCTCTGGTGGTGACTTGTCTTGACTGATTCTGTATCCCTAAGTTCACCACTCCAGGATATGTATCTGAACCATTTTCAGGCTCACAGGGTTGACTCTAAGATTAGAAAAGCCCATTTGTTTATTGGGTGGATCTCTAGATCTCTCTAAGGCTTGTTTGATGGGGTCCACCTATCCCTCCTCCTTTGAGAATGATACCTTTGCTGACAAATGTACCTGATGTTTCTCATGTAGAGTCCTTATCCTTTCTTGAGAATAAATTTCTGAAGTTTGGCCAGTCCCCAGCTGTGGGCAATTTGGGATATGATCTGGATATCTGTTCCTCAAATTGACTTTCTATCAACTCTCCTTATTATGCTACCCCTTTTATTGACACTTTCAAAACTGTGAGCAGTTCCTATACTTTAGGGAACTCAGAGAAAATTAAGTTGGACATGGCTTTTCTCAGTTCTATACTAAGAATTAATTTTCTTGGATTTGCTAAGACATTTGATACCAATCCGCCTACTTTGCATTTTCTAATATTTTGTTATTTTTCCTCTCCTATTTCTCCTCATCTTTGTGGATTTATGCATTAAAAAAATCTTTTATTGCCATTTTAATGAGGTTTTGGAAAAGACCAAAGGTAGATATGTATATTCAACTTTCCATCTTTTCCAAGGAGCCCACCATATATACATAATTTAAACACACTCTTTTCCAATCAGTACAATGAAAACAAAGCATTTAAATCCTGTCTGTCTTCTCTTTCTTCAAACAACAAACATTAAACCTGAACTGTTACATAACTACAAAGAAAGTCCTTTCCCAAGATATTTGCTATGCTTGAAATATTTATTGTGCCAATACAAGATATTAATCAGTTCAAACTATGTGTTCTTAATTATCAAGATTATTAAGTGACCTCCCAAAATACCACTTGGGGAAACATTACAAAATATCCTCCCAGGGGCATGCTGGCCAGGTTAAAAAAGATTTTCCTGTATTTCTTGGAGAAAAGGGACATCATGTGTCCTGTATTATATGGTGCTGATGATGTGGAATGGATTGTCCTACAAAGAGTGAGTGCCATGTCCCTGGAAGTGCTGAAAGAGAAGCTGGATAACCATCTATCAGGGATTCCAATGTGTTTACTTGAGATTAGAATAACTGTAGTCTAAAAATCCTTTCTGGGGCACCTGGGTGGCTCAGTGGGTTAAAGCCTCTGCCTTCAGCTCAGGTCATGATCTCCGGGTCCTGGATGGAGCTCCGCATCGGACTCTGCTCAGCAGGGAGCCTGCTTCTACCTCTCTCTCTGCCTGCCTCTCTGCCTACTTGTGATCTCGCTCTCTCTCTCTCTCTCTGTCAAAAAAATAAATGAAATCTTAAAAAAAATAAAAAATAAAAATCCTTTCTACTCTCCGTGCACCTACGATTCTATGAATTTTGGTGAGAATTCCCCTCAAATTTTCATCCTTGAACATTACCTCTGTTATGACATGACGATGATCTTATGCTATCCTTGGAGTAACGAACTGGTCTTAGNAAATAAAAATCCTTTCTACTCTCCGTGCACCTACAATTCTATGAATTTTGGTGAGAATTCCCCTCAAATTTTCATCCTTGAACGTTACCTCTGTTATGACATGACGATGATCTTATGCTATCCTTGGAGTAACGAACTGGTCTTAGATCTTTAGATCCTAGGTTCCATGTGGGTTAGTTCTGTGTCCATTTTATGCACTACTCTGTCCCTAGTGGCTGACATTGTGATTGCTCATATCAGATTTGGGGACACATGTAGAGTAAGGGAGAGACAGAAACAGAAAGAGAAGAAAAGATAAAAAGAGTTCAGAATATTGAAGTATTTCAGAGAAAGAGAAGCAGCAACAGTGTGAACTATTGTGTATTATCATAACTTTCACCAGGGGTAGGGTCACTCTAAGTGAGAGAGTCATGAGATCCAGGGTCTGCCTTAAAGAGTATAGTCAGGGCTTGCTTTCTGGGTACTTCTCACATCTAAAATGTTTTAATCCACATTGAGGTGGAAGAGCAGTTAAGTAAATGTTACCATTGTGCTTAGTTTTTATTATTTATTTTATTTCTTAAAAGATTTTATTTAGTCATTTATTTTAGAGAGAAAGAGTGCATGTGTGTGTGTATGTGCGCACGCGTGCGCACACTCATGAGTAGGGGGAGAGGAGCAAAGGGAGAAGGAAGAGAAAGAATCTCAGCTTCTGCACGCTGAGCGCAGAGCCTGACGTAGGGCTTGATCCCACAACCCTGAGATAATGACTTGAGCCAAAACTAAGGGTGAGGTGGTTAACTGACAGAGCCTCCATTGCATTAAGTTTTTAGAACCTATTCACCTAGTTGTCTAATTCATAGATGAGGTAATTGAATCTCAAAGAGCTTAAGTAACTTGGTTAGATAAACCAGGGCTCAGAAGCTGAGTGCCATAGGTAGGAAATTTTCTCACGGTGTTGTCTCTGTTGTCTTTTAAAGACAACTTTGTTGGGGAACAGATTTCAAGAACTCTTAGGATAGTCTGAGGCTGTGTAGGACTCTGCCTTGTTGATGATGGTCGTGTTGATGGGTATAAAGCTGATGAGAATTCATGTTGTCTTTGGCTGTGATGTGATTTTTTTTTTTTAAGCCCCAGCTGGCAGTTGGTAGCCAACACAGCCTCTTCCTTTGCCTGGAACACTGGAATGCCTTTATAAATCATGGTTTCTTCTTTTTGGGGAAGTTAGAGTTGGAACTCTCTCAGGCCAGGAAGCTGGTGACAACTTTCTAACCTGGGCATGAGATTCTGTGAGAAGGAGGACACATCTTTTTCACTCTCAGATGTTCACATAGGAGTAGAAGAAGAGGTGACAAGGATTGGGAAAAAGGTCATTTGGGATTTTAAGGATGACTTTCATAATGATGCCTATACAGGACTCTTTCTAGTTAATGTAATATGCCTGGGAAATCCGTCATGCCACAATATTTCCAGATATTTTATATGGCATGTTAATCAATTAAAAAAAACCTAGGTTTTTGAGAATTTAAAGTTTCTTTTTTTAATTTATTTTTTATTTTTTGTTATGCGCCCCAGGGATACAGGTCTGTGAATCATCAGGCTTATACATTTCACAGCACTCACCATAGCACAAACCCTCCCCAATGTCCATAACCCATCCACCCTATCCCTTCCCCCCCACGCCCCAGCAACCCTCAGTTTGTTTTGTGAGATTAAGAGTTTCTTATGGTTTGTCTCCTTCCTGATCCCATCTTGTTTCATTATTTTTCCCTCCCTACTCCCCACAACCTCCTGCTCTGCCCCTCAAGTTCCTTATATCGGAGAGATCATATGATATTTGTCTTTCTCTGATTGACTTATTTCACTTAGCATAATACCCTCTAGTTCCATCCATGTCATTGCAAACGGCAAGATTTCATTTCTTTTGATGGCTGCATAGTATTCCATTGTATATATGTACCACATATTCTTTATCCATTCATCTGCTGATGGACATCTAGGTTCTTTCCATAGTTTGGCTATTGTGGACATTGCTGCTATAAACATTCAGGTGCATGTGCCCCTTAGGATCACTACCTTTGCATCTTTAGGGTAAATACCCAGTAGTGCAATTGCTGGGTCATAGGGTAGCTCTATTTTAAACTTTTTGAGGAACCTCCATACTGTTTTCCAGAGTGGCTGCACCAGCTTGCATTCCCACCAACAGTGTAGGAGGGTTCCCCTATCTCTGCATCCTCGCCAACATCTGTCATTTCCCAACTTGTTAATATTAGCCAGAATTTCAAGTTTCTTAAATAGCCTGAATTTGATAAAAATCTGAGTGGTAATTTGTTAAGAATTGGCCCTTTAAAATTTTAAGCAATTATATTTGGTTTTCCCCTAATTTTCCCAAAGACTTGCAAAATGTGTCTGTATACAAACAATGGCAAAATAAGACTTTGGCTTGGATAAACTAAACCAAGAAATCTCCACAATACATTGCTTCACTGTCTATACTGATCATATTGTCTTCATGTGAAACTTGCCTTTACTTATCACACATCAACAGGGAATTTCACGGCTATTAAATTGCCCATGACACATAGTAAGTGTTAAATAAAATATTGCTATTGATTTTTTTTGTAGAGTATACAGATTGGCCAATTTGGGGAAGGTTCTTTTAAGGCTGTTTTTCTTCTGTCCCCCAACTATCTTGACCAAGAATGTCATCTCTCCCCCGTTTCTCAGACTTCGAAATTGGACTCTTCTCTGATTTATCACTGGTTACTTTTTTACAATCCTGATACTTCCCCCCCCCCCAAATAAAGGTGCCACACTAGCTCTCTCCTGTTTAATTCTGTTGTTTCTGCTCTGTCCCATGTCTTCACAACCCAAACCTAGGCTATGGAATGGACTCCTAACCACAGTCTGTGTTAAGGCTTTCCCACGATATCCTACTTCCTCTATGACTCCCATCAGTGGGATCACATGTGACGAAGTGCTGTTGATTGTGATGGCTAAAAGCACCATTGGTCCTTAATCACAGCTCTGCCTCAGCTTGGCTGTTTGCCCAGGGAAAATTATTTAATCTCTCTGTGCCCCTGTTCCATGATCTCTAAAATGGGGGTTATAATAGTGACTGACTCTAATGTTTGAATTTTTGCATGGAAAACACTAAAAAGAATACCCAGAACATTGTAATTGCTCCCTATGTGTTAGTTATTTTTACTGAATTTCAGTACCTGTCCCACCATAGTTTATTTATTTTTATTATTTTTTTGCTTTTAAAGCTTGCATTAATTGAGCATTAACTATGTGACAGTGACCCTGTCAAGCAGATTTATAGTCCTATATTGCTTGTATAGGATGGCTATTTTTATCCTCAAAATACAGATTAGGAATTGAAGCTTCAGGAAGTTGAATCACAAGGTCAAAGTTACACAGCTAGCAAGGGATACATTTGAGATTGGAATACAGACCTCTTTGATGCCAGAGCCTATGCTCCTGTCCAATAGTCTGTTCTGTTCTACCCCCATGTGTGAATTCTGGCCAGTGACTCAATGTAGCCATTTGTAAGATGGGGACAGTATTGTCTTCAACAGAGAGCTGTGTGGAAATTAAGTAATGTTGTAAAGTGTTTACTCTAAAGTCTGTCACTTAATGGGCCCTCAATAACTATTATTAATATTATTATACACTATTATTATTATCTCAAAGTTTTCAGTAATAAAAATAATCTCTTTTTAAAGATTTTATTATTTTTTTTTTATTTGAGAGAGAGTGCACACAGAAAGGCAAAGGGGGAAGAAGAGGGGGAGAGAATCTCGAGCAGACTTGGCACTGAGCCCAGAGACCTGGGCAGGGGNAATATTAAACATTGTATTACTATTTTTTTCAATTTTTTCATAATCATATCAATTTCTTCTTCTAGATTAACTTGAAAATTATTTCACCAAATTACTTACCCACTCTCAAAATACTTCATTGGTAGTTTGTTCAGAATTGTGTTAAGATCACAAACTAATTTTGGAAGAGGTGACATCTTTATTGCAGTTTTCTTATCAAGGAACATGGAATGTCTTAATGTAATAAAAATAATAAGAAATGTTTCTAATTCTTTGTTCTTTTATGGCCTCATTAAAATTTTAGAGATATCTTTATTATCGACTCTGCATATTTTCTTTTCTTTTTCTCTTTCTCTTTTTCTCTCTTTCCCTCCCTCCCTCCCTCCTACCTTCCTCCCTCCCTCCTTCCTTCATTCCTCCCTCCCTTCCTTCTCTTTCTTTCTTTCTTTTTCTTTCTCTCTCTCTCTTTCATTTTTTAAAAAGAGAGAGACAGAGAAAGAGAAAGAGAGAGAATCTTAAGCAGGCTCCACATCCAGCGTGGAAATTGACACAGGGCTCAATCTGAGGACCCTGAGATCATGACCTGAGCTGAAAGCAAGAGCTGAGTGCTCACATGACTGAGTAAACCAGGTGCCTCATCTCTGCATATTTTCTTAATATTTTTGTAAGTATTTTATATTTTGGTTCATATTATAAGTGCTATTTTTGCTCTATTTTCTTTAGGTTCTTTCATTTTTACTACTTTTGTGTATGTTATTTTGGTTTTTTATATATATATTAAATGTATATTTATTTATTTTTATTTATTTCATTATGCTCTGTTAGCCACTGTTTAATACATCATTAGTTTTTGATGTAGTGCTCAATGATTCATTAGTTACATATAACACCTAGTGCTCATCACAACACGTGCCCTCCTCAATACCCATCCCCTCCTCCCATCTCCCTCCCCTCTGAAACCATCAGTTTGTATCCTGTGGTCCATAGTCTCTCATGGTTACTTTGATACACTACCATTTTTCCTACTCTGGATCTGTACAGGTAAATAGTTAAATGATTCAGAGATTTCACTGTACTTGTACAGAATGTTTCATTTGTTGTTAATAGTATGTGTTATACTGATATTATTCATACATTTACATGTAATTATCTACCAGGTCATATGCTATCATCTCCATTTGGCTCATGAGAATGTACATGTTTAAGTATAATAATGAAGGCAAATATTTGCAAACTTATGCTCTAGTGGATGATAAATACAGGCTCCTGCATTTCTTTGATTGGAATATCTGGGAAGCCTCTATGGGCATGGTAGGTTTTGAACTTGGTCAGGAGACACTGATAGACTCTAACAAAGGAGAACTATCTTGAGGTAAGACAAGAGAGAATGAGGGAAGAAGGTGGTAGAAGAAGAGGATGAGAGAGAAAGAGAGAGAGAAGACAAGAAAGAGGGAAAGGAAGTGAGATAGTAATGGAGCATATGGCTATGAGTAGTTAAGGAGACACAGTCAAGAAGTGTGAATATTTTTATGTGGTTAAACTCATATTTAGGATAGTGGTGGAAAATAGGGTTCTTGTGTCAGTCCCAAGCAACTGATAGAGAATATCTCGAATACTGTGTTGCTGGAGAATTAAAGCTAAGTCTGGTCTCTGTGGAGAAGTATGCTGTGATGTCAAACTTGGACTCTAGAGGAATGGAGGGTGGCTTCTTTGTCACATATTACTCTCAATACCTTTTAGGAGTTGAGTGACAACTGTAAGCAAGATCCCTGGAAATAAAGCAAATTACAGGCATCCAGAGGAGGAAAAATGTGGTTCATAAAAAGAAAACTAAGTTAACCCCATGACAGAGAAAAACTTCTTTTATTTTACTATTTTGCCCAAATTGGCAAACAAATTTCTAATATGGGTGATATTTGTTGATAGGATGATCAGTATAGCCACTCAGACCCTGTTCTTCTCTTGTGGCAATATTCTCTATTGGTAAGACTGTCTTCTCCTCCATGTTGCTTGGGCCTGACTTGTAGCAGAGTGCTGTCTATCACTGGCCTGCCGTGCATGGAATATGGGGTGGGAGACTTATCACCATTCAAAATTCATTAGTTTTTTAGGGCTTGTGCTAGTTTTAAGTCTCCGAGAGATTTTGCTTTCAAAACAGATAAACATAAACTTAGTGACATTTTTCTTTTATTAAATTATGAAAATTAGACTCCTGCTTTCTCTATAGAGTTCAAATTTGCTGAAAGGGAAATCCTGTATTTATGAGACTGCCTAGGAATCGATTCAATAAACTCAAAGTCTAAGTGTTTGATAAGAGTCTATGCAATAATGAGACCATTCTCAAATTCATATTTTCATGGGAAAATATTTCCTTCTCACATAACTCCTCAAAGGGGTTGCTGCACAAATTCTTAATGTTACATATATGAGATTTTTGTTTTGTTCTTTAAAAATGTAGTTTGTTCATAGGGAAATTAATGTATAGAAGATTTTCTAGGACATGGTTGAGGTGGAAAAGTACATGTTTGGTTTCTTTTTCTAAAAACCTTTTTTGAAAGAATATTTCGAAGGAGATGAACTGAAACATGCTTTTCAGTTTGTTTTATATGCCATTCTCTGTGATTATATAATTCAAGAGAAGAGCACATAGTAGGTTCCCAATGTTTTTGAAATCAGTGGATAAAAAATGAATTGACTCTGTCATTAGGGTTAGCCGTCCAAACACTGGAACTTTTTCTTTCTTTTTTTTTTAAAGATTTTATTTATTTATTTGACAGAGAGATTACAAGTAGGCAGAGTGGCAGGCGGAGAGAGAGAGGAGGAAGCAGGCTCCCTGCTGAGCAGAGAGCCTGATGTGGAGCTTGATCCCAGGGCCCTGAGATCATGACCAGAGCCGAAGGCTGAGGCTTTAACCCACTGAGCCACCCAGGCACCCCAGACACTGGAACTTTTTCTAGTATTTCTGTCATAGCTGAGATTTTTCTTTCTTGATTCTTGTAATAGAGAAGATGAGCTAGCTGTAGCAGTGAGAAAATATGGCTGAAAGGGTGCCAGGGTCTGAGAAGTTCTTCAATATATTATGCTTTCTGGGATTGGCCCTAGATGTAAACCTAAAGGGACATGTTTAGTTCAAGCTTGAAGGCAAGCTTAAACTTGTAGAAGAGATAATCTTCATGTAGTCAAGACTTAGAGAGAGACTACGTGTTGGGAGGGGGAGGGATTACTGTCCTGTCTTGGCAGTGATAACAAGAAAAACAGATACTGCAAGACTCAGCTTGCCAGGCAGAAGTGGTGGCATCAACATGTGGTTCAAAATCAAATATTATATTTATACTTTGGATCCTAAGGTATTTGAAAGTTTGAGGTTGGAGAAGTTTTTTCTGAGACAGAGTGTAAAGAGGAATGGTGGCACGATCTTGATCTGTATAATCTGGGCAGCAATATAATTCATCATGCAAAGCAGGATACTTCGGAGAATTCAAGGGACTATTATTGATCATTAAGCCTTGAAAACAGGTGTAAACATAGACTTTCCCAGGAAAAGCAGGACATACAATCACCCTATGTATCACAGATTGTTCTCAGTGTGTTGGGAAGGGAAATAGTAGATCCGGCTTTTTCTTCTGTATCTCCATGGAGACTACTCCCTTCACCCCAATGATTTATACGTAGTTATAACCCTGGACATTTTTCAGTAGCAATCTTAAAAAAAGTCATATTTATTTGTAATAATGGTTCCCTAATTTGGGGGGGGTCAGGATCTTTTTCCAGTTGAAAATTTTTTAAAGACCTCAACATTTTTACTTATTTGGGTTATCCTTACTGATGTTGACTGTATTAGAAATTTAGACAAACTTTAAAAATATACATTCATACGTTAAAAAAGAACAATTAGACATCTACTTTTATAAAGAAGGGGGAGTCATAGTTTTTCCTATTCCTCCCACTAAATACACCTGCAAATTCTGGCCATGATAATCAAAACACAGATATGAAGACTAAAATTTCAAGAGAAGCCTGACCAGTGAGGGACCTTAGGAACCAGGAAACAACATGGTGGTGAGTTTCCTGGGCTTTCTTTTTCCCTCATATATCCAGATACTAGACGCTAGAGAAGCCAGTAATCCAGAAATGCCAATGAACACAGACAAAAAACAAACAATCAAAAAACAAACTCCTAATAGAAACCTGTTCTTTTTAGCCAAAGAACCAGAAAAGGTGGCCTAGACAGACAAAAAATTGACAGTCTATAGATAATAACCACTTTATTTCAGCCAAACACATAGAAAAAAACTCCAGCCTATCCCTGCTAGCAAAGGTCAAGTGAAGAGCCTAGACCTTTGCTAAGAGGTAAGGATGTACCCCAACCTACCCACTGGGCCATAGCCTGGACCATAAAATTATTTCAACAAATTTAAAATAATTTAAATCATATGGAGCATGTTCTATGACAACAATGGAATCAAAATAAGAAATAATAACAGAAAGTAACAGGTAAATCTAAAAATACTTGTAAACTAAATAGCACATTTAAAAAATAATTTATGGATCAAAGAGGAAGTATCAAAGGAAATTTAAAAAACATATTCAAGTGAACTAAAATCAAAATAAAACATAATACAATTTGTAGGACAGAGCTAAAGCCAGGCTGAGAGAAAAATTTACATCACTAAATGCTTACATTAGAAAAAAGTAAGTCTTAGATCAATAATCTAAACTCCCACTTCAAGACGCTGGGTGGGGGTGGGGAAAGGAGAACAAAATAAGTCCAAAAGAAGGAAATAATAAATATGAAAGCAGAAAATAATTAAGTTGAAAATAAGAATACAAAACAGAAAATCAAAGAAATAGAAATGTTCTTTGAAAAGATCAATTAGACCTTCTAGCAAGACTGACAAAAGAAAAAATAAGATATAAATATGGAATGAAATAAGAGCTATCACTACAGATCCTTCAGGCATCATAAGTATGTTAAGGGAATACTATGAACAACTCCATGCACATAAATGTGACAACTTCAGTGAAATAGATTAATTCCTTGAAAACTACAGCGAATTCAATATGAAATAGATCATTTGAATTATTCAATAACTATTAAGGAAATTGAATTCATAATTTAAAACCTCCCAGAATAGAAATCTCAAAGCCCAGATGGTTTCACTGGAGTAATTGGATATTGATGGGGAAAAAGGAATGAACTTCAATCTACACCTCATCCCTCATACAAAATTTTACTCAAATAGGATTAAATTTATTTATTCTTTTAACTTCAAATAGGATTAAATTTAAATGTAAAATATAAAATTATAAAACTTTTAGAAGATGACATAGAGAAAATATTTGGGATCTAAAGCTTGGTGAAGAGTTTTTAAACATAAACGTCTAGGGTGCCTGGGTGGCTCAGTGGGTTAAAGCCTCTGCTTTCAGCTCAGGTCATGATCCCAGGGTCCTGGGATCGAGGCCTACATCGGGCTCTCTGCTCAGCAGGGAGCTTGCTTCCTCCTCTCCCTGTCTCTCTGCCTGCCTCTCTGCCTACTTGTGATCTCTCTCTCTCTGTGTCAAATAAATAAATAAAATCTTTAGAAAAAAAACCATAAACATCTAATGCATTATGTATCAATAAAATAATCAAATGGGCTTCATCAAAATAATTTTTTTTTTGCTCTAAGGCCCTATTAAGAAGATAAAAAGACAAGCTACAGACCTAGAGAAAATATTTGCAAACCACATATCTGACAAATAACTTATCTCTACAATATATAAAGAACTCTCAAAACTCAACATTAAAAAAATCTAATTAGAAAATAGGGGTGGGAGGGTAGGGATAAGGTGGATGGGTTATGGACATGGGGGAGGGTTTGTGGTATGGTGAATGCTGTGAAAGGTGTAAGCCTGATGATTCACAGACCTGTACCCCTGGGGTGAATAATAATAATAATAATAATAATAATAATAATACAAAATAGGCAAAAGACGTGGAGAGACATTTCACTAAAATGGAGCTACAGATGGCAAATGAGCACATGAAAAGACATTCATCATTACTAGCCTTTAAGTAAATGGGAATGAAAACCATGATGATGAGCTATCACTCTGTACCTGTTAGAACAGCTAAAATAGAAAAATGGTGACAACACCAAATTCTGTCTGGGATGCGGAAAACTGGATTTCATATGTTGCTATGGGAATGTAAAATATTACCAGCATTGGGGAAAATACCATAGCTATTTCTTAAAAAACTAAACCTACACTTACCACAGGACTCAGCAATTGAACTCCCGGGCATTTATCCCAGAAAAATTAAAACCTATGTTTCTAGTAAAACTAAAGCTTGTAGTGATCACACATGGCATCTCTTGCCTTCCTGTACTCCCAGGCCTAACTTTGCTTCAAGAAAATTCCATGAAAGTTTCCAATTATGACTCCAACCTAAATGTGCTTCAAATATGTCCTGATTTTCTTCCCATCGTTATGACGTTCTTGTTGCTTTTAATAAGGTTCTCTTCAGGTGAGGCCAGGTTATTAGAATATAAGAAATGTCAGAAGTCTGAATTACTGAGGTACGGAAGATTAATTTAGAAGCAGTGGTGCTTTCCTCCCATTCTCTCAGAAAATGGTGCAGAGGAAAATAGTGCCTTTGTCATTATACAACCCCTTTTAATAACTCTGTCTTTCCTGCTGTCATTTCCCTCCTCCAAACCAGTTATCCAGCCTGCATCCCATTCCCCTGAAGGGGTCTGCTGATAAAACCTGGGGTGCTAGTGCTTTCAGAGGTATTTGCCTTTTACTAGGAGTATCTTAAAGAGTGGAAAACTTTAAGACTCAAATAAATTAATTTCTAATAATGAAATTTCAAGCTGATGGAGAAGATAATTTGGAACAAGGAGAATTAGCCAATCCTGCTAACATATTATGTGACCAATCCATTTCTCCTACAGATAGTTTTACTCCTACTCCCACCCCACTGATGGGTTGCCTATCTGGAATAATTTATCTAGCCACATCTCCTTGGGCTAGAGGTTAAATTTAGTGAAATAAAATTCCTTGAATCTCAAAAGAATGGCAACAATTTAAAAGTAAAAGGTAGGAATGATTTTGGCCTATTTCAACACAGTCAGATTTGTTTAGGATCAACATACTTTTGGAGTGGGTACTTTAAGCCATGTAAGTTTTGAGGAGTGCGTGTCCAGGTTTAAGCTCAGTATCTTGGCAGGTCTCCTTCCACTTGGCAGACTATTCATACACAGAGAGGGAAAAGGAGAGCAAATCAGCATGGGAAGCATGGGCACCTGTTTGCAGGGATGTGTTTGGAATCAGCAGGGATGTGTGGGGAATCAGCAGCCCACTAAGTTTTACTTCAAAGAGACATTGGCTAAGTAGGTGTGCTGACCCTTTGCTTTGTGCTTTGATGACCACTAATTAAAGCTTTTCTTTTCCAGACTCAGTAAGCGTACTTAGCATTTGGTTGCCAAGTTTTCTGAGACCTCTGGTCATTAAGCTTTCACTAGCAATCTGTTCTAGCCCTGAACGTTTACTTCCATTGCAAATGGATTGTGACGTTAATAGTCAACATGCCTGGATGAAGAATGGGCCATGTCCATTCTTATTGGAAAGATTTAGGAAATTTCCCTGAAAATCATGTATCATTTGGATTTATTTCTCTAAAAGAGCGGTGGTTTTTCCAAATGTTGCCAAATCTTCCCGTAATGCCTTTCAACCTGTGCAATTAAGGAGATTAAAAGTGACAGCACTTTTTTGGTTGAATTAATGATGGATTTTTATTTTTTCCCTTTTCAAAAAATATAATAATAATCATCTTATGCAAGAACAATATCAGAAACAATTGTATGATTAAATCATGGAGAAAAGCAAGCAGGAAACAGGCAGAAAAATATCAATATGATATTATGATTATCATGGTTTATATTTTTATTGTCTCAGATTCCTAATTTGACATGACTTACATAAATCCAGACTTACATAAATCCAGCCCTAGTTTATCTTTCTGGCATCATCTTCTTCTATTTCAGAATGTGTATTTTTACATCAGTAAAACTATGGGTTTACCGGGTTTCTTTTAACATTTTTAGTGTTTTCTTCTTTTTAACTTTTCATGTTCTCTATCCCTTACACATTTGTAATATCTTCCCCATTTATGACCAGGTCTAGGAAGTTCTTCCCATTTCCAAGCAGCCAGCAACATTACCCCTTCTTGGGTTCTACCATCAGACATCTCTTTCTCCTCTGAACTCCTTTGTTCTTCCTACGTGTATTGAAATGGGTTCATTTTGTCATTGATAACTGTGTGTAAGCCTGTTACTTAGCTAAGAATTGAAACAATGGGAGAAGTGAAATACTCAAGGTAGAATGTATAGGTGGAAAAAAGAAGAAAGCTGAAAATGGATTTCTAGAACACATCAGTGAAAACATTTAGAATTAGCTCATGTCCCTCCTTTTCACTACATACTCTTTCTTTGCTTAGCGTATGAACGGATATTCACCTTTCTTTCATCCATCTTAATGGACCACTTGAGCTGATAGCTATGGGTTAATCTAGTCTGTGTCCCTAATGCAGATATTTTCTAAAGGTCAGTCCCAAATTGATGACCAAAAGGATGCTCCCATTTCAGAAAAATTGTCTAGTTTTTCAAATGTGCTTTCTTTAAGATACAAATACACATTACATGTGGACATATGCATGCACTGATCTCACCTGAAAACACTACTGGCCATTTGACTAATGAAATAAATTAACATGCCATCAATTTTCATACAGACAACTTTATATTTTTCTCCTTTTAGTTGCTCTCCTCCTCTCTTCCACCTTCATTTCCTTTCATAAATTGGTTTAAAAAAATTTGATATATAGGGACTTCTCTTTTAGGGTCACTATGACCTCAACTCAGAGTAGTTTTGACTTTGTGATGTCACAAGTCTTTTGATGAAGACAAATTGTGACAACATCAGATCATAGCATCACTGAACAATTGATGCAATAGGCAGCCAGAGAAAATATAGGAGCAGGAGAGAAAAAAAGCATTTTATCATAAAGATAAAATGTCTATTTCAGTTGGGTAAAGAAGAAATATAAGAAAAAAATTATGCCCTTGAAATAAAAAAAAGTCCTTTATTATAATAATACAGGTTTATTGAAAAATAATTTAATAACTTTAACTATTATTCTTACCCAGGTTCTCATCTTATTGTCTATCATGCTATATTACAAAAATTAAATTAAATTATTAATTAAATTAATAAATAAACTATTTTTGTTAATATGTCATGAATATCCCATAATATATCAGGAACATCTTAATATAACATGTCAATAAACATAGAAGCATATGGATATTTGTAATAGCTACATATTCCATTAAATAAACTATGAACTATATTATGATTTATGTAACTAGTGCTCCAATTTTTAGTATTTTAAACATTGTAATACACATCTTATGTACATTTTGTTTAACTTGTCTCTTTGTTTCCTTAAGATAATTTCTAAGAATTCTTTTTTATGGCTGAGTAGTATTCTGCTATATGATATTATGTATATAAAAATCATATATATGAATACGTATATATATGAATATATACATATATGTGTGTGTGTGTGTGTGTATATATATATATATATATATATCTCCTTTATCCATTCATCCATTTGTCCATTCATCAGTTGATGGACCTGACATTTGCAATGACAAGGATGGAGCTAGAGAGTATTATGCTAAGTGAAATAAGTCAGTCAGAGAAAGACAAATACCTTATAATTTCACACATATGTGGAATTTAAGAAACAAAACAGATGAACACAGGGAGAAAAAAGAGAGAGGCAAACCATAAAACAGACTCTTAACTATAGAAAAAAGCCAATAATTCCCAGTGGGGAGGTAAGTTGGAGGGATGGGTGAAATAGATGGGGATTAAGGGGTGGATTTGTGGGACGCCTGGGTGGCTCAGCAGGTTAAGCCTCTGCTTTCGGCTCAGGTCATGATCCTAGGGTCCTGGGATCGAGTCCCATATTGGGCTCCTTGCTCGGCGGGGAACCTACTTCTCCCTCTGCCTCTGCCTGCCACTCTGCCTGCTTGTGCTATCTCTCTCTCTGACAAATAAATAAAATCTTAAAAAAAAAAAAGGAGTGGATTTGTTGTGATGAGCTCAGGTATTGTATGGAAGTATTGAATTACTGTATTGTACACCTGAAACTAATATTACTCTGTATATTAGCTAACTGGAATTTAAATAAAGACTTAAAAAATAAATTAAAAATGACACATTTAAAAGATTAAAAAAAGATAATTTCTAGAAATTGACTTGGTGTGTCCCAGGATATGCAAATTTAAATTTTGCTATGTATTTTTTATGTACATCAAAATGTACATAAGATGTGTATTACAATGTTTAAGATATTAAAAGTTGGAGCACTAGTTATATAAATCACACTATAGTTTATAGTTTATTTAATGGAATATGCAGCTATTACAAATATCCAAATTGCCCTTGAGAAAGGCTAATTTATTACTATGAACAGGTTTGAGAGTATCTTTCCTTTCCACACTTGTAGCCTAGTGTATCATCAGTTTTTAAATATTTGCTAAAATGATTTAAAAAATCTCCATATTTCATTATGCCATCATTTCTATGATTACAAAAAACTTGAATATTTTTGTTTATTAACAATTTTTATTTTTATGTTATTATATATTGAGCTATATGTCTGTGTTATTATACATATAGAAATATAATTTTTTATATGTATCCTATACAATTTCTCAGGTGGTTATCTATATCTTGGCTCTATTTATGATTTTTGAAAATTTATACTTTAGATATTTATGATATAAAGGCTATCATCCCTTTTACATTTTCTGGCTTTTGTATCAGCATCCCGATTTAATTTATAATTGTGTGAAACCTTTTTATAAATAGATATTTAAATGATTACCACTTATTAGCATTAATAATATTAGTAATTTTATCTATATCTAGATATATATTATATCTATATCATATCTATATCTACATTGTGTTTTCTAGTTTAGCAAATACTAGTTCCTCACTCTTCAACATTATTTCATTTACTCTTTACAAAAGCCTTGTAAGCAGAGATTCTGAGTTAATAAACAGATTCAGGGTGCCTGGGTGGCTCAGTGGGTTAAGACTGTGCCTTCGGCTCAGGTCATGATCTCAGGGTCCTGGGATCAAGCCCCACATCGGGCTCTCTGCTCAGCAGGGAGCCTGCTTCCTCCTCTCTCTGCCTGCCTCTCTGCCTACTTGTAATCTCTCTGTCAAATAAATAAGTAAAATCTTAAAAAAAAAAAGAAACAGATTCAAAGAATTTAAGACTTTTTAAATTTTGTTTTTATTTTTTTAAAGTTTTTAATTTTAATCACCTGGTGCTCATCACTACAAGTACAATCCTTAATCTCCATCACCTATTTCACACACCCCCGCCCCCCATAACCATCAGTTTGTTTTCTATAGTTAAGAGTCTGTTTCTTGGTTTGTCTTTCTCTTAAAAGACATTTTTAAAAGTTTAGATGACTAGTTAGATGGCAGCCCTGAGGTTAAACTTAGTTGAAAAATCTAAAATAGACTTTATAATGTCAACAGCCAGAAAACTGACTTATTTGGTAACAGTGATATCCCACCTACATTGTGCTGTGGACCTCACAATCTTTCTGGAAAGATGGTCCCTATTCATACTGATAAAGCACACATACACAAAAAATCAGTAGCACTGGATATTTTTTGAACTCTGCAAAATATCTTATCTAGGTATTCTGGAAGGACAATGACCCACGGTTCACCATCCCAAAGGAGCTCTCATTCTCAAGGACGAATGGCATTTCACTTTGGTGTTGTGTTTTTCCAGACTAGCCCCTGGCATGAGAATCCTGCCAAGGCCACCAGCAACTGAATGTTTGCTGAGGCTGTCTGGAACAGTGACAGTAATGATTCAATTACCCCAAAGCATCCTTGCATAAGATAGGGGTCCAGCTATTTCATTCCTCTAACTGTGGAAGGAAGACAAGAAAACTTCTTAAACTTTTAAGAGAGTTTCCGACAAATTTCCTTCTGTTAGGGCCTGATTTTGGGTACTGAGACAGTGGAGATGAACACCTTGTCCCTTTACTCCTGTATTTAGAGAATTCAGAAGCCTCTTTCTGACTCAAGCCAATACTTCCTTTTGGAAAATGAAGGGATTGCAAAATTATACCTGGAAATATGGACTGTTTTAAATATATAGAATCTTGGGACACCTGGGTGGCTCAGATGGTTAAGCATTTGCCTTCGGCTCAGGTCATGATCTCCAGTTCCTGGGACTGAGCCCTATATTGAGCTCCCTGCTCAGCGGGGAGTCTCCTTCTCCCTCTGCCTCTCCTTCTGCTTGTGCTCTGTCTGTCTCTCTTAAATGAATAAATAAAATCTTAAACAAAATACATAGAATCTTAAGAGTGAAAAAATACTCAGAGGGCTCTTTCCATTAACTCTCAAACTGGTTTTAGTGTTTTAGCTGTAATGCTTTTAGGCTGCTGTTCATGTCAAAGTGTTTTGTGTTGTGGTGTGTGTGTGTGTGTGTGTGTGTGTGTGTGTGTGTGTGTGTGTGTGTGTGTGTGTGTNGTGTGTGTGTGTGTGTGTGTGTGTGTGTGTGTGTGTGTGTGTTTCCTTATCTGGTTAAAGTTTAAAACTGAAAATGTGGAGATTTAGTACTATTTACTATCTGTCTTTCTTCCTGGATGATGAGCTTCTTGAAGTTAAAAACTGTCTCTTATTGATCTTTGTACTTCAGGGCCAGACTGTCTGGCACAGAAATATTTTGGAAGAAGCTGGCTCTGATTTCTGAAGCACTAGATGTCACTAGTGAAAAAAGAAGACTCAAATAGGCCATGAGAATTTGGTGTGAAATAAGCAATGGTAAAACTCTTCACAAGATGCCATGGGAGCCTAGGGATGGACTTCTCTCCTTACTGTAGTAGGATTAAAGGAGGCTTCCTGGAGGAGATCACATCTTAGGTGCCAGAACCTTGGGAGTCACCCTGTCTTGTGCTGGCGTTGGCTCACATTGGTTTATGGTGAAATTTTCAGGAATTTTGTAAGCCAGTTACTAAAGATATTCATTATCAAAAGGTATCAAATCATATATACTTACAACTAGATACATTATATCCATAACAAAGATAATAATAAATTCATCATGTCCAGATTATTCTATTACATTTTGCTATTTTCCGTGCTCTTGAGGTAAATTACTTCGATTGTGTCTGTATGATGGAATTGCTCTACATTCAGTATTTACACATGGACATTGGTAAACGTTACAAACCCCTGGGGATTAGTGTTCTTTGTTCCCCTGAGAAGCAGGTTGTTAAACACTCTCCCCGCAACCCCCCCCCCACTTCTCTTATCCTTTCTGACTCACTTACCATACACGTTGGAGCACAAAGTCCTGAAGATTCTACCTCATTAATACCTCAGACTCTCAAAAATAAGTGCCTCCGTCCATTCCATGGCCTCTGCCTTAAACCAGGCTTTCTCTGCACCATTTTTACAACTGCATGTTTTTCATGTTTCAGTCTGTCCACCTTCCAGTCCATTTTCTATGTGGTGGTCAGAATGATTCTTCCTAAAGACAAAGTAACCAGATCGTTCCTCTTTTCCTAAACCCTCTAATGTGCCCACAGTTTGCATGCGTACATTTCAAGATCCTCTGTACACACAAGCCTCTTTGTGAGGATCTGAGCATCCTTTCCTCTCATCGGCATTCTGTCTAGCTCTCTAAACTTCCTGCAGCTTCTCCAGTGGAGCGTGCTGGATCGTACCTCTGGGCTTGTCTCATCTTGTTCCCTCTGCCTGGAATCCCTTATACAACTTCTTTTATTAAAAGAGACAGCAGAGCCAAGGGCATGTGTTTTGTCATGTTTTGTCCTCTGATTAGACTATTTCACTTCTTAGCTCTGCTAGTTACCATCTGGGAGAATTTGGGCAAGTGGCTTAACTGCTCTGAGCTTTAGTTTTCTCCTCTGAGTGTAATAGTGCTTATGTCATTGTGGGGTCTACTGGAAAGATTAAACGAGAACTCACTCTTTCTCTCTCTCTCTCTCACTCTGTGTGTGTGTGTGTGTGTGTGTATTCTTTAGCATAATGGCTACAATGTAATACTCAATGTTAGCTTTTACTATTATTTATAATTATTTAATTTTACTCTCCTTTAAAATTCAGGGCCTCCATTTGCCCCCTTGGGTTAATCATCCCTGACCACTTGCCAGCTCCTTGCAGTGTGATTTAAATATCCATTTCCTCTTTTTTGACGTCCCCTTAAAAAGCTTTCACAATGTACCACTGACAAAATTTTACAAACTATTTTTAATTAAAGAAAAGCATTAGAATTAAGTGCTTTTTGGACAGAAACACCACAGGCAGCAAAATTAAAAATAGACAAATTGGCTATATCAAAATTAAAAACTGTGTATCAAAGGACCCTATTATCAGAGTGAAAATGGCAACGTATAGAATAAGAGAAAATATTTGCAAATCATGTATCTAATAGGGGGTTAATAACCAGAATATATAAAGAACTCCTATAAATTTAACAAAAAAACAACTAGCCCTATTAAAAAATGGGCAAAGGACTTGAGTAGACATTTATCCAAAGATGTTATATAAATGGCCAACAAAGCACATGAAAAGATGCCCAACATCACTGATCATTAAGGAAATGCAAACAAAATGAAGATCACAGTAAGACAATGCCCCATACCCCTTAAGATGACTACCATAAAAAAACAAAACAAGGCAAAATAGAAAATAACAAGTGTTGCTAGGATATGGAGAGATTGGAACCTTTGTATATTGTTAGTGGGAATGTAAAATAATGTAGCCATTATGGAAATAATAGCAGCTTCTCAAAAAATTAGAATTACCATGTAATCCAGCAATTCCACTTTTGGATATATATTCAAAAAATTGAAGGCAAGATCTGAAAGATATTTGCACACTTACGTTCATAACACTATTTATAGTAGCCAAAATCTGGAGGCAATTAACTATCCAATAATGGAAAAAATGGATAAACAAAATGTGATATATACATACAGTAGAATATGATTCAGCCTTAAAAAGGAAGGGTATGTTGAAATATACTAACACATGGGTAAACTTGAGGCTATTTTGCTAAGTGATATAAGCCAGTCACCAAAAGACATATACTGCGATTCCACTAACTTGAGGTACCTGGAGTAGTCAAATTCATATAAACACAAAGTAGAGTGGTAGTTGTCTGCAAGAGGCTGGGGGAAGGGGACATGGGGGTTGTTTAATAGATATGGAATTTAGTTTTAGCTTTTCAAGAAGAAAAAGTTCTGGAGTTTGGTTGCACAAGAGTGGGAATATACTGAATACTGCTGAATAGTAAATTTGGAAATGGCTGAAATAGTAAATATTATGTTCTGTTTTGGTTTTTTGCCACAACTTTAAAAACAAACAGGCAGAGAAGCTAAAAATATGTACCTCTCTATGTCTCTAAATAACTATTTTCTTGGCACTTAATTCATTTAGACATAATCTATAGACTTCCAATAATGCTATGTAAAGATTTTTAGCCCTTATATTTCATTGTCCCTCTCCATTCTATCATGATACTTATTTTACAATTGTTCTTAAATTCGTATTTATTTTCATTACTATGGTCAAGGAAAAGCCATATGCTACTAAATCATGTATTGTATATGACTATATTTACATTTCTGAATAATTTTGTTTTTCTGTGATTGCTGGTTTTCTTTCCTCTTTCCCTTCTTTCCTATCTCCTCCCTCCCTCCCTCCCTTCTTTCCTTCCTTCCTTCCTTCCTTCCTTCCTTCCTTCCTTCCTTTCTTCTTTCCTTCCTTCCTTCCTTCCTTCCTTCCTTCCTTCCTTCCTTCCTTCCTTCCTTCCTTCCTTTCTTCTTTCCTCCCTCTAGCCTTCCCTCCCTCCCTCCCCATTATCTAATTCCTCCATTTTCCTCTGGATTCATCCATCTAGCAGTCCTTCTGCTCCAAGATGAACTGTTTGCTATCTGTAATTGCTTGTACAACGTGGAGAATGGTTCCCAGTCCTGCACAAACCTTCTACCAAAGAGCCATGTATGGGGTGCCCCAGAATTGTTCACAAAAGAAATGAAGAAGGAAAACTATATCTGCGGGTTCCTCAATGATCCCATCTGGCCTCATAGGTCTTCACATTTCTTCAATATATGTACATGAATGCTGGATGGATGCCTCACCCCAGAGTATCGGGTAAGCTTGAGGATGGAAATTGAAATATATGGTACAGCTGGGGTAATGTGTGGTCAAGGCAGAGTTCTGTACACATTACATTGTTTAAAACTAGCTGCTTCAGCAAATCAAAGCCTGGACACAGGATGCATACAATACAGACTACTCTTTGTATCTCTATTAAATTCAGTCTGTCACAGGACTCCATGGTAGTAGCTGGCTGACTTCTCTACAAAAGACTTAATGGAGGATGATACTGGAACAAGTTACCTTGTTTCTACCCCTACGTGACCAGGTGATAATCTCACCTGTAAGAAGCTTTCTCAAACCTGTATCCCTAATCCAGGAATTAGGGCCTCTAATCCTCCAATCCACTGGAGTCCAGGTTTGTGGGGCTGGGAAAAACAAATTCTTCAACTGGCACTATTGAGAGAGACCAATCCTTCTTCAACCCTTTGGCTCCCAGACCCATGTGTTTTAATGACTAAAACTAGTGTACATCCTGCATCCTGGTTGATGTTGTGCCTGAGCCCAACATCTTGATTGAGAGCTTAGTAGGCCATTCCATTGTTCTCTTAGGCGACTGCTTTTAGGAGAGGTGGTATAAGGTAGGTCCACGTTGGGTTGAAAATTAGCTCCTTGTTTTGAGGAAAGCTGTGGAATTTCATGTTGGAAATAAGGCATCCCATGTTGTTCCTTTTCTTGATTTTACTGCCTTATATTATTAAACACCTTCTTCAGTAATTTCCCGAGAAAGGTTCTATGCAAAGCAACTTTTTGGACCATATCTTAAAATATTTTTATTCTGATTTTACCCTTGAATAATACTTTCACTGATTTTATAGTTCTAAAGCTGAAAATTGCATTTGGTTTAGAATATTAAATGTTTTTTTTAGTTGTCTTCTATTCAGTATTTCTTTGAGAAGTCTTATGCCATTGTGATAACTGATTCTTCACATGTGACCTTTTGTTTACAATTTTTCCAAAAGTTCTGATGTCTTGAAGTTTCAAGATGATGCACCTTAGTGTGAATCCCTTTTTCCTTTATTTGGTAGACTCTTTTTACCTTTTGGGAAATATTCTTGCAGAATTTATTTGATACCTCATTTCTTGGGCACTTGTTCATTAGATGTTGTACTTTCTGGGTTGATTCTTGAGTTATCTTTATCTTTTCTTTCCTGTTTTTGATATCTTCATCATTTTGTTCTTCTCTCTGGAAAACTTTTTGTGTCCTTCCTCTGTCTTTTTTTTCTGAATTTAAGTTTAAGTAATTTTGTTTTTTAATTTGCAGGGCTATTTCTTATTTTCTGATTATTTACTTTTATGACATCATATTCTTACTTGTGGATCACTGTCTGCTCTTATCTCATTTGAAGTGTTCTGCCCTGGCATTGTCTTTGTTCCTTAAACTTCATTTTACTACTTCTTTTAAAAATTTTTCATATTAAAAGATTTTTTTCAACAGTTCAATAGTTCTTCGCTAACTCTTTTTTTTAAAGTACATTTTATTTTATGATTTAGAAATTAGTATGACTTGTGATTTTACAGTGCTATAAAATCCATTCATTGATTCACCTTTTCAACAAATGGCTTTTGCATGTTCTTATATACCATGAACTATTCCAAATGCTGGAAATACCAATTGTAGCTGGCTATTCTCACACAGGAGTGAGGCATTAAAATGTCAGTGTCAATGGGGATGATTGGATGGTAGGGTTATCCGTGGTAAATTTGGCTATTTCTCTGTGGGATTGCTCTCACCTCCTCCAACAAACAATGGTATCTCCAGACATTTTTTTCAGGAATGGCTCAGCTTTTCTAGAGATACTTTCTCTAATCTTTTACCAGTGGTCTGGGGAGATTGAATGAGAATAAGTTTGATTGCCTATGTTCTATACTTGGGTAGGAGCTGGTTGTCTCACTATTTAATATGTAGTCTTTTATTATTCCCCTTTAAAAAATCTAGGTCCCTGTCCCTACTCTCCTGCCTTGTGTTCCTAAGTGTAAGGTATCTCTGGCTCAATTATTCTACATATTATAACCTCCTTTTCCTTCTAATTGGACTCAACCTTTTGGGCTGGGTTTGGAGAATTTTGGTGTATAATTTCCATCTATGTAGATTTTTTAGCTTCTTTTTGTTTTGTTTTGTTTTGTGGATATCTGGTACCTTACATTCCAGCATTTCTCCAGGATTATGTGCACAAATAGTTCACTTTGCATCTGTGTCTCCATCCATAGGCCTTTATGTTTGATGTTTCTCTGCTCTTATAAGTCCTTTACCACATTTCCATCACTTCAGCCATTAATAGTTCATTAAAGAAGAAACTTGTGTTTTTCTTTCTTGTTCTTGGTTTGCATTAATGGGTGAAAAGATACAATGTTTAGAAATATCTTTCTTTTGCCACTTTAGAGCCAGAAGTCCTAGAATTCCTTCCCCACCCCATCCACTTCTTCCTAAAATGTACCTCCACGAAGGAGTTTGTGTCTCCAGAGCTTTACTCACAGTAAGTTTTAATTAATGTTTTTTTTTAAGCTGAATGACTTGGACCTTGAGAGATATGAAATAATCAGCTAAATTGGGAGCAACGGCTTGGGGAAAAGACTGTTTTAGAAAGACAAAACAGCATGTCTAAAGGAAGAATGAGAAGGAGAGCACAGTGAAATTTTGCAATTATAAGGACTACTTTGTGTTTGTACTTTAGAGTACATTTGTAGGTGTAGCAAAAATGATTTGCCTTTCTGAAGGGTCCCTTGGCATGAATGCATGGTAGAAAGAATTGTAGAAGGGATTCTAAGATGGTCTTAAAGATTCCGCCCTCTGTTGTAAAATCCTGTCTCCCAGGTTGTTGGTAGGACCTGTGAATGTGATGGGATGTCACTCCTGTGTTTAGGCTACATTACATGGCAAAGGTAAGGGGATTTGCAGATGTAATTAAGTTCCCTAATTGCTTGGCTCTGAGTTAATGAAGAAAGAGATTATTCTCGATGGGCCTGACACAAGCAGGTGAGCTCTTAAAACAGGTCAGAAAGGTTCCAAATGAAAGAGGTTCTCTTGCTGGTGTTGAAGAAGTAAGCTGCCTGGTTGTAATAAAGTCCCATGGCTAGCAAATGAAGTCATCTCTGGGAGCAGAGGGCAACACTCTCAGCTGATAGCCAAAAAGAAACAGAGATCTCAAACCTATAGCTACAAGGAGCTGATTTCTGCCAATAGTCTGAATGAGCTAGGATGAAGACCTTGAGCCCCAGATGAAAACTCAACTTGACCAATACCTGATTTCTGCTTTGAGGGACTGAGCAGAAAGCCCAATTATATTGTCCTCAGCCTTCCGACATTCAGAAACTGCAAGATAGTAAATGCATGATGCTTTTAGCTTCTGCTATTTGTGTTAATTAGTTACATAGCAAAAGAAATTTAAAACACCATGCTAAATGCTTGATATGGACAATATTTTACTGTTGCTGTTGAACTTATATTTTAAACTAGTAACTTTTTAGTATCTGATTTGGATAAGATAAAAAGCAAGCTTAATCATGTATGGTTATTTACACAACTTACCTTAGAAATATGCTTAGTAAAGCACAGGTCTAATTTTGGAGATGGAATTTGAGAAAATGCTGAGCTAAAGTACCTCAAATAATAAGGGAATATGAATATAAATATTAATATTAATATTAGCCCTGGAAGCCCTGGACTATGAGTTTAGATATCTGTGAAGGAAGAAGAGGTTTCTGGAGATGGAGTGAACAATAACTTCTGTATGGGGCCGAGGATTCAGGTATATGGGAGATGAGCTATGGGAGGTGGTCACTGGACTTTAGGAATAGTGAAGTCTGATACCAATGTTTAGCTGTTTCCCGTTTAGCGTGGTAATTTGTCTATTATTCTTAATATTTGGCAAATTCTGTTTTGCATTTAAAAATTTAAAAGAAGAAATGTGGTCCAGATTTTTTCTTTCATATATGCATTTTATATTTATGTATACTTTCGAGAGTAGACCACAGTGATGTGTTAGAAGTTTGGCCTCACAAGTCAAACACATTTCCGGCTCTCCTCACATATCCTATTCTCATGATCATCTGGACACATATGGTTGGGAATATCAAAGTCATCTTATTGAAAACAGCCTCATTGCAAACCGCATCGCGCAGAATGAGCCCTGATATGAACTGACTACTCTTTATGTAGATGGCTTGCATACGGTAAAACCTCCTTAACTTCAAATACCAGGCACCAGCATATTAAGGGAATAAAATGAGAATGAGCAGATTTGGTCATCTGGGGATTAGCAATTTGTTGCATTGAAATAGACATAACTTGTAACAAATTAACATTTGATTAATGAGACTTAAGACTGTGTGAGTATGTTTGTATGTGAGGAAGGAAATGAAAAATGAGCAGATTTTTCTGTCTGGGACAAGAGGGGTGGGACTGATCACAGCAGGGTCTAGAAACTGTGTTTAAGTTACAGGGGCTGTGCTTTCATTCCCCCCTAGGCAGGCTTGAACTGTCCTCCCCAGTACGTAGTGCATGCTGCTTTGTGGCAATATAAAAATGAAGATCATCTCCTTCCGAAAAATATACACGTAAAATCCATACGTGAGATGAGTCTGCAGGCAGGGTATTTTACAAGTTAAAAGCAGTACGTGAAGATGAGGTAATATTAGCTGTAAGAGTTTTAGATGGGCACAAATTTATTTAGGGAAGGTTAGAAAGTTGTCCATAGTGACACAAACCTTTCATCCAGTCGTTTGTAGGACACAGGATGATGCTGGAATTTCAGAGATCGATTTCATTTAGATACATTATTTTGAAAATGGTTGATGAGGAGTAATACAGAAATAAATGCATCCATAGAACAGAAACATAAGAAAGACTTGTGTATTTTTGAATGATGGGGCCAAATAAGAAAGACGTGACCAGGAAACATGATTTTTAGAGGCAGTAGGCAAACTCCAGTGTTTTTCTGTGACGTGGAAGAAAAATCTCCAATATTTCCAAGAATCCCAATTAAAAGCCAGCATCTAGTGAGTGCCTATTGTGTACCATGCATTAACATTCCTTATTTCATTTAATTCTCATAACAATCTGAGATGGAGCTTTCACCATCCCCATTTAAAATAGGAGTTAACTGAGTCACACATAATTTGGTACAAGCAAGAATCAAATCTCTCAGCAGTGTAAGTCGAGAGTACTGTTTTCAGCTGTTACTCACTACTCTTTCCCTGGAAAATGCATGCCAGTTTCTCATCAGTGCTGCTAAGTGGACTTCTTAGGATAAACTGGAAGCATCTGAAGCCTCTCAGACTTTTTGTCTGATGCAAACAGAATGGACTGACTATTGGTTTGGTGACTGATTTTGTGTCTGTTATTTAAAAAAGAAATGGCACAAATAGCTGCACTTTTATTGCACATAATTAATGTGCTAAGTGTAGTTGTCTTAGTGCCATTGCCTGTGGTCATCATCTTTACCCAATGCGTTAAAAAAAAAAAAAAACCCAATCCACAAAAGCCACTCAATTGGTAATGGACTGGATAGCACTTCTGCTACAGGAGGCAATAAATGAGGCAGCACGGACACCTGGGTGGCTCAGTCGGTTAAGAGGCTGCCTTTGACTCAGTTCATGATCCTGGGGTACTGGGATCGAGCCCTGCATCCAGCTCCCTGCTCGGTGGGGAGTATGCTTCTCCCTCTACCTCTCCATTCCTCCCCCCCCACCGCCTCTCTCCCCAGCCCATTCTCTCTCTTTCTCTCACTCTCTTGTGCACTCTCTCTCTCTCTCTCAAATAAATAAATAAAATCTTTACAAATAATTTAAAAAAGAAGACAGCAACTTCCTTGCCATATGACTTAATTTTACCTCTTTTTCTTGGTGCTTCATTCTTTTGACATTCTTTTAATGATAGATTTTTCATCAAGACTGGGTTCCTCTATTTTTAGGCATTCGGAAAGAAGATTGAATTCGTTGTCAGATGTAGTCTTAATGGAAAGATGGTAGTGGAGTTGACCATTGATAGGACCTACGAAAAGTAATTTGACCTTTCAATTGGCTCCCAAATCAGAAGTTTCCAAAAAGTTATTGGAACACGTCTACTTTGCCATGGCTCCTTGAGGTAGGCAGAGACCAAATACTAGTCATGAGAGAGCAAGTAGTAGGAATATTTGCATTAAAATCTTCTGACTACTTTGAGAGTCAATTAAGCAGGGTACAAAAGAAATCTAATAGGATCTATACACTGAAGAGCTAGAAATAAACTCTGAAGAACATTGAAAGTCATTCAAATTTAGGAGAAAATTCACTGCCATTTCTAATCTTCCATGTTGTTCTGATAATTTCAACCCTGCCAAGTGGCCATAGCAACTATCTCTGGAATTGTATGACCCCAGATGGGTTGAGATAGAGAAAACAGCTGGTGCTGAGCTATTTCCACATATCACCTCTTTTCTCAGAGAAGTTAATCTCATTGGATGCTGTGCTCTGTGTACATGACCTGAAAGCTCTGTGGCAGGGAGGAACCTGAATTAAAAACAGAGCTCCCCCACATGATTCATCACCACAGACTTGGGCCTCCTCGTTGGGAAAAACTTTGGAGATCTTAAAAATGGAGCCTGTGAATAAAAAGTCACAGATCAAAGGATAGAAACATTTATAGTCATGAATACTTCTGAGTAATCCATAAAACAGCCTTTACATCATATATGTTACTTAATTTGAACATCCTGTTTTTGATCCTATAAGGGGTCTGTGGGTTAAATGTGATGTGACTATTGATTGACCATTGCAGTAGACAGTGTTCTAATGGATGGCAACTTGTATAAGTAGTCATTCTGGGGCAGAAAGAAATCATGAAATGATTTTGAAACTATAAATTTGCTATAACTAGTACCTAGGCCGTTAGCAAATGCCCTTATAATATAAGCTACCATTTTCTTGTTGTTCCTTTTTACTACTTTTTGGAATTGTGACTCACTGAAAATGGGAGAACAGTACAGTGGCATAAAGCAGGTCTTCATTTTAGGAGCTGAACTTTCTCAGTTTTCTCAATATTTCACTAATTTATTTGTTTAACCCATTCATTTATCAAATAAACATATATGGAGAGTCTATAAATGTGGTAGACATTTAAGTGTTAACTTGTTGTAGTTACATATCCTAGACAAGGCATTTGAATTCTGATAGTTCCTTTACTTGTCACTCTATAGAGAAAATGACATATTTCTTATAATAGAAAAAAAATCTAAAAGATTGTGTGTACGTTTATAGAGCAATTTAGATACTGTTTAGAACAGTAACTTAAGAAATGCTGTACTGCAAAATATACACTAGTGGCATAACTACCTTAAAAACAATGAAAACACAATTTCCCCCAGAGTATTTCCCTAAAACGAGATTTATTAGGATAATTCTCAGTATTGTATCTTTGTATTGTTAGGGTTAATTTTTCCCTTGAAGTCAGAAGTTTTCCACTTGTGCCTGTCTGTCTTCTTCTGAATCAGATTCTGACTGTCTTGACCGTGAGCTCTCATGGCTGTTCCTTTCTTTACCCTTCACTAATAGGCTTTTCACTGTGACAGTGGTCAAATTTGGAGTGGGTGTACTTTGACTAAAATGGCGTTACTGAGACTGAAATTATGGTTACTGTTGCTGACTCACTTCCTTACATTTACAGGTTCATTTATATATTGTCTGAACAGTTTAAGGTTCCTTCTTAAATCTGGAAGGTTAAGTCAGGTATTAATATTCCATCTTATAGATGACAAAACTGAAGCTCAGAGTGTATGGTAACTTATGGAAAGGGCCTCAACACTAAAATTTTTCAGGATTCCACTACTTAATGATTCTCAGTGAGGTACTATATCTCCTTATGGAGTGCATTAGAATCTCAGAATGTGGAGGTGTATAAAAATTTGAAAATATGAAAAAAAACCCCTTGAGCTAAACTATAATTCATTTGCTTTTAGCCATATTTAATTTATATGAAAGTATCAACAAGGAATGAAATTTTTATGTTTATTAAAGGAGTATGGATTAAGATTTGTATACCACCTTAGCATTTTTGTCATATAAATCTTATATCTATATTATAATTAACTTAATATTTTTCTTTAAATGTGATGCTCTGCTTTTGGTTAAATATATTTTTAAAGCAAATTTTATGTCTTTGTTGTAAATGAAAAACTGGATAGCTTGCCATAAAAATAAGGTAACAAATAAATAAAGGGATACTTATTAAAATAAATATAGATGTGTCCAAAGACCACACATAATTGTCACTTGTTCATTTTAACTAGAGTGAACCATATTTTAGGAAACCGTGGGCTTAAAAAATATGAGAAAATATTGTATTATTGTACAGTGTCTCTCCCTATAACTTTCAGTATTTCCATGTTTCATTAAAACTGACTTAAATTTACAAAACCCATAACGTTGTGGGTTCTGTTAAGTTATAAAAAATGCTTCTTTATTTCTACCTACTGTATGGTATGATGTCTCATAATTTTTCTCTAAAATACATTCTCTTCTTGATTTTAGTATTAGGTCCTTCCACATGCCACCAAATTTTAACTGGACACATGGCTGGCTAACCATAAACTCTACCTCCTAGCTTTCGCTGTAATTAGATGTTGTCATGTAACTAAATTATGACCAGTGAGCTGTAAGCAAAAGTGATATGTATAACTTTCACATTATCAGCTTACAAAGAGATTATTTGTGTTCTGATATTCCTTCCTCTTTCCCACAAGCTGGAATATGGACACATAAAAAGATAATACCTTATAGAATCAGAAAATAAGAAAGAAAGGACTTGGGTTCTATGGTGACCTTATGAGGAAGACTTTATTTTTCTGGACCGGCTACCAGAATAAATTTTTATGTGAAAAAAATAAAACATTTGCTTTTATTAAATATTGGTTAAAGGGGTAAATGAAAGCCCCAACTAATAAATTTAGTACTTTCTCTCTTTCTTTCTAGTGGAGACCTATTTATTAATGATTCAAGCAATGGACTTTACTTGAACATGGTTTTCTTTAGTGGTTTATTTTAAACCCAGAGAAGATCTGAAAGGATAGAAAAAAACTCAAAACAAACAAACAAAAAACAACCCCCCGACCCCCACCCCCAAAACGGAAAACAAAACCAAAAACTCCTAGAATGAATAAGCAGTTATAGTAAGGTTGCAGTATACAAGATTAATACACAAAAGTCAATGGCTTTTCCATATGCCAACAATTAACACATAGGATTTGAAACTGAAAACATACTGCTGCTTTCTTTAACACCTCCCAAAAGAAATACTCAAGAGTAAATCTAATACAGTATGTATAAGACTTACATAAGGAAAACTACAAAACCGATGAAAAAAATCAAAGAATTAAATAAATGGAGAGATATTCCATGCTCATGGATAGGAAGACACTATTGTTGAGATGTCAGTTCTTTCCAATTTGATCTACAGATTCAATGCAATCCAATAAAAATCCCATAAGATTATTTTGTGGATGTTGATAAATTAATTCTACAGTTTATATGGACAGTCAAAAGACCCAGAAGAGCCAGCTTGTTATTAAAGGAGAACAAAGTCTTAGGACTGACCCTGTCTGACTTTAAGGCTTACTGTAAAGCTACAGTAATTAATACAGCATGGTATTTATTGGTGGAAAAATAGACAAATAGATCAATGGAACAGAATAGAGAGCCCAGAAATAGACTCACATAAATATAGACAACTGATCTTTGAAAAAAGAGCAAAAGCAATGCAATGGTGCAAAGATAAGCGTTTCACAATAAATGGTGCTGGAGCAATTGGATAGCCACATGCAAAAAAAAAAATTAATCTAGACACAGACCTTATATGCTTCACAAAAAATGACTCAGTGTGGATCATAGACCCAATGCAAAATGCAAAACCATAAAACCCCTAGAAAATAATACAGGGGAAAATCCAGATGTTTTTGAGTATAGTCGTGACTTTCTGGATACAAAACCAAAGGCAAAATTCATGAAAGAAGTAATTGATAAGCTGGACTTTATTAAAATTAAAACTTCTGCTCTGCAAAAGACAAGATCAAAAGAATGAGAAGACAGGCCCCAGATGAGGAGAAAATATTTGCAAGATATATATCCGATAAAGAATTGTTGTCCAAAATATACAAAGAACCGTAAACTGTATAATAAGGAAAAACCCACTTTTAAAAAATGAGCCAAAGACCTGAGCATACACCTTACCTGAGAAGATATACAGATAGTAAAAGCAAGAAAAGATCCTCCATAACATATATAATCAGGGCAATTTAAATTAAAACATTTAAGATACCCATATCTATTAGAATAGTTGAATTCCAAAACACTGACAACACCAAATGCTAGTGAGGAAGTGCAGTAACAGAAACTCTTATTCATTGCTGGTGGGTATGCAAAATGGTACAGCCACTTTGGAAAACAATTTTGTAGTTTCTTACAAAACTAAACATACTCTTATTATATGATCCAGCGGTCACACTCCTTGGTATTTGGTAATAACAATTGCATTCAGAGTATAAGAGAAAGAGAGGAGACTAGAATGACTCCAAGATGGTTGGTATGAGCAACTGGATGATTTAAAGGTACTCATGGTGAGTAGGTTGGGCCTGGAAGTATAAATGTGGGAGTCATTGGCATACAGATAACCTTTAAAGTTATGGAACCCAATATACCAACTAGGGAAGGACTGAAGATAGTAACCACTCAATAAATGAGAGCTTTATAGCCATATCCAAATTTATTGCTTGAAGAAAATGTTGACCCTGTCTGAAGATTCTCCAGAGGTGTCATGTCCCGCTCTCCTTGTGAAACACAAACATCTAATATCTGATTATGGGGCTTTTCTCAAAGTTAGCAAGTCAAAAATTTAGTCTGATTTTAAGATTCTATTAGAATTATAATTGAGGGCATTGGAGTTAGAAGATAGATATAAAAATAAGCATTGGCTCTAGCAGTGGGAAAATCGTAATACCTTATTATTATAAGGTACAGGCAGATGCTTGCAATGGAAGTAAGCAGTGGTGTTATAGAGTATGTGGAATAACACCTAACTTAGCCTGGGGGTGGGACAAAAAGGTAATTAAGGCAAGCTTTGAGAAGAAGATAGTACCCACAATAAATATAAACAGATCAATAGAAATTAACTCTGTGTAGGAGGTGAATATAGCATTGAAGCCCAAGAGGGTATATATACACCAAGACCATAATATCCTAGGCTTCTAAAGAGATGCCTTATCTAAATAAGACCTCAATGTTAGACTCTAATTTTTAAATTAACATATAATGTATGATTTATTTCAGGGGTACAGGTCTGTGATTCGTCAGTCTTATACAATTCACAGCACTCACCATAGCACATACTCTCCCCAGTGTCCATTACCCAGCCATCCCAGCCCTCCCACCACCCTCCCCTCCAGCAACCCTCACTTTGTTTCCTGAGATTAAGTAGACTCTGATTTTTGAACTTATGGTCCAGAGGAAAATAATTTATATAAAAAATGCTTCTGCAGCTATTTGAAGGTTTCCCTGTACATTTGTTATCTTTTGAATAAAGATATGATAAATTCATTCCCAGGAGAATTCTTTGTCTCTCTTAATGAACTAGCATCTTCTGTTACTCAGACTGTGAGTATTTTTTGCTTTGGGTGACAAGAAGCCCAGAGCCGGAATTAGTGCTCAGTCATAATAGCTATAACCTATGTTTCTGATCAGTTTATTTTCCCTTGGAGTCTATTGTGTTTTCTGTTTCTACTGTTAAATAATCTGATTATGTGCTTGTCTTTCATGGTAAGCCAACACAAAACCTTTTTGAAGTAGGTTGAGGATAAACTATCTATAAATACACACATAAATACTGCATAGTCCAGATGGAAAACAGGCATCATTTAATGCTTTCAGAGCTGCAAAAACCATGTACATTTTAGATTGTAATGCATTCTAAGGTTCACATTTATGCAGCTGTTGAACCATGCGAGAGAACCCACTTGGCACTGTTCCTTCTAGTTTATGTAACCATTTTGTTATTTTGCTAATTTTAACCTCCTTTTTCTCTTTCATTCAATAACCAAATGTCTATCCCACACAGAATACTTGATTTTTTTTTTTTTCTCTCCGGCATCACCTGCCCTATTTCTAAGGAATCCCTCTGGTAATTGACTCTTCCTGTTTCCCCTTATACCCTTTCTGGTCTATAGGGTTTTCTGGGAGCTGTTATGGCAGTACAGCCTCACTCCCTGGCTACAAATCATGGGTGCATGGGTAGCTTATTTACCCAAAACTGGCAAATGAAAACCTTTATCCCGTAGGATATGAGAGGCTCTAGTTTAGTTTAACTGCTCTCTAGAGGAAGTAAAAATTCAGTCATTGTTGTCTTGTTCTGTTATTTTGAAGACCAAGCTGGTCAGTGAAAAGAGTGACATAGTTGTACAAGATGGGTTAGAGAGGAAAGTGGTAGTTCTAATACATGAGATTGCCAAAGTGGGTTTGTTGGCCTCAAGAATGAGAGTAGTTCCACCAGGCAACCTCTAGCTCACACAAGGACATGGGACAGAAACTAAATTTTACATGCCATATTGACATATACCTTACCTCACATTCTGCACGATCCTCAGGTGTAGGACTCCTGCAGTCAGACTCTGGACTGTCTGCCTAGAAAAGAAGGATTCTGACTTAGGTCATGGACATGCAATCTAGTTACAATACTGTGCCAAGTAAATACTTAATCTTGATGAATGAAAGGTACCAAACCTTTGCAGAGCACTGAGACATAAAAGTAATGCAGTAAACCTCACAGAAGCACTATTGTCCCATGATCCAGATTTAGCATAATAAGTGGAAATGGGTATAAATAATAGTCTTATAAATATTTGGGTATGAAAATGGGTATAAATAATAGTCTTATAAATATTTGAGAGAGTAACTCATTCTTAAAAGCCAACAAAAATGGCGTCTTGTAAAAGGGAATCATTAGTCTTCATAATTAAAAGCATAAGCAATGAAATAACAGATTACTTGAGTAGCATAAAGAACAAAGAAGGTTAAATTAATGAATTCAAGGTTCTGGTCTTAGGTAAATAAATCCATCAAATTCAGTTATATTCTATTTACAGGATATTTCCAAAAGAAAAATAAAACAAAAAATAAAGTGATGAATAATTTGTGAAAACATTAACAAGAAGAACGGTGATGTATGTGACAAAACAGAATTCGGGGTGAAAAATATTACACAGAAAAAGTAATGATTTATGGAGATAAAATTATAATCTACCAGAAGCATGAATGTATCTTATTTAGAAGAAGTACGTATTACAAATATAAGTCATAGAAGGAACACAGGCACACACACATACATAATATAGGTAGTAAAAGCTTTTGAAAACACAAGCAATAGAAAAATCCACATGTACATTGTAGTGGAAAATTTTACCACACTTGTCTCAGGAACCAATGAATTAAATAGGCAAAAATGAACCTGCAAAAATATAAAGAAGATGGATGAATCACACTAGAATGTTGATTTAATTTTATTTTCACCAATAAAGAGAATATATTTGGTTTTGAAACACCAGTGGAATAGTTTTAAAGTTACCCATTAAGATGCTGCAAAGAAGATTGAAAGATATTTTTAAAATAATGACAGTATATAATCCATATTTCATTAAAAATTAATGAAATTGTGCAGTGACAAAAAAATATAACAAACGATAAACAAATAAAATTCAATTACTTTGAAATTAACAACAAAAGCATGCCAACTTCTTCCAAATTTTTGAGTTTAGGAGAAAATTAAAACTGAAATCACCAACAATTCAGAAATGAATAACAATGCAAACTAACAGGATGCAGTCAAAGTGATATTTAGGAAAATTAATACACTTTATTGCAGTTGATGAAAACTAATACCTGAAATAAATGACTTAAGCTTTCATTTTTTGAAACAAATAAAAGAACTAGTAGGTAAAACTAAATGAAACAGATGGAAAGAATTATTCAATTTAACAGCATAAATTGATTGGAAAACAAAATCATTCTTTGAGAAAAAAGTAAAATTTGAAAAAAATTGGCCCATGTGAGAGAAATAGGGACAGAAAGAGGGAAAGAGAGAGAGACACAGAGAGAGAGAGAGACAGAGAGAGAAGGGATGGGTCCTGAAAATAGAAGAGGAAGCATATGGACATTTACGAAGATCTTTTAAAAGAAGGAAACACTTTTGAACTTCAGATGTCGCTTGAAAATGGCAGTGGCTTCTAGGGTGTGCAATGAATGGGTTTAAGAGTATTCCCAAGGGTAGTACGTGCTGCTTCAAATATCCAAAGTAGTCCGTCTGTCTTAATGGTAAAACATGTAAGATGCGAGAACTTGAGCTATACCTTAGCAGGGATGTATACACTAGTGTGGCACTCTGTGAACTGTTAAGACCAGGAAGGTTACTGTGAACTATTTTGTAGTAGAGCACAACAGCATTGGCATAGCAGTGTAGCAAAACCATGACTATTACTGTTTTTCTCTGTGTGTGAAACAATCTGGTTTTATCCTCCCTCCTTGTTAGTTTCAAGAAGAATGCACTCACAGATCAGTAGTAGCAAACCATGTAGCACATCTAGCATAGTAGCTGAGATTCGGACTACTGCCTGATTAAGATGATCATAGTTGAACATCATCTGTGACAATTCATATGGCTTTTACAGAGATGGGACAGGTGAATTGAACGGGGCCACAATGGGGACAGTTACTCCTACGTTTTGTAAAATTCCCTAAGTCTTTGATGGTGGGATTAAAGGTGATTTTTTCCCAATGAGAAGTATTCTTTCTGATTATCTATGGGACTAGGTATGAGAGGGCTTTTTCAGAAGCTTCCACTTGGTCCTTCCTACCACAATGATTTTAATCTATGGAAGAGAGAACTGAAGTGAGGTTCTTCTATTTCTTAACAACATCTATCATAGGTATACACTTGACCAGGGAAATAACCGCAGGGCAACTCCACGGACTCGTTAGAACAGTGTAAGACAGATTTGGACAAGATGCTACTCATCACCAGCCTCCATAAATTTCCTTTTAAGCAGTAGGAACATGGTGGTGTTTTGGTTCACCTGGCATTGTTGTCCTCTCAGATGCTCCATCTAATAGTTACTGAAATGTTGAGTGTTGCCCTTCTCCAATGCATAGTTACCTTGGCAAATGAGCATAGGTCACTTTGGGGAAAGGATTAAGGGGATATTTACCATATGTTATTCTGTGGAATTCCAGGGTCTTTTTGCCCCTTTAATAATTGACAACTCTAGAAAGTAGATGAAGAATCATAATTTTTCATCATGACAAAGTTCTATGTCAAAGAATCTGAAAGAATTATAATTTTTTTATTATGGCTGCTGACATCAGACCTTTATTCATCTGACCTTGTTATTACTATTTTTTTTTAATTGTAAAAGGTGAGTAACAAAGTATGCCTGTCTCGCCCATGGCCCATGAAACGGCCATTACCAGATTCCTTCAGGTTCCTGCAAGCCAATCTGGATTACTGTACATTATTTGTATTTTAAAGATTTTATTTGTTTATTTATTTGAGACAGAGAGAAAGAGAGCACACACATAATCAGGGGGAACAGAAGAGGAGGGGGAAGAAAGAGAGGGAAAGAATCCCAAGCAGACTCATGCTGAGCACAGAGCCCAAAGCAGGGCTTGATCCCAGGACCCTGAGATCATGACCCTGAGCTGAAAACCAAGATTTGGATGCTTAACCAACTGAGCCACCCAGGTGCCCCTGGTTTACTGTACATTATTAAAACTATACCAGTTAACATTAATTAACGTTTAAGTGTGCCACCTGGCCTCTGGTCGTCTAGAATTCAGGTATGCCCATTGTCAAGATCTCTTACCATCTACCCTGCCCTGCAGAGGACAACCACAATCACACTTCTTATAAATGTTGAGAGGTACCCCTATGAGAGAAATTCTTATTGTTTTAGTGAAAGTAAGGTCCTCTGATTCTTTCTGGTTTCACAAAATAAATTGTTTCTGATATTCCTACTTTTTAGATAACTCTTTCTCAAGACTGTGCCAGGAAAGTCTTGGCGTCCACTTGGCCATCACCACGTCAAATTTGAAGGAGTGATCCTGGGAGAGTTTTAGAATAGATTTCACACATCTCTGCCAGAATAGTGACTCCAAGTCATGTACAAGTGCTCCAGTATCAATTTATTCCCCCACACTGTCCTTATTTTCTGTTCTACCTTCCATTTTAATATCCTTAAGGCTCATTCTTACACCCTGTTCCCCCAATTCCTGTCAATATACATGACATAGAATATTAGTTTTTTATTGCTCCATAACAAATAACTACAAATTTTGTGACTTAACACAACTTTATTCACGGTTTTGTAGGTTAAATGTCAGTATGGTTCTCGCTGGACTAAAATCACATTGTCGGCAGGTTGAGTTCCTTTCTGGAGGCTATAGGGAACAAATATATTTTCTACTCATTTGGGTTGTTGGTGGAATTTAATACCTTGCAGTTGTAGGACCAAGGTCCCCATTTTCTTACTGGCTGTGAGATGAGGACTGTTCCCAGCTTCTGGAGGCTACCATACTGTTTCCATGGTGTACTGTTTTTCCCTCTTCACAGTCAACAAAAGTGAGTCATGTCCTTCTCCAGCCACATCTCTCTGACCTTCTCTTCTGACTTTTTCCTTTCTCCTGTGATTAAATTGGGCCAATCCAGGAAAACCTTCCCATTTTAAGATTTTTAATCTTAAAAAAAAAGATTTTTAATCTTAATCATACCTGCCAAGTACCTTTTGATATGTAATATTCACAGGTCTCAAGGATTGGGGCATGAACATTCTGGGGGTGGGGCATTTTTCTGTCTAATATATCTAGATTCTAGTATTCCCTTTGGTGTGTATGCTATTTCTTCCTAAAGAAGGGGCTGTATTTCCCTGCCAGGTTTTGCAGGGCCCCTTAAAATTACAGGGTCTCCAGGTAAGAGGAAACTATTTTCTGGCAGGAGGAAAGGGACTTCCCTTGTTGGCAAGGATGGCCCAGTGAAATCTGGGAGTTCAGAATTCCCAGGATCAGATGAATGCATAAACAAATTGTGATATGCACAATGGAATGCTATTAGCAATTAAAAGGAACAAACTATTAACATGTACAAAAAGGATGAATCTTAAAAGTATTATTTTAAGTGAAAGAATATAGACCCTCATACTATCTAATTCTGCTTATATGATGTTCTAGAAAATGTGAAACTGTGGAGATAGAAAACAATTCAGAGGTTGCCAGAAGCTGGGAATGGGAGGAGGGGATTAACTGCAAAGAAACATGAGGGAACTTTTTAGGATGAAAATATTTTGTATCTTGTGTGGTAATGGTTGCATGAATTTGTCAAGACTCATGGAACTGTATACTAAAAAGGGCAAATTCATTGTATATAAATTATACTTAAATAAATCTGATTTTATACACACACACAAAAGAGTCCCAGACTTCTCCATTAACTGTCCCCCTGCCAGGTCACACAGTTGCACTTTTTTACTGCCAGATCCCTGACTTGGACATAAGTGATCTGTTGAGGATTGCATTTAATCTCCTTTAAAGCTCTGCCACTCTTACAATTAGATCAGGGGCCTGATTTTCAGCACAATCTGCCCTGCAGCTGTAGGAGATTAGGGTCTTTTTCAAGTTTCCGTAGAGGACCTAGAGGCTTTTGTAGAATGCCCTGAGTTGAAATTAGCTATTATGATTTTATTTGCTTTTTTCAAGACTTCCAACAGAAAAAAAAAACCCCAATCTATTCTATAATTATTATAAGTATCATTGGCTCCATATACCATTAATGTGCTATGGTCACCATGTAGCCTAATACCTTACCTTCTACCTGCACCTTATCCAAAACCACAGCAGTAAAAGTCTTAGTAATTCTAATTGTACTGAATTTCAAAAGTAATCCTTGTCCCAATTACCAATAGCAATAGGGATCTTACTGCTGTCAGACTGGTGAATAAGTAGTCTTCAGAATTTCATCTTGAGTTTATTGTCTAGGTTCACTCTTGGTGCTAACTGGAATATTACCAAGTTCCCCATAAAACTGACCCTGAGACAAAGTCTTATTAGTGAGATGTATGAATATACTTTTCGGGAGTATGATCACAGAGGAAGAATAAGGGACAAAGCAGTGATGCAGAGAAGAAGGGAGAGCCAATACAAAGATGTATTACTGAGTTGGCCATTGTTATATGCTACTGGTTACTTAATTCTGCAACACTTTCTAAGAATCCATATGAAAAACATTTGAGGACTTTCCATCTTGGGGGAAAATTAAACTATCAGCTTCCTATCATCATTGAATAAAGACTTGCCTGGGGGTTAACACCTTTTTTATTTCTGGGTTGCAGATGCAGGTACTGATCTAGTTACCATGGTGTCCCATTCTGGGACATCAAAAGAGAAGTCTTGGGGGTTGGAGATAAAAAAAATGGAATAGATGGGGCAATGGGCTGAATGTTAGTGTCTCCCTCAAATTCATAGGTTGAAATCCTAACTCCCCAGTGTAATGGTATTAGGAGGTAGGGTTTTTAGGAGACGAATGAGATGAGTTTCCTTATAAAAAAGACCCTATGGACTTCCATAGCTCCTCTCATGTGAGAACACAGCAAGAAGATGGCTGTCTATGAACCAGAAAGCCCTCCCTTGAAGGCCTTGATGGGACTTCCCAGCCTTTAGAACTCTGAGAAATAAATGTGTTGTTGATAAGCCCATCAGTCTGTGGTACTTTGCTGCAGTAGTCTGAACCAAGGCAGGTGGCCTGAAGCTAGATGCTGTCAGTTGCACAACATGAAGCTAGTAGGAATCCAGCAGAACTGCTATGGCTGTGTAGAACAGTGGAAAGGAGATACAAAGAGAATGTGAAATGATGATTGAAAGGTGTCCAATATATTATCTGATAGAGTTGTGAAGATTATATAAGCTAATGTGTGTAAAGCAATTAGAATATTACCTAGCATGTTGCATATATTGTCAAGAAGTAATCATTTCTACATCAAGAGGTAAAACTCTGCTGATCTTGTTTGATCTCTTTCCTAATCACTGATGTTAAAAGATGTTCAATGTCTTAATTTCAGCCAAGAGATGTTTTTTACTCATGCCAACATTAAGCGTTACTAATTTCCAGATATTTATTTTAAAGAGAGCCCATTTCTTCATTGTGTGAAATTCTCCCCAGCCCCCCAAAAAGAAGACCTCACACTATGAATACATCACTATATGGGAAATACAATGCATTTTAATAAATAAGGTAGGAAATCATTTTTAAGGAGGAAAATAAATTATATATCATAATGATAGAAAAATTATGAAGAACTTACTGTGTTTTAGATTCTGTGCTAAGCACGTGACACAGAATTTGTCATTTAGTCCCCACACAACTTGTGAATAAGTCTGGCTTCTGTGGCTTAGTTGCTCTTCATGGCTAACATTCTTTCTGATGGATCAATGCCTGTACAATATATTGGTCATTAAATGTTTTGAGTATCAGCCTTGGAAATAACTATGAATTATAATTTGCATTTCATAGAAGAGAAGATGGTGGATTTGGTAGAGTAAATCACTGAATAGATTAGGTTAAGTGGCAGGATAAATCCTTAAGTTTCTATTTCTTGCAAAGTTTGTACCATGTCCTGTTGCCTCTGACGTAAGTATAGCATGCTACTGTGCAGGTGGCTGGAGCATAAAAAAACATTGCACGGTGGGTTAGCCATGCATATGGGTGAGAATTAGGCTAATAAAAATTCATTGAAAGTGTTTTGCCCTGAAGAAAGCAAGGTGCCTGCCATTTTTTGGAATTTATGTGTTGACAGTGTAAAGAACTGGTACAAAGAAGGTTGCCTTGCTTCCAGCTTTATAGTCTCCATCTGGTCAGGAAAGGAGTAAATTGACACATCTGCTGGAAGTCTGTGGCTGTGCTGTTGGGCCTTCCAGCTCTGTCACTAGCTCTCACAGTCTTTCTTCCAGATCCATGACACTATATCCTGTGCCGAGGGTGCCAATTTTCACACCTTTTGTACTCTTCTCTAGCAGTCTTCAAACTCAAATTCTCGTGGGTGTCCATTAGGGTAGCATTTGGAAAAGTTTTTCTTTACAGAGACAGGTAGTAAATATGTTAGACTTTGTGGAGCAACAAGACAATTTGAGAATAATATATAGAATATTATATGAAAAGAATGCATATTTCTATAATATTTTAATGGTAAAGTTCAAAATATAATAATCAAGTACAAACATTTTTCTAATATGTCTATTAGAAGAATAGAATTACTTTTGGGTGGGATAACATTATGCCTAAAGAGGGTTCAAAGTTAGCATTTCCTATTATGAAATTGATTACAAATATTCATCTGTAAGAACCATTCTTGACTCATGGGTTGTACCAAAACAGGTGGTAGGCCAGATTTGCCTCAAAGTCCAAAATTTCCCAACTGTTGCTTTAGGAAAAGATTGAGTGTCTATTGGGAGATAGGCAAAAATATATATATTTAATAAACTAATGCGAGAAGCCATCATAACCAGTATTCTGCAAAGATTTTTACTAGGGCTTTATGTATGCAAAGGCAAAAAGGGAGGAACTAATGTTTTGAGGATCCGATGATACCTGCCTCAGAGACTGGTTTCCAGCTCCAGCTCCATGGAGTCAAGTCTAGGTATGAGGAAAGGGGGGCGTCAGACAGATTACAGGGGCATAATGTTGAGGGGTGTTATATTACACAGGGAGCGTAACCATGTTTTCTTCAGTGCCCTCCTCAGTGACAAGTATGGCCTACTTGTCATACTTATGTTCCCACTCCCATCAGCTCCTGCTCAAGGCTTGCAGTATCTCAGCAGGAGAGACAAGCTGCCGTCATTTCTCATCCCTTCCACCTCCAAGCCGCAGAGACTAAACTCTTGGTTACTGCAGCCAAGAGGTTGGGCAGTCCTTTCCCACAACCAGATCCTAGTCACAGAACAGAGGTTATATTCTAGACTGTTTTAGGATTCTCTGTTTTTTTGACAATTTGATTATATCATGTCTTAGTGTGAAACTCTTTGAATTTTTTCTTCTTGGAGTTCATTGATCTTAAATATGTAGAATAATGTTTTTAAAATCAAATTTGGAGGTTCTTAAAATTTTTTTAAATTTACTTGACAGAGAGAGAGAGAGAGAGATCACAAGTAGGCGGAGAGGCAGGCAGAGAGAAGAGGAAGCAGGCTCCCTGCTGAGCAGGGAGCCTGATGCAGGCCTTGATCCCAGGACCCTGAGATCATGACCTGAGCCGAAGGCAGGGGCTTTAACCCACTGAGCCACCCAGGCACCCAGATTTGGAGGTTTTTAGGAATTATTTCTTCAAGTATTCTTTCTCCTATTTCTTTTTCTCCTTTCCTTCTGGAATTCCCATCATGCTTATGTTGGTATTCTTGATGGCTTCCCAATATCTCTTAGACTGTTTTCTTCGTTATTTTTTCTTTCTTCTCCGTAGACTAAGTCATATCTTCCTTTAAGTTTGTGATTCCTTTTTCTGTGTGCTCAAATCTGGTGTTAAATCCTTCCAGTGATTTTTTTTTTACTTCTGTTATTTTACTTCTCAGAATTTCTATTTGATTCCTTTGTATAATTTATATTAATTTGTGCTATTTTTTTCATACATCATTCTCCTGGTTTACATTAGCTCTTTGTTCATGTTTTTCTTTAGCTATTTGAATGTATCTGAATTCCCAAATTCTTCTAAATCTTTTGGGATGGCAGAAGTGACCCCTTTCTCCTTGTTGTGATTGCCTTTCATTTATCTCACCTTGGATAAATGCCCTGCAAGATGATGTTTTTTCTCAACATCTGCACTCGCCTCCCCTCTTTGCCTGCAGACTGATAACTGGGAATGATCTTAATGTAGCATGAACAGGAAAGTACAGATCCTTTGCTGGAAGGAAATAACTTTGTTATTAAAAAAGTTGTAGGACCTGGCAATTATATATCAATATCAAACAGAGGAACACATAAGTGAGCAGATATTAAAGGGGTTGGACTAGAGTTGAGATAGACTATGTTGTGGGTTGAACTGTGTCCCCTGTACAGTTATGCTGAAGTTCTAACCCCTGGTACCTATGAATGTGACCTGATTCATAAATAGGGACTTTATGGATATGATCAAGTTATGAAAAGATCATATGAATTACTCTAGACACAAGGACCCATGTTCTTATAAGAGGTTGATGTGAAGACGCACAAGGAGGCTGTCCTGTGACAATGGAGACAGAGATTGGAGTGATAGGTCTGCAAGCCCCAGGATGGGTGGCTGCTGCTTGAAGCTAGGAAGAGGCAAGAAGGATCCTCTCCTAGAGCTTTCAGAGACAACATGCCATGCCATTGTCTTGATTTCAGACTTCTAGCCTCCAGAACTGTGAGGGAATACATTTCTATTATTATTATTATTATTTTTAAAGATTTTATTTATTTATTTCACAGAGGGAGAGAGATCACAAGGAGGCAGAGAGGCAGGCAGAGAGAGGGGGGGAAGCAGGCTCCCCGCCGAGCAGGGAGCCCGATGCGGGCCTCGATCCCAGGACCCTGAGATCATGACCTGAGCTGAAAGCAGAGGCATTAACCCACTGAGCCACCCAGGTGCCCACATTTCTATTATTTTAAGTCACCGAGTTTATGGTAGTGTGTTACAGCATCCCTAGGAAACTAATACAGAATTGGTGGAATAGAAGGCCAGGTAGGTAAAAGTTTGTTGGCCTAGGGACACTTTCCCATGAGTATGGCTTTAATATTTTTAATATACTTTGCTAGATTGTCTTCTTAAAACTTGGACATGGCAGGAATTTAGACCTACAGAAAATTAGTTGGAGATGTTGAAACTGCCTTGTCAGTGGAATCAAAGAGTTCAGAGAGTTGAGAATGTTTGGGTGTGTTTACTATGTGAGATGAGACAACCTCCAACCTGACTCTAATCCCCTATGAATCCAGAATTCTGTTTCTCTCTCTATCCCAGTAAGAGTTTGTCAAGCAGATGGTGCCCTGATGGAAATGGAGAGATAGGATTCTATCTAGCCTAGAGGCTAGGTGATAGTATTTAGTATCAGGGAAAAGGTGGTGACACATAAGAGTAAATAATTTGTATTGTTCCTAGTGACAAATAATGGGTAGGGTGAATTACTGACTTATGTAACTGGAAAAATAAAAAGTAAGCAGAGACTGATGTTAGCTACTAAAATGGAAAATTATGATTTCTCACCTAGTTTCTAAATCTGAGATAATTCTCACTTAGAGCCTATTAATCCCAGAAAGCAACTTTTGCAAGTGTATAAAATAAATATTCCACCAATTCTTCTTCAGAATTACCTGAACCATTTATCAGAGTAACTGTACCCTGGTGGAAGGGCAATGGCCAGACCACTTGGAGGATGTTGAATAGAGCTGACATTGCCACCAGGGGACCCAGGATGTCATCATGGGTTTCCTGTTTGAATGGGGATATAGAGAGGCCAAACGATAAATGGAATTTGGGACTGGGTACATCTCGCAGTGGGTCCACTTTATCCATAGGCTCAGTTTATAATTATTCCTTTAGTGCCTGAGTACATACTTGGAATAGATATACCTAGCAGCTTGCAGAACCATATTTGTTCTCTGGCCTCTGGAGTGAGAGATATCATGGTAAAAATGCAATGCCAAATACGCAAGACTTCTCTCTCCCCCTTGTCAATATTCCAAAGAAATTCTCAGGTAGTTACATAAAGGAACTTTGGGTAAAGAAAGCCATTGCAGAATTATATGTGGTGATGGGGATTAGAGGCAGCTTGAGTACTCCTCACTTGGACAGGGGATTGATACGTTATAGTGGGTGCACAGCATGGGTATCATGCAACTGTTAGAGGCAACAGGTAAGTTGTATATAAAGCAACATGGAGGGATCTTCAACATACAGACATTAGTGAAAAGCTAAAAGGGGCTTCTGGGGGTGGCTCAGATGGTTAAGTGTCTGCCTTCAGCTCAGGTCATGATCTCCACGTCTTGGGATCAAGACCCATGTTGGGAATCCCAGCTCAGTAGGGAGTCTGCTTTTCCCTCTCCCTCTGCCTCTCCACCTGCTTGTGCTCTCTCTTTCTCAAATGAATAAATAAATTATATATATATACATATATATATGTATATATGTATATATATATGTATATATATATGTATAATGAAAAGCTAAGAAATAAAGTAAATAATACAAAATGAGCAACATAGTTTTAAAATACATGTACACAGAAAGTATACATCTTGTATAATATACTAAAATAGAGAAGATGTTAAATAGCACATAATGGTTGCCTATGGGGGGGTGATTTAGGAGTGAGAAAGGGGGATTAAAGGATGTTTAGAGCAAAATGAATGAATGAATGACCAAATACATAAATAAGTGGGATTTGTCTGAACCAAAGATAATAAAAGATTATGAACTGAGGAAAATGATGAACTCAACCTTCTTCACCTGAACTCTATTAAGAAAAAGAATGCCCTACAGAAAGCCCTTGCAATGTCTGACAAGATTAGACTGTCCATAAACAGAATAGGAAATTTGAAATGTGCCAGTTGGCTGATTAATAGTGAGCGTCTTGGGGCTAGTCTATCATTTCCAAGGAAAGATATTCCAAGGAACAGTTGGCAATGGTTCTCTAATAGAAGTTCCCACATCCTTCTGGGGCCTTCTTTGCATCTGGATATGGATAACCTTCACAGGATGCAGACTGCATGTCTTAGACTCCGATTTCTTCAAACTCTGAGGGATAGAGTGCTCTTTAGAAGTAACATCCTGTCTTCCCCTTTGACATTTCAAGCAGTTTTCCATTAATACTTGGGAGAGTCAGGTGGGGAAAAAATTGGATGTGGAAATGTGGAGATCAGTTTCGGCCCTATTTCCTTTGAACAAGCAGTTTCTCACATCTGATCTTTCTGGACCGGGGAATGGAGAGATGAAGGTGAATCCAGCGTGTATAGTACTCTTCTGGACTTCTTAACAGCTGCTTAATCCAAAGGGAAGGAGATACCTGTAATATGAGCCAGAACAGTGATTGCTCCCTAGAGCCAGGGGATGCTGTGCCGAGGATACTTTGGCGACGCGGAATGAAGTGTGAAGAGCTAACGTGAGCTGGGCTGAATCCCTGGAGCTCTTCGTTTATAGAGAGGTTTTCCTCAGTGAGGGCAGAGGGAACATGTGGGAGCAGGACACGCCAAATTTACACGCTGAAAATAGCACAACCTCTGAAAGAACAAATTAGAGAATGAGAATGTGAACAGGAAATGGGGATATTCCATTTCTGCAAGTTGTTTTATTTTCCACTTTTGTTCTGGTAGGAAATCCCAGCATCTCAATCTGAATAGTGGCAACTTTTCTTCATATTTATTATCTTGGTCTCACTACAAAATCAGCTCATTTGTATTTCCTCTAAATTTTGGGAGGTTTTTTTGTTTGTTTGTTTCTCTGGAGCTCCATTATCCACTATGGTAGCCACAAGCCACATGTAGCTACTGAGTGTTTGAAATGAGGTTAGTGTGACCTGGGAAGGACATTTTTAATGTTATTTCATTTTAATTAATGTATTTTTAAGTTTAAAAGTGGAAGCAGGCTAAAATATTTCTCTATTTATTGTTGTTTTTGTCAGACTATGTTCCATGTTAACCAATGGAAATTTAGTAGCCAAATTGAGATGTGCTCTTAATGTAACATATGTACCAGATTTTGAAGACTTAGTTCAATAAAATAATGTAAATGATATCACTTTGCATATTAAATATTAAAATACTATCTTGTATAAATTGGTTAAATAAAAAATATTTTTGAAAATAATTTTTTTCTTTTTTAATATGGTTACTAGTAAACCTAAAATTATGTATATATCGCAGTCATTATATTCCTGTTAGACAATATTAACCTAGAATGTAGATTTTTCTAGGTTTGCATTATCTAGTGCCAGAACCATTAGCCATAAAGTATGTTTAAATTTAAATTAATTAAAATTAAATTAAATTAAAAATTCAGTTCCTCACCACTAACCATTTCAAGTGCTCAATAACCATATGTGGCTAGTGGCTGCCCTATTGGATATCACAATATAGGACCTTAACGTAAATTGAATTGTTGGGCCTTATCCTTAAACTTTTCCTGATGCATAGCCTTTGCCAGGTAACTTTTCAATTATTCCACAAAAGGTATATTTTAGAGCTATATTATAGAACATTTCCATCACTGTGGAAAGTTCTACTGGAGAGTGATCTTCAAGTCAATGAAACACCTCTCATTGGGAAATTAATTTCAGAATTACACCAACATATGTACAAAGACCAGTCTGCCAGGTCCAGAGTGAACTATAGCTCTTAAACAGTTCTTCACTGACCAGAGTGACATCTAGATCACTTGATATCTTCTTTATAGGATGGCCCCAGTTATGTTTTTATCCTCAAGGTCTACTTTTACCCTATGATGGTCACTCTAGTATATTCTCTTGTGCAAGGCTTCTCACCTGCATGGAAATGATAACCTTCCCATCCACATACAAATACATAACATAAGAATTTAACAGTGAACTCCGGCAAGTTGGGGAAGTGATCTATATGAAGTCTGGTCTCACTGACATGTGAATTCTTTCATTTTACATTTTCCTAGAACAGTGTCCAACAAACTATGCTTGTTCTTCTCTGTAATAATTTTAAAAAGATTCCTTAAATTAATAATTTTTAAAAAGGTCTTAAGTATCATTAAGAGTGTCTTGGCCTTATTTGGAGATAACAGGGCAGAAGAATTGGGGAGGGATTTTTTTTTTCCTCCAATCCAAGTACTAACCAGGGTCTACTCTGCCTAGCTTCTGAAATCAGTTGAGATTGGGTGTGTTTGGGGTGGTATCACCATAGGCTGCAGGAATTTTTTTTTCTATTGATGCTTTATCCCTATCCTGAGACAGTGCCTGCACATATGTAAGCACTGAATACAAATTTATTACTGCTTTTCCTTGGGAGACAGATAAAACTCTGGGTTCTGCAAAGAGAAACAAAAATGACAGTTACCTGGCTCAAAATGGAGAGACATCCCTGAGACAACCTGAAAGGGAGGCCCTTTTAACAACCATATTTAATGTATTACTACAATATTGATTAATTACTATATTCCAGACATTTAAGATGCATATTCCACATTTAAGATGCATACTAAATAAGCCATGATCCCTGCCTTCAAGAGATTTATACTCTAGAGTGAAGTCTCAACTCACAATTGTTCATGTTTTGGGTCAGATAATTGCTGGAGGGCTTGTTCTGTGCATTGTATGACCTTCAGTAGCATCCCTGGTCTCTGCCTAGTAGATGCCAATATCCCCCCTCTTCTCCTCACCCCCAGTTGTGACAACTAAAAAATGCCTCCACTCATTGCTAAATGTCTCCTGGTTGAGAACCACTGTTCTAGAGAAAGTGAAATATATAAATAGGAAACGGTTATGATATAATAACAGCTATGATAGAAATACCAAACATAGTAAAAATGAAGGTATTAATAAGGACATTTCCTCCCCATGACTGTGGTTGGTCAAGAAAGACTTCATAAAGGCATTATTCCCAAGACTCCTAGCCCATTTACTTTCCCATTTACCTACAGCCCTGACCTTGGGTAAAAGGTAAGGGACAAAATGCATGCACATGTTTTAAAAAGTTATAATAATTCCAGTGATATAAGAATATGTGTGTGATATCTACTGATATTTAATTCACTCATGACTTAATATGGGTTTTGGAAAAACTATTTTAAAAATGTAGAAGTTCCAAATCTAAAATATGACACTGTCATCTATTACTATATAAATAACTTTGAAAAAATTATCATCTTAATTGATACTTTTTATGCATCTGTTTCTGTAAGTGGTGCTGTTAAAGATACACACAAAGGTATAAGACTAGTCTTAGCCAAAAAGCATTTCATAGTCTAGTTGTGGCGTGAAGACATAAATGTATGAGAAATTTAATAACCATAGAGAATTTAAAACTATAATAGGATTGGGTTTCACCATTCTTCAGTCCCACCCAATTTCCAGAACTGAACGTTATATTGCACATACCACCACAACATCTCTTTGGAGTTAGAGTTATTCAGCCGAATGAAGGTAAGGAATCCTTCCTTCTAGGCCATTTCCACAGCATCATGAGACTCTAGGGGTCCAACTTTCATGTCATCCTAGACCACTGACAGAGGGCTATGCTCAGTTCTAGTGCAGATTATGAAAACCCCAGGGCCTTGTGAATTTTCTTCTTCTGGATGCTTCATTAGAAACTAAAGAGGGCCGAAGTCACTCTAATTTGGCTTTTCTTTTGGGGTGACATAGGGTACTTTCTTAAATGACCAAAAATATCCATGTATCAACTTTGTACTGATCTCTCATGTTTGTTGGCAATCCCAGGATGCTGGCCCTGCTGACATTTCCACATCATCCACCAATAGATTTCCTTGAGTACAGATGTGGAAATTGTGGATTAGACATCTGATTCTTTGTTATTCCATTTCCAATTTATTTTTTACAGCCTATATTTTATTTGGTACTTTCTTTAGACTCAAAAGCCTATTTTGAATAGTAAAATCGTGAAGAAACATTAAGCCCTTTTTGCATTTTTTAAAATTCTTGCTCTAAAATTCTAATTTCACTCAAGGTAAGGTTGATGTCTGTGAATCTCCAGGGGAAGAGGATTAGGAAGAAAATGAAGGAAAAGGTAGCTCAAAGATGATTACTGTAAGAATTTGGTCCTGCTGCATAAGATGATAGGGAAGTGCCATGGAGAAAGTCCTCTATGGCTAGAAGGAGGAGAGAAGTCTTCTCAGATGGGGAAGAAACTGAGTTGGCAAATTTCTGGTAGTCAGACTTTGGATAGATAGAAACTCACGAGGAGAGGAGTAAAGGGCACTGTGGTCAGGAAGATCTCTGTGAGGAAAGTGTGAGCAAATTGTGTTTGGGAAAAGAGAATAGACCAGCCCAATTCTGATAGGATGAAACACCTAGATGTTCTTTCCAGAAAAGCCTGATAAGCTTCTGAACTAAAGTACGAAGACATGAGTGTGAATTTCTGTCACTTACTGGTGTCAGATCTTGGATGAGTCATTAGTCATCTCATCTACGCAGCCTCAGGGTCTTCAGAAGTAGGTTGTGATATAGTCTGTTCCACCGAAGCCACTGTATAGTGTTCTGACAAGAAAGGGCTCTGTGACTTCTTCAAGCACTTTTTTTTTTTAAAGATTTTATTTACTTATTTGACACAGAGAGAGAGAGAGATTACAAGTAGGCAGAGAGGCAGGCAGAGAGAGAGAGGAGGAAGCAGGCTTCCTGCAGAGCAGAGAGCCCGATGCGGGCCTCAATCCCAGGACCCTGAGATCATGACCTGAGCTGAAGGCAGAGGCTTTAACCCACTGAGCCACCCAGGCGCCCGGCTCTGTAACTTCTTAAGCCCAGTACATGTGGAGCCATCCCTTTGCTGTGGAATTACCATAGTGTTAAAGGTGTTGAAATTATAGAACTCTTAAGATATCTCCATCTGGGAAATGGAATGAAGGAATGAAATATCTTCTTCAACAGCAACACATGAAATTGTAGAGAAGTTTAATTTCAAGTGTTCATTGCCCTCTGTTTATTTTTCATTTGGGAGCCCAAATGCTATGTCGTGCCATCTAAGGCCTATCCAAGGCCCTTCCTGACTTGGCTCTACCTTCCAGCTCCAGCTGTGTTTGTGGCTGGTTTCCTGTGTACCCCTTGCAGTCTAGCAGTGGCGACCTATTTTAGATTCCTAGAAAACCACATACCAGCATGTCTTTGTGTCTATTGTCCCCTTTCCTTCAAATGCAGTTCCATGCCTTATCAAATTGAAGAGTTAGTCTTGAAGAGTCAGCTTACTTATGAATCTACTGTAAAGCTTTATCTTATGAGCCAGATAGTTAAGCCCCTTAACATCTAAGTGCTATCTGAATTTAGTTCAGTAACAGGGGCAGTAAGATCTACCATTTATGTCTACTATGTATTAGACAATGAGTACGTTTCTTTATAAATGCTCTAAATTATCTTCACAAGAATCTCCTGAGGCATGGCTTATATATCTCTTATATTCATATTTTTTATTTTAATTTCTGTAATTGTAGTGTTGATAGATGTGTATATTTAATATAGTGTTTTTTCTCCTGTTGCTACCTATTCTTAAACAAGGTGTTTTAAAATCAATGATACTTTTTTTTAAAAAGATTTATTTACTTGTCAGAGAGAGAGAGAGGTGGGGTGAGGGGCAGAGTGTGAAGGCCAGAGAAACTCCTGCGGACTCCATGCTCAGCATGAGCCCAACACGGGGCTCAACCTCATGACTCTGAGATCATGACCCGAGCCAAAACCAAGAATCAGTTGCTCAACTGACACTACCACCCAGGTGCCCCAAGATCAAGGATACTTTAAAATCAGGGTACCATAGCCTTATCCTTATTTCCCAGGTTTGGAAACTAAGACACATAGAGGACACAGAGATGAACAAGGCAAAAATTCTTTCACTTCGAAAATAAGCCAATATTTCAAAACAATGAGATTAATTACTTAATAGAAAAGCAGTTGTGAAATAGTGCTAGGAAAAGCTCAGGCTTGGGTGTGTGATGTTCTTAGGTTCAAGTTCTTGATTTGTCGCTTCAAAACATGTGACTTGGGCAATTTACTTAACCTCTGCACTTAAGTCACGTATATTTCTTTTAAGGAATTAATCTCATTGTTTTGCAAATCCTGGCTTATTTGTCTGTAACCCCAAATAAAAGCATGAACTTGTCAAGTGGAGAAATTAGCCTTGTTCATCCCTGTTGCCTGTGTTCGAGCCCACAGACCCATGATAGACACTGAACAAATATCCACAATGAAAGGAGTGAGTGCTTTCTGTCACTGCCTCCATCACCTTGTTACGGTAAAAGCCTGACTATAACAGAAAATATTCCTTAGCTCTCATTTCCCTCCAGAGAGATGAGTAGCCCAAAACTTGGTTGCTGAATGCTTGAGCTGCTTAGAGAAAAAAGATGGAGGAAAGAATTTTCTTGAGGATGAAACTACTTATCATTTTGTTTTGAGGGTTCCAGGAACAGAAAAGGCAGGAAATGGTGGAACACAGAACTTTCTCATACTCTGCCCACCTTCTCCTGGGGCTGGGAGCCTGCAGATCCTTCCTGGAACACCACCATATGAAAAACAGCTGTAGTTCAAATGTGGAAAAGCTACGTTCAGTCTTGTGGGGAGTAGTTTTGATTAACTGCAGAAAGAAACACCCAACTTAACTACTATTATTAAAACCTGCACAGGGAACAGAGTGGCTGCTTCCTCAAAGAGGGAGAAATATAGCTACATTTAAGCGATAGTTCTCAGTCTATTACTGATTTTTAGTTATCATAATTCTTAGCTCTGTTTGAACTTAATGGTGAAACCTAATGAATCAGAGAAGTAGGAAATAAAAAATAAAATCAGTGAGTCTCAATGAACTAAGGTTCAGCTATTTTTATTAAAGAATAACAAGGCATTTAAAGGAAGTAGCAGTTGCTTTGAATTATCCACTGGTTGGAACAAGCTCCTATCAAGATAATGAGATGTTAGTCTGTTACATAAGGCTCCTAAAGCTATTTGGAGCTTCTTTCCTAACATAGGCTTTTTTCATAATTCACTTTAAATAGAATTCAAACACCAAAAGTCTGTCAGCAAAATTAAGGGCTTCCTGTTTTGTCTTTAAAGTAAAATGCAACTGTTGTTAATGTCTTCACCATCCTTGTTCACACACTGTAGCCCAAACTGCAAAGGCTGGAGGACACATGCCAACGAAAATTGCTTCCTGAAAAAATTAGGACTCCCTGGCAAAAAATGATTTGGGAGAGCCTACAAATAATTTTACATCTGTCGTACATTTTTTTCTTTTCTAAAATTATAAATGTGGATGTGGTGGCTTTGTGATATCCATGTCAATAGCACGAGGCCTACAAATGCAGAAACAGGTGGATGTCTTGCTTTGTTGATCAGCGAACAGGAGCGAGACTGTAAACCATTATGGGTCCTGTGATTCTTGCCACACAGTGTATTTATACACAAAATTGGGGGGTCTCTAACTCAGAGCTTCCCAAAGAGTGTGCCAGTCAAACATGTGCCATAGAGATTGCTGTTCTAGGCCCTTAGGAGGGAAGGCAAAAGTCTAAGGTGACCTAGTCAGTTGCCTTAAGCAGCGAGCATCCTCCTCCAGTATATACCTGAGACAAAGATTTGTGTGTAAATAATTTAATAAGGAAGTATGCCCAGGAGAAATCTGTAAGGGAGAGGGGGAATCCTGACAGGGAAGGGAAAGAAGCTGAGCAGGTGGAAATTTCTAGTGAAGTCTCAACTCAGCCTGATCCTGTAGGGAGCTCTGGAGCATATGTTACATGGGGACTTTGGGTTTTGCTTCACCTTGAAGGAAGTTCAGCTTTCGTACTCCTGCAATAGTCAGTCATTAGCTACAGGCTGCCCCAGGGCTGGGGGGTGGAAGGCATGAACTACTGAGTACTGCTGGTTTTCTTGGTAAGTGGGGTAGTGTGGGTGAGTGATCCTCTGAATAATGTTGCAGGGTATGAGCCCTAAGTAGCAAAGCCCATAGGAGTAGGAGGGTCAGAACAGAATGCTAAAGAGATCAAAGGGTTTCAAGGTAGAACAACTATATTCTCTACTATACCCTCAGATTGTAGTCTTGAGGAGTAGGGTCTGGCAGTACTCCCTCACCATTCCCAGTTAAAAAAAAAAAAAAAGAGGAGTAGTGGTCTTCAGTATTCAGTTTTGTTGTACAGAGACTTGCTAATCACCAGCATCAACATTACATAGGAGCTTGCACTGAAATGCAGAATCTCTAGTCCCATGGTGGATTTACTTAATCAGAATCTGAATTTCAACAAGATGGCTGGGTGTTTTGTATGCACAATGAAGTTCAAGATACACTACTGTAGACATGCTCAAATAAGTGCTTTGCCTCCTGGGTATGTTCTAGCAGCAAGCTGCGAAATGGCTCTTGACCACCATGAATGAGAGATCCTGGAGCTGCCAGAGAATTTCATGTCCTAGCTTCTAAGGAGTCTGGTGCACAGACCACAGTGTGACTGGCGGAAGTGGGATGTAAATTTAGGCAGGAGCTCCTGATGAGCAAGGCTCTTTGAGGCAGCTGCAAGTATTTACCTGTTCGTATACTGGCTCCTGCTGGGTGTTTGAAGCTGTATGTCCACTTGGTAGTACCCATTTTTATATGCACGATTCATGCATATTTTGCAAGTTTGAGGTTTATCATTGCTTTAAAAAAATGTGAGGAAAAGTTTTGGAATCAAAGTGCATTTGAAGTAGCACAGAAATTTTCAACATTGCATTTGTCAGTGAAACAACTATTATTATCTTGAAATGTAATTTTAAAAAAAAGATTTCTATTTATTTACTTGGCAGAGAGAGAGAGAGAGAGAGAGCACAAGCAGGGGGAACAGCAGGCAGAGGCAGAGGCAGGGGGGNGCTTGATCCCAGGACCCTGGGATCATGACCTGAGCAGAAGTGAATGCTTAACCAACTGAGCCACCCAGGCACCCCTCTTGAAATATAATTTTAACCATTAGAAACTTTTGAATGACTATAAAGGAGATTTAAATTTTTTATTACCTACTTGGGTGAATGAAGATTTTTGTCAGTGATTACTATCAAGAAGACTGTGCATATAGATCATGAATGATGTAAAGCCATTGTGAGTGGAGCCTTCTAAGATGGCCCCCATGATCCTCACCTTCTGGTATGCACACCCTTATGTACTCCTTTCCCTTCCCCTGGGGTAAATAAGAGTGGATTTATTGACACACCATTGGGAAATAGAATACAGTAAACAAGAGGGGATGTCATTTTTGAGATTAGGTGGAAAAAAGACAGGTTTGCATCTTGGTCGTCCTCTCTCACTGTCTTATTTGCTTTCTCTGAGGGAAGTTGGCTGCCCTAAGGAAAGGCTTACCAGGAAAATAACTGAGGGAGGCCTCTCATCAACTCCAGGGAAGTGCTGAGCCTTGAGCCTCTCAGTCCAACAAGCTGAGAGGAACGAGAGCCTTGCAACAATGGGAGCTTATATGTGAGCTTAAATGAGGATCTTCCCCCAGCTGATACTTCAGATGAGACTGTGGCCCTGACTCACAGTTGGATGGCAACCTCATGAGAGACTTGAGCCACAGAAATGCAATTGGCTGAACCTGGATTTCTAACCATTGAAATTGTGAGATAATAAATGTTTGTTGTTTTAAATACTTGTTTGGAGGCAATTTATTACACAGCAATAGAGAACAGATAGAGTGCCACATCAAGCATAAGACTACTATAAAAATATGTTAATGAAGTGAAATCATTACTTATTTAATAATTTAAAAATATTTTATTTGAGGGTTTTAATAATTTCAATATTTAAGATATTCCTTAATATTTCATTATTTTTCTTATACTAGTTAAATACAAAGAGAATATAATCTTTTTTTTTTTACCAAGTTCATTTCTAAATTATCTCTAGTTTACTATTTATGAGTTTCCAAGGATATTATAAAAGATGCACTTGATCAAAGTGTATGGTAATTTAGAAAGAAGACTGAAGAATAGTACAAATCTTAAAAGAGGGAGATCTTTCACTTGGGAGAGGAGTAAGATTTTAAGAACATGAACTTTTGGGTCAGACAGACTGGTTATACTCTAACTTGGCCTGTTGTTAGGTTAGTGACTTTGGAAAGAAGCTTAACTGGTTGAGCCTTATATCCTTATCTGTAAAATGGTAGTAATTGTAGCACGTATTTCATAGGATTGTTGTGAGGCTTATATGAAGTGCAGTAAGTAGAGTGCTTAGTGTTTATTGGCTGGCATGCAGAAAGTGTTTAATAAATATTAGTGGTTCTTGTTACTGAAGTTTAAAAAAATCTACTTCTCAAAACTTTAGCCTTTAGTTACAAATTAATTTCATATCTTTAACAATTATTACTATATGTTCATTAAAACATGTGTTCAAGCAATCTTGATTTGCTAAAACATTGCTGTCCTGTTTCAAGATAGTAAAGACAGTATAGGGATTTGAAAGGAAAAAAGCTATCTTCTTTTGTGAATACACAATAGATCGAATGTCACTTTTTCATTTCACTTTTATCCATTATTCTGAATTGATAGGTTATTGTACTTTTACTGAGTGTTTCTTACATTTTGTATCTTAACCTAATCTGTGTATTGCAGATAAATAGAAAAACTATAGACTTATTTAGAGTATTGTTAAATCTGAAAAAAAGGCTGATATTTTCTAAAATGCTATCATATTTTTGGAAGTCCTTAATGCTGATCATTAGTGTTTCTTCCTTCATCCTTCCTTTTTTCCTCCTTTTCTTTTTTTCTCCCCTCCCTCCTCCACCTTCCTTTCCTTCTTCCTTTTTTCCTTTCTTCCCTCCTTCCCTACTCACACTGAAATGGTATGAGTTATTTAAAAGCAAGATTAGGGTAAAAACAGATAAAGTCATCAAGATAAAGATAAAAAAGTTGAAGCAAAATGAAGTATAGTATTATATACAGGAATATAAAAGAAAAGATTTTGTAGCAAAAGAGACATTGGATCAGTAATAAGGTTCACAATAGTCAATAACGTAAAAATATAGATATAAGTTTCTGAGTTTACAATGGCATGAAGCAAATAAAATAAGTTATTCTTGAGAGAAGCATAAGGGAAAGTATTAAAAGTACACACCCAGGGAGAAGTGCCCATTTCCTATGACTGCTTGTTATAGCATCTGTTATGGGTTAAATTATGTCCCCTCCAAAACTGATATGTTGAAATCCTAGCCCCCAGCACCCCCCTCAGAATGTGAACTTGTATGGAAACAGGGTTGTTGGAGATGTAATTAGTTAAGAGGTCATAGGGGTGAACCCCTAGTCCAGTGTGATCAGTGTCCTTATAAAGGGGGAAATTTTGGACAAAGACACGCATACAGGGAGAAAGCTACTTGATCACGAAACATCTATAGGCCAAGAAGAGAGCCCCAGGACAGATTGTTCACTCACAGAAGGTATCAAGGCTGCTGACACCTTAATTTTAGAAAATTTTTGTTGTTTACATGGCTTAGTGTGTAGTACCTTGTTATGACAGTGCTAGTAAACTAATATAGCGCCCCTTAGTTATATGTTAAGAACATAACATCAAAACCTAAGGTTATAGAGGGAATCATAGAAAGCACTTTAAACTGTAATGTCTTGCATAAGTGATTGACATGCACTTTTTTAGGCATGACCTTAGCAAGCATGTATGAAGGTCTGGTATGTGTCGAAGGGCATGGCAGGCAAAGAGGATTCACAGGGTGATATATTCCCCAACATCCATTCATCTCCAAGGGTTCGGTCTAAGCCAATGAGAACAATCTTGCTCTCCTTGATGAGGACTGGATTGGGAACCAGCATAAGACTCAGTGGGACTTGATGGATTGGGAACCAGCATAAGACTCAGTGGGACTTGATGGAAGAATCTAGGGTTTCACATGTTTCCTCTCTCAAGGAGACATAGGAAGGAATTATCCTCTTATGTTCTTCATTTATACATTTTCTTGTCTCCATGTGTTACCTGGGAAGAGCTGAATCTGTTTTGAGACTAAGAGAGGAGCCAGTCTGAAGGCAAAGCTAAGTTACTGAAGATGGTAGATAACAGAGATGGAAATAACCTGGATCCTAGATGATTTGAGCCATTAGATCAATCCATGCTGGAGTCTGTCCCATTACTAGTCTTTTTCTTTGTGGGAAAGTGAATTTCCTTCTTATTTCAGACATGAGTTTGGTTTTCTGTTACTTATAATCAAAGCATGCTAATAGGAAGATAGTTGAAGATACAGTCTCTTCTAATGGTATTTGTTAGAGCTCTTTACAGTCTTTCCATTCCTACTCCTTCTGGCCTGTGGTAAGAGTGCAATTCTTTTATGGCCCCTAACCCCTGCCTTGTCACTTGGTGTGGACCCATGACTTGCCTTGACCAATGAGATGTGAGCAGAAGAGCTGTGATTCAGTTTTAGGAGAAAGAGTTTAGAACCACGGTGTGATTCACTATTTCCTCTTTCCCTCTGCTACAGAGATGAGAAACATGTATTAGTCAGGCTTCTCTGTTGGCCTGTGTCCCAAAGAGAGAATGATGAAGAGCAGATCCCCTGCTAACCCACTAAGGACCCATAATGAGAATGACAAGTCTTTGTTGCTTTAACTCCTAATATATTATTGTTGTTGCCATTTCCTGTGACAGAATCCAGCCCGTCCTATAAGGAACTAATATATTTCATTTATTGATTTGGTTATTTGGTAATTATCAGCCTCTGACATTGGGTTGTAAGTACTATCAGGGAAGGATTATATCTGGTCTGTTCTATATGTAGCAACTTGTGCCCAGCATAGTGCATGACATATAGCAGATTTTCAGTAAATTTTTGTTGATGAAATGATTCTAATAGTAGACAATAGGTGTAAAAGTAGCTGTCATTTAACCTAATTTGAGCACATTACCTATTTCTGCTATTTTTAAACCAACTCATATACTGCCCCAAATTTTCCCCAATCTATTAAATAGATTTCAGTTATACACAGAAAACTCTATCTTAGAAATCTCTGTAGTCTTAGAAATCTATGTGTATATATTTGCATATGAGAGAAGCCTTCATCACAAGAAAGGTGGAGCCAGGGCTGGCTACACTGCAAATACATTGACAAAGGAAGTACACTGGATTATATTTTAAAAATAACTAAAGCGAAACAGCTTTTGAGATTTATGAATGAGAAGATGAAAGGAAATAAAGTGAAAGCTGAAGAGAATATTTTGAAGTAGATGATTAACAAAAGAAAATCTATTGAAAACAGAAGGCTTTCTATTACACAAAGCAAAAATGGAATTCATTTAAAAAGAAAAGAAACCTTAAATGTCAAAATAAAAGATGGCCAATGCAACAGGTGTGGCCTTTGGAAGCAGGGGATCTGAGGCTGGATGGGGCTCTGGTGGGTGTTCTCGGGTGTGCCTAAGCTCCAGTGGAGCTTGAAGCATTCCTGTGTTCTGGAAGACGGGCCGAGGATGGGCTGGGATGAAATTGGCCAGGCTAATCTACTTTGGGGTAGATGAGGGGTTCTTTTTGCCATGTGACCTCTTGTCAGCACTGTTCTGAGAATTAACAGTAATGGTTATTGTATGTGGAGATAATTTTGTAGAAGACCAAAGTACTGAAATGTCAGTGTGGAAATTAAGGTCAAATGGAACCATTGGCAAACCTGAAGGCCTTTGTCAAACCCAAATATTTATCCTATTTTTCCAAGCTAAGATTTGTCTTTGTGGTCTTGTGTGATGGATCAGTAAGAGTTATTGTCACCTTGGTGAATACAGCATAGGGTGGTGGTGCCTGGAAACTTGAGGTTACCAAGATGATTGGAGAAGGATGTGTCAAATATATGTTTACTGGAAAGGAGAAGAAAGGGGGCGCCTAGGTGGCTCAGTGGGTTAAAGCCTCTGCCTTCGGCTCAGGTCATGATCCCAGGGTCCTGGGATCGAGCCCCACATCAGACCCCCTGCTCAGTGGGGAACCTGCTTCCTCCTCTCTCTCTGCCTGCCTCTCTGCCTACTTGTAATATCCTTCTCTCTCTCTGTCAAATAAATAAATAAAAATCTAAAAAAAAAAAAAGAAAGAAAGGAGAGGAAAGGAGAGAAGAAGAAAGGGGAGGGGAGGGAGGGAAGGAGAGGAAGAGGGGAGGGGAGGAGAGGAGAGGTGAGGAGAGAAAAAAGAAAAAAAAAGAGAAAAGCTCTCTAGCAATCTTGTGAGAGGGAAGGAGGATAAACGGAGGGTCCTGGGGGAAATATTAGGAGATGATTCTGACAACTGCAGCCTAGGGTCCCAGAAGGAAAAGAAAAGAATGTCACTGGGCGCCTGGGTGGCTCAGTGGGTTAAGGCCTCTGCTTTCGGCTCAGGTCATGATCTCAGGGTCCTGGGATCGAGGCCCGCATCGGGCTCCTTGCTCAGCAGGGAGCCTGCTTCCCCCTCTCTCTCTGCCTGCCTCTCTGCCTCCTTGTGATCTCTCTCCCTCTGTGAAATAAATAAATAAAATCTTTAAAAAAAAAAAAAAGAATGTCACTAATTACTGTGTGAGAAAAGGTATCATAACATGTCTGGGAAGAAGGAAAGGAAGGGAAGGGAAATATAAGTGGGTAAGTAAGCACTAGGAAGGTGAGGTCCACAGGCTGATAGCATCATTCCCATTTACAGACCATGAAAACAGGGATTATAGAAATCTAACATTTTGCCCATGATGACATAGTGAGTAAGGAGACCCATCTCTGATTTCTTTTAGTCTTTATCTATTTAAAATATGTACTTACTGATTAGTTTACATTATGAATATCTTCTTTTAATCTATTAATAACTGTTAATATCACTATAGCGGACACATTTGTTGAGTCATTACTAAATGCAAGGTGCCTTTCTAAATACTTTACATGTTATTTTTTATGTATTATTTCATTTCATTTTTACAACGATCTCATGAGATATATATGCCCATGATCACACAGCTGGTAAAGGAGTGTTATAAAATTCTCATTCTGGATGTAAGACTGTAATACTTTGCCAGCTGCCTTCAGGGTTTGGCCTTCATGCTGGCTTAGTCTAGCTATGTAACTTTGGGCAAATTATTTTGACTTTTGAAGTCTCGGTTTCCTTATTTCTCAGACAGAGATAGTTTAAAATGCCATGGAGGATTTTTCTGAGCATTAAATAGAAAATGTGAAATTGTTTTGTAAATAATAATATGATATATAAACATTAGTTTTTCCCACTATTATCATGATTATTCTATGTTTGCATTAGAAAAGCAAGGATCTTTTTAATAAATTGATCCTCAGCAAAGACGTCACTGTCATGATCAGTAATTCTATTTTACAATCATGAGAGATGTATCAGGGTTCTATTAGAGAAGCAGAGCAATAGTAATTTATTGTAGGGGCTTGACCTCATACAATCATGGGACCTGGTTAAATAGTTTATGTATAAGAATGTCTCTAACCTGTTTCAGGGACTGCAGCCACTTAGAATTATATAAGCTGAAGATTATATTATCCCCTCCCCTCCCCTTGTGAAGGATTATTGAGTTTATTGTAGCTTATTGAACACAATATTGTCAGACATTTTTAAAAAGAAAAATTGGGAATAGAGAGTTTCATGTGAAGTATCCCGATTGTTAAATATTGGCAACTAGTCCAAGTCCATTCTGAAACCAAGTAAGACAGACAAATGTTTTGCTTACTTCCAGTGCCCATCCCTTGTCACTCTCCTAGTGTTAAGTGCTTTCCATGTGGGCATGAGCTCGTAACCAGACATTCTGAGATGAGAAAGTCTGATTTAGCACCTCACAAAAGAATGGGCAGATTATTAAACAAATATTTACAAGGTGATAGATTTATACGGCAGTACAGGAATACAGAAAAAGAAGAGCAGGCTTCAGTGGAGGTCAGGGAAAGCTTCATGTCTGAGTCAACATTTGAGGTTCATCTTTGGGGAAAGCAGGAGGGAAAAAGAATAAGGGAATTTTAAGCACTGAGTACAATACAGGTACTCTTCAGTGTTTTATGTATTCAGGGCTTCCTTTATACTTTTCTTTATTTTGTAAGTTTGGTATTAACCTCCAGAAACTTTCCATGAGGCAGCAGAGAGTAAAATAGTTTAGATGGGACCATACAACATAAATTTGATTTCAAATCCATTAGTCAGAAATCCATAATCCTACGTTTCACATCACTGACTTCTTAGATGATGATTCTATAGTGGCAGCTGTCTTGGTCATTAAAATATAAATCTCTCTGGGAAGGAGAGCACCATGAAGTTTATTTAAGTCACCCCCCCCCACTCCATGAGCTTATCAAATCCTTTCTTGAGAACAGATTTAGATAGAACTAGGGGAAATAGTATGAGAACCTTGAGCTCCCCTCTCTGAAGAGGAAGAAGACGAGAGTAGCAGATATACCTGAGTAGGAGGAAAAGAACAAACCTTAAGAACAGATTCCACTACATTCCTGAAGTGGTCATAACCATGAAACTTTTTCTCAAAAATAGATTATAGACCAAGCTAGCCTTGACCTAGGATTCTCTTTGCCGTTGTTCCTGTTTTGCTTTAATGTGGTTGTCTGAATCTGTGGTCAGCATGGGTTCATTGCCTCCTACCCTACTTCAAGGTCAGGGACTTTTCATGCCCTCAGTCTTTTTCCAGATGGGAAGACAAGCCAACCAGTGGAGTAAACATATGGGCTCAATGCTTTAGACTGCTTTGCTTCCCATTAGGTCCTAGATGTTGCCAGATGAGCCCTTCTCCTTCCAGCACACCTTGACCGGGGAGAATCTTACCAGGTCCCAGGAAAATGGCTGTAACATGTTTTGTCATCAGAAGAATACAGAAATTGGAAAATTTGATCAAAAACATTTGTGTGTCCTGGTCTTGTTAAAAGAGTTATCACATGTGTTTTAGGAGGCTGACACAAGGCATATACAGTCTATGGACCAAAAAACCTGGATTTTTTTTTTTTGGCACTTTTTTTTTTTTTTGCCAGAATCAGATTTTTAAAGAGATATTACCTGGCAATCATGGTCTTACCTATGATTACCTTTGTTCAAATGCTTACGTGGTTTCTTGAAAGAGGAACTGTACGACAATCGTGCTATTCTTAATATCTCTTCTAATGTATCACTAAGTAGGTGAATCCCAGAGTCAGACTGATTTTGGATTGAGCCCTCATTGTGCCAAACCTCATTTATATGACCTTGGGAAATGTGCTCTTTCACAATCTCAGTTTCTTCAACTGTGAAACTGGAATGTTAATTGTTTCTCTTGACTAGCATTGTGTGGGGGAGAATCTGGTAAGGATGTAAAACATCCAGTAGAATTTCTGGCGCATAATAGTGCTCCCACATGTTATCTACTGTTATGGTTAACATAAAGGGCTCTCACAGAACATTATTTGATTATTTTAGTTTTACAAGGTAGGTATAAGAGTTGTCATTGCCATTTTAATTTTAATTTTTTAAAAAGATTTTATTTATTTATTAGAGAGAGAGAGTGCAAGTGCACAAGCAGAGGGAGCAGCAGGCAGAGGGAGAGGCAGGCTCCCCACTGAGCATGGAGCCTGATGCAGTGCTTGACCCCAGGACCCTGGGGTCATGACCTGAGCCGAGGGTAGACACTTAACTGACTAAGCCACCCAGGCATCCCAACCATGTTTAATTTTTTAAATGAAGAAAAAGAAATAGAGGGATGTTAAAGGGTTTGTCAAATATTGCATCCCAAATTAATGGCAGAGATGAGGCTCAAATTTCTTTCTTTGAACTCCAGATCATCTTGCTATATCACTACACCAACTTGACCATGGACACCAAGGCTTTAACCTAGGGGTGAATTTCAAAATGCTTATCAACAGAGAAGAGGTTCGGGTTATGGTTTTTCACTAACATATAGAAGTATTTCACAATTTTCACCACTGTCACACAGTTGTTATAATATGGGGACCATCTAAATATCAGTTCTATTTGTACCATTTCATGTGATGAAGAACTTCAGGAATTTTAGATTAGTTGCATTGTCAAAATCTCTGTGTCTCTGGCTTTGTCTGGCAAAGGGTTAGTTAGTCTTAAGAAGGTTACTTTTACTTCCGGTGTATTATTAGAAATTAGAAAATAATGCAAAACCAGAAGATTCTTTTTTTTTTTGTGGTTCATCAAGTTTGTCCTGTAAGATTCTCACTCAAACTATTATCCCATCGGACTCTAAGGCACCAATCTACAAGCAGGTATCTATTCTCTACATCTTAATGCAAAACATACTTGTGGAAGGTTATCAACAACCTTTACACTTCTCAGAATCATGTGTGTTCGGATAGTTGCCACTTTCATCATTTCCAATTCTATAGTAAATTTTACAATATTTAGCCTTTAGCTCATATGAGATGGGTAATGTTTTTGTTACGGTCAGAATAGGCTTGTACTACTACTGAAGGTACTGGGCAGGCATTCTGGAAGAAAGCAGAAAGAGAAATAGAGAAAGCTATCCATGTTGTATTGAAAATGGTTGAAATTTAGACATATGTTCCTTCATGTTATCACCAAGACAAGCAATATGATTCCTTATCTTTCCTGTATGTAGGCACTATAAGCAAACCTTCTTCAGCTTGGTCCCCTGCCAGTCCCTTCTTTCTCTGATATTGTGATTCATAACAAACATATATTTGGTCTCCATTCCTGGCCCAGAGCTCCTAAAATCCTTAGAATTTCCTAAATGATAAGAGAGATAAAGGTGTCTTGATATTCATAACAAACTTTTTAAAACAAACCTGGGCTCATGTTAATGAGGTGACTTTTAGAAAGCACCTAACGACGGGAGTTGGTTGCCAGCGAGCCAACCATGTGATTAGTGGGTGGAAGTTTCAGTCCCACTTCTCTGACCTCCAGGGAGGAGAGAGGGGCTGGAAGTCAACTCGATTGCCAGTGACTGGTGGTTTACTCAGTCATACATACAAAATGAAGCTACCAGAAAAACAGGAAGGATGGACCTGGGAGAGCTTCTGGGTTAGTGAACATGTACAGATGAAAGGGAGTGGTACAATCACAGAAAACATGGAAGCTCCAAGCCCCTACACACATACCTTGCCCTATTCATCCACCTGTTCATCTGTATCCTTTATAATACTATGTATAATACACTGCTAAACATAGGTGCATCCATATTGTTCTGAGTTCTATGAGCTGCTTTAGCTAATTAATCTGACCCAAGGAGGGGGTGATGGGAACCTTCAATTTATAGCCAATGGGTCAGAAGCACAGATGACACCTAGATTTGTGCTTGGCATCAGAAGTGAGAACAGTCTTGTGGGACTGAGCTCTCAACTTGTGAGATAGTAAACAGTATCAGAATTGAATTAATTCCTTGGTGTGATTGGAAAATACAAAAATATAATACTTTCAAATAGGGATTTTTGAGGTTAAGGGTAGAGAATTATAGGTTTAAGAGCAAAGAGGAAATAGATGTAGAGTCCAGACCGTAGCAAAACCCAATAATTGTTTGTTGAATAAATATATGAATCAGATTTAAAGAAATTCCTCCAAAACCCTGGTAACAGACACTTCACAAATCTCAGCCTTTTACAAGGGGTGAAATTGAGGCTAAGTGAGGTTAAGTAATTTGCCCATGATTAAACTCTAAGCGCCATCAAAGTCAAGATCACAGTCCAAATTCTTAATTAATACGGCCCTCATCATTATAACATACCATGTTGCGGATCCCACATGGGAGGGGAAAAGAAGCCAGTGACCAGCCATTTGCGCATGAAATTAGCTCAGTGGCTCCCCAGTTTCAAAGGGGCATAAATTTAAACCACTCTTGTCATCTATGCTGGATAGGGAATGATTTGAAAGCCCAGGTAGTCTTTAAAAAGCTGCCCAGGGAAAATTGAGATACTCCTAATTTTTATTTCACTCTGTTTCCATCATGTATTAGCCATCATTCACGAAGTAAATTACTTCACAATTGTGGTGTCTATTTTCATTTTTATTTATATGTTTTTTTGAGAGAGGAGGAGAGTGAGTTTAGAGAGGGAGGAGCAGAGGGAGAGAGAGAATATTAAGCAGGTTCCACGCCCAATGTGGAGCCCAAGATGAGGCTTGATCTCATGACCTTGAGGCGAAATCAAGAGTTGACACTTAACCAACTAATTCACCCAGGAATTCCACAGTGTTTATCAAAACAAAATTTTATTTCCTGCTTGCCTTCTTGATTTATATATATACTAACGTGCCATTTTTCAGATTGGATAAAACCCAGAGATTCTCAAACTCTAATGTTCATACAAATGACCTATGAATTTTGGTAGAATGTAGATCCTGATTAACTTGGTCTGTGATGGTGAGATCTGAAAATCTGCTTTTCCTACACATTCCCACGTCATGATGATGCTGCTGGTCCAACTCGGAGCAGTAACAATATAATTCTTAACTATTTCCTTTCTCAGCTGTGAACTCCTTAATATTAGATCCTATGACTTACTCTGAATTTCTAGAGTCCTGTACACGTGTGAATATGCAAACATTTTAGATTAGTTGACCCCATGTCATTATCTAATATTAATTTTTTTTAAATGTTGAACAGAGATGCCAGAAACTACCCTCCATGTTGACATCAATACAATTCCCTTCATTCAAAGCTTTTCATTTTGATTCAGAAAATCTGGGAAAGAATTGCTGAGAGGATCCCTAGACAGCACATTTCTCTGATTTTAGCTGAGGTTCAGCAAACTAGGCCAACAGAGGTTGCGGATTGTCAGGAAGCACAGAGATTAGAACACCAGTCTGGGGTGGGGGCTGTGGGTTTTGTGGACTTGTCCAGAGAAAGCTTCCCAGAAAAGCTAGAATGTGGCTGGGGCTTGAAGGATGAATAGTAATTATCAGAGAAGATTGAGAAAAACAAAATGGATCCTAGAAGGGAGAGCAAAGCTAGACAGATAGGCAGTAGGTATACATTAAGTTCTGAGAACTTCTGAATATTTCAGTATGTTTGGGTTAAGGGAATGTGCCTGTCAGGAAATGAAGAAGAACCAAACAAGGAGCAAATTTGAACAAATTGTGTCCTTAAGTTCCAGTGCTAGGCTATTTGTCATGATGGGAAGCTGAATGTAAACTGTGTGTGGATGAAGAATATGAAGATCAGATCTTTATTTTAAAAAGATCGCCCCGGTTGCCATGTGGTAGATGGACTTGATGGAAGCAAAGAGAAAGAGGGGATGCTTGTGAAATTTCCAGATGACATAAAGTTGGGTGGAGTAGTTACAATAACAGATGACAGAAGCAAAATTCATAACAATTTTACCAGATTTGGAGACTGGATCCAACCAATAGGATGAAATTAAACAGGAAAAAATGATAAAGTTCACCGTGTGTGTGTGTGTGTGTGTGTGTGTGTGTGTGTGTGTGTTAATTAGTTGAGGGAATGCAAGAGGGAGGCAAACAGTTCTGACAGTTTATACAGAATTGCCTAAAACTTGTGGTGGATGTGGTCATGATTTGGTTGACCACAAGTTCAATTTGTGCCAACAGTGTACTAAAGAGCTGAGTCTTTTGCTTTATTGATAGAAACAAAATGTCTGGCCCCTGGGAAGTAACTTTTTCCTTTGTCAGAGAACCTCTTTTCATCTGTGTCTTTTCTGCCTTTTCCCACCTACTTTCCCATCTACTTCACTGTTTTATCAAAAAAAAAAAAATCTATTAGTCTGCTGGTTTAAGGACGAGCATATGTTTACCCTTGGACTAGGTGTCAGGATGAATGGCAGTTTTCCCCATAAAAACTTTTTATATATTGAACCTCTATACAAGCTTCTCAGAATGCATTTTAATTATTTTCTTGCTGTTGTCTGCCACCACTAAGGAGAGAACAGAGGACCTCTTGAAGCAATATTTTCTATTCCTTCTTGTGTTCCACATCCCTAGCATAGTACCTGACATGGTCCAGACATTTAATACCAATGAGGGAATGAATGGATGGATGAATTTCATTCAAAATGAATGAATGAGAAAAGTTAAAGAGCATTAACGTAAAGGAGTTAAGGGGCTCATGTAGGTATGCATTCCACAGAAGATCAGGGAAAGTCATTGTAATGTGTCTTAAAAAGAAAATATACAACCCTGTTATTGTCTTCTCTGAGAAGTAAACAGTACATCAGCAACACTTTAGTTCTTTCTACAGCCCCAAATTATGTGTGCACAGCCAGCAGAAATTTCCCCATTGAGGTCCCTTGCAGCCTTAGCTCCAGAGCCTCCCTCCTCTGTGCTCTGTAAGAGATTTGTGTCCCTCCCAGGGGATTGTTCCCTGGAAGAAGTCACTAAGCAATGCCTCTGGAGTCCATTCTTCTGGCGTAATCACAGCTGGGCATCAGATGTCAGAGGCCCAGGATGGATAAACATGCAATCTCTGTCTATTCGGGTTAGAAAGCTGTGAGTATCCTGTCTGGCAGCCAGGATAGGGGACTATAAACCAGGAACACATGATGAAAGCTCTGCTTGAGGGACGAACCCTGGGCTCCATCCTAAAAGTCAGTGGTGTTGGTTTCTGGAAGCCCTTTTCTGCACAGTTTCTTGTACAATACCAAGGAAGCATAGAATTGTCTGCTCTCCAGTGAGAGGCAGCCATTTCTAGATTCCACTCTTCTTCCTGAAGAGTGTATCATCACCTGTCAGTTTAATTGTCCTATGTTCACATGATAACACAAAATAAAAGACCGGAAGCTAAATACATTTTATGTGACATTTTAAAAGCCATACAAGCAAAATTATCCATAGCCAAGAAAGGGTTGTGTTCCCAGTGGGCATGCAGTGTATTCCTATTGGTACCAAGGACTGGTATAAAATTCTTTAATGTTTAAGATGATACTTACCCTTTGTTTTACTGAGTGTTATGACATTAAGACTGTCCTTTGCCTTTTTGTTGCATAAAGGAATATGAGGCAGCTCATAGCTCTTAAAATAAGCCAAGCCCACAGCCACAACTACACCAGGATGAAGGGCTTACTTTCTCCTCTGAGAGGGGCTAGGGATGTCTAGAACTACATTCTGGTAGGAAATAGCCACACGATATATTCCATACTCTTCAAAACTGGAAAAGTCAACTAGTGGATTTGTTTTCTTATTTTTATTTTTCCACTTGGCCTCAGTTTCATCATTTTTTATAGCCTGTTTTTGTTTATGAGAAGACTAAAGACAACTGATCTCAGTTACCATTGTTGCTGTTAGTAGTTGTAGTAGTAGTAGTAGTAGTAATTCCTTTTATTGGATAGTTACTCTGTATAGGCAGTATGCTATGGACCTTATATAATTATAATCTCACTTAATTTCATAAAAATCTTACACTTAGAATCTTACCTCTTCTTGGTCAAAATTACATCTGAGCTCAGTGTGAATCAATAAATCTTTCCCATCAGCATGCCCAATAGTAACATAGCAACAGGAATTCCAAGTAATGGGTTATGCTTACATTTAAGAATTGGTGACACACTGGTTTTGAGCCATCTGTATTTTATTTATTTTTTGTTATTTTTTTAAAAGTTGTATTTATTTGAGAGAGAGAGAATGGGGAGGGGGAGGGACAGAGAGAGAGAGGGAGAGAAAGTCTGAAGCAGACTCCATGCTGAGAGTGGAGTCTGACATGGGGCTTCATCTCACAACCCCAAGATCACAACCTGAGATGAAACCAAGAGTCAGATGCTCAACTGACTGAGCCACCCAGGTGCCCCTGTATTTTCTTTAAAGGGACACGGTCAGACAATTCTCTGCTGGTACTTGCCCCAGAGCAACTTTTCTTTACTTTCCTTTGTCCTGCTGGGACTGGAAGCCTGAAAACTACATTTCCCAGATTCCCTTGCCAATTGGGTATCAATAGACCCAGTTTGCCTGGGACCAAAGGTTTCTAGGGATGTGGGATTTTCCCTGTTAAAACCGGAAAAGTTGGGCGCCTGGGTGGCTCAGTGGGTTAAAGCCTCTGCCTTAGGCTCAGGTCATGATCTCAGGGTCCTGGGATAGAGCCTGCATCGGGCTTCCTGTTCAGTGGGGAGCCTGCTTCCTCCTCTCTCTGCCTGCTTCTTCCTACTTGTAATCTCTCTCTCTCTCTCTCTCTCTCTCTCTCTCTCTCTCTCTCTCTCTCTCTCTCTCTCTCTCTGTCAAATAAATAAATAAATTCTTAAAAACAAAACAAAACAAAACAAACCTGAAAAGTTTTGGCAAATGGTGATGAGTTGGTCACTTTACTGGGTACTGTATTTCTGTTAGGTTAGTGGTAAGCACTCACATGGGATTAGAAGACCTTAGAAAAGTAGATGCCATTTCTACTACTGGTACCAACATTGACGTGTGTAGATTCATGGTCTGATTAGCTGCAGGAGTGTGAGTGTTGTTGGGAATGCCATCTCCTGCAATCTATAGTGAAAGCCAAGGTTTCGTGTAGCCAAGACACCTGTGTAACATGAACTTTCCTCTTTTATTTCTTAGCCCTCCTAATATTTTGTAAATAAATTCTTGTATTAAATTCTTCTCTGCCTGAAATACCTATAGTAGTATCTATTTCCTTGATTGAACATTGACCAATGGACAGTCCTAGTGAAAGGTTGATGCTGGATAAGGGGAGAGACAAAAGATTAGAGGGAAGTGAAATGCTAATCAGAGAAACTGAAGTCCAAGTAAATATGCTTTTCCAAGATAGCAGAAGGTTAGTGTATTGGAATGATGAAACTTAGAGAACATATGAAGAACTAGGTTGCCAGCGCTGTAGCAGCAATATATTTTAAGACTTCCTAGGTTTCTGTGAAATAAGCTTTCCAAGATTGACTCAGGAATTGGAATCATTGAGGCCCATTAACATTTTGGACTGTGAGGAGAAAAGGAAGATGAGATTGATTCCATATCTCTGCTTCTTTCTCAGTTCGGGTATCACTTCCTCTGGTAAGGTAGGTGGCCTTCAGAATTGCTCCCTGGAAAGAGCCATAGCATAGTACTTAATCATAGACAATGATAGTTTGACTGCATGACTGTCTTCCTATTAGACTGTCAACTCCATAAGAATGTGATATTACACCTTCATGCCTGACACACAGTATGATACTTGGTGTTTTCCCATTTTATTCAGAGTGAAATTCTAACTCTAAACTCTTAACCAAAGGCCCCCATGGTATGAATTCTGGCCACTGCTCTAAACTCATCTGCTATTTTTTCTTTAATTACTTTGCTTCAGCTATACTGGTCTCCTAGGTATTCCTCCGCCATGCCAAGTTTGCTTCTATTTCATGGTTTTTACACTTGTTGTTGTTTTTAATCTGCTTGGAATACTTTTAAACCAGATATTTCCATTGTTTGCTCCTTACTTCCTTCTGATCTCTGCACAAATGATATCTTTTTAGTAAGGTCTTCCCTGACCACCCAACATAAAAACTAACTGACTGGGCGCCTGGGTGGCTCAGCAGTTTAAAGCCTCTGCCTTCGGCTCAGGTCATGATCTCAGGGTCCTGGGATCGAGGCCCACATCGGGCTCTCTGCTCGGCAGGGAGCCTGCTTCCTCCTCTCTCTCTGCCTGCCTCTCTGCCTACTTGTGATCTCTCTCTCTCTCTGTCAAATAAATAAATAAAATCTTTAAAAAAAAANAAAAAAAAAAAACAAAAAAAAACTAACTGACTAACTAACTAACTAACTAACTAACTCAACAACAAAACTTGCCCTCTAACACTTCTTGTTCCCCTTGAGCTGTTTTTTTTCCCCATAGCACTTTTCAGCATCAGAAAGAATATACATTTACCTGTTATTATTGTTTCTTCTTTTTAATAGCATGTATTCTGTCTGTTAAAGATAGGTAGGAGATCATTATATAGGTATAAATTTAAGTTACAGGTAAAGTGGGTGCTGTGGAAAGTTTTGACAGATTTTTTTTTTAGGAAAATAATTTCACTAATATGTGCAAGAAGGATTTCAGTAGGAAAACTAGTGTTATGGGAAGTAAATTTTGGAGTAGGGTGTTGCTACCCAATAAAGAGGTAATGTACAGAAAAGTACCTTGAAAATCACTGAAGGTAGTCATTCTAGAAGTCTAGCTGGGGATCTTATAATTCTTTGGGTCATCAGCCCTAATAAATTGCAAATCCTCTTGGAACTACTGAGAATGGCATCATCAGAAAGATGAATTGGGGCATAATGAGAGTCACTGAGAGTAACATCACTCACTTGTATATCTTGGTTTATATTTTTCTGTGTGTTTATGTGTGTGCGCCTGTGTGTGTATCTAAAATAAAATGTGGCCATATTCCAGAAAGGTGGAGGAGAGTTAAGGGCAGAGGGAGGGTAGAGAGCGTAGGTATATTAGTTTGCACCTATATATGCTATTCTAACGAAAAGACCCCAGCATATGATTGTTTGGATGTCAGTGGGTATCTGGGTCAATTACGCATCTCTGCTCCATGAGACCATCCAGGGGCCCAAATTTCCTCATTCACACTGCTATATTCCCTATGATATTGTCCTTATCTGCATGGTTGAAACTGGCTCACCATCCTTTGCATGGACTAGCCCACGTGAAATAGAAGTAGAGGAAATCAGAGGACAGAGATTTCCTTTTCAGAAAGTGATGCACAGGTTGCCCTTATCACTTGTGTTCATTTTCCATTGATGAATACTCAGTCACATGGCCATATAAAACTCAAAAAATGCTGCATAAGAGGCTCTCTGGCTGAGAGACATGTAATTTTAGGAATCTCATCCTCTGCCATTGTAGGGAAGGTGGTCAGGGCTCTTGGTTCTTCAAGAGAGGCCTCTCTGAACCCCATGTTCTAGTTTAAATTCTGTCCAATGGAGCCAGGACCTATGGATTTAGGAGAGGACAGCTGTGGGCAGGCATTGTGCTAGTGCTGGACACAGATCAATGGAAAAAGAAACAAGCCAGCACTGTGTTTCAAGACCCTGCTTTCTCAGGTTAGCTGCTTTCTGCAATTGCTTTCTGCAGTTTCATCTTTGTTCTTTCTATGTTTGGAGACATTGCTTGCTGATATTCACGTCTACACTTCCAAAGAACTTGAGGGGCTGTGTATAGAGTGGAGATGAAGAGTACTAAGTGGACATACTCCAGATAGAAGTAGAGAAAATTTTGACTCCTTTTTACATAGGAAATATTCATATCTTAAAAGCAGTAGCCAAAACAATGGGGAATAGAAGAGTTATGTAATATTTTGATAAAGTAGGGAATGACACACCACCAGTCTGAGGAGAAAAAATGGGCCAAACCTTATTTTATACTCTATTTGTTACTTATTTACTGCTCCATCCTTGAAACTCTTCTAAACGAATAAATAGTAATCATATTAATTATAGCTATATAATTATATTCAATATATTATAACTGACTAATCCATTAATTCATTTACCCTATGTATGTGTGTATGTGTGTAGAGCATACATACATATATGTATTTTTTTTTAAATCCCAGACCTACTAAATATAGATTTCAAGGGACTGGTTCTGCTTATTTTTGTTCAGGAAAATAAAATTCCATATGTGATTCTATCTGTGGAATATGAAAGCTCGAAATGGGTTAAAGAGTTAACTATAAAGCAAAATGAAATCAGGGAAAGTAAATTTGAACAGTTATTAGATATTTGTTGGGGCAACACTTTAAGTTATGAAGTAAGATAAAAACAAAATAAATTGATGCAGTCATAAAATGTTTAAACTTCCAAAGAATGAAAAATAATACCATGTAAAATTTTTATAAAATTACAAAGGTTTGGTTCTATTTTACACAAAATATTCATACACATTGATTAGAAAAAAAATCCTCAGTAGTTAAATAAAAAAAATTTGTGAGCAAAGAATATATGCAATTTAAGAATTACATTGAAAATATGGCTTACTGATTTTTTAAAAATATAGGTCATTACTCACACATTACTTGAAATGCATACATTGATGGAAAAAATATGACATGCAATTTGGCAATTTTTGTCACAAATCCTGTCCTCTCATCTAGTATCAAAAAGAAACATGAAAATGATGACCTTTTTTTAGTATGAACACTGAAAACAATGCAATTATCCAGTATTTAAAAAGTAATTCAGGGACGCCTGGGTAGCTCAGTCATTAAGCATCTGCCTTCGGCTCAGGTCATGATCACAGGGTTCTGGGATTGAGCCCTGAATCAGGCTCCCTGCTCAGCAGAAGGCCTGTTTCTCTCTCTCCCACCCTGCTTATGTTCCCTCTCTTGCCATCTCTCTTTCTGTCAAATAATAAAAAAAAAAGCTCTTAAAAAAGTAATTCAATAAAAAATATATGTTAATCATGAATATCATACAACCATTGAAAATGAAAATTATATACACCATATAATTGTATATGGCAATGCTTAATTTTTATATTACCTATGATTTTATATAAAAATAATTAGTTAAAAACAGAAAATAGATTTATGTGAACTCATTATATGAAAACACAGTTATTATATGGATACAGTGGTGAGAGGACTTAAAAAAGAGAAGAAAAATGTACTGAGATGTTTGGATAGTAAGATTGAAATGGATGGGGGTGCCTGGGTGGTTGCTCAGTGGGTTAAAACCTCTGCCTTTGGCTCAGGTCATGATCTCAGAGTCCTGGGATCGAGCCCCGCATCAGGCTCCCTGCTCAGCGGGAAGCCTGCGTCCTCCTCTCTTTCTGCCTGTCTCTCTGCCTACTTGTGATCTCTCTCTGTCAAATAAATAAATAAAATCTCTAAAAAAAAAAAAAGATTGAGATGGATGTTCCTCCTTAAAATAGTTCCTGTATTTTTGTTGTGATTCTGTGACAAAGCTGGAAAAATAGTATGAAAATAACTAGAGACATTTGTTCAGTGATGAACATTGGGATTTCTAATCCAAGCTGCTACTTTTTTTAAATTTTCAAGAAGTTTATTGAGAAGTATAGTGGAGTTCTAACTCCAGAGCGGGGAGAGGGAACAAGACTCACGAGGGGAGACTGGATAAGAACGTGATGAATGTGCATGAGGAAGGACAGGAGAACAGAGGTACCATTCACTGGAAAAAAGGCTTCTCAGACACAAAGGCTAGGTGTAGTGGTGGTTGCAGTCTGTGTTGAGGTTTGATGGGACTTTTCATCTTTCATCATGCAAACCAGTATCTAGAGCGATGGTTGCTGCGCAAGTTCATCATTATCCACAGGATCGAACTAAATGTCTCTACTTTGAAATTCTGAGTAGAAATCATCTGATACATCTGCGAGCAATTACTAAGGGTGTTACTGAAGTGCACACAGCCCATTGGCCCTCACTAACATCGTTCTCAAATAATAATGCTGGAAAGAGGCACTTTCTAAAACTTTCAAGTGATCTACAATCTCCCAGACAAGTTTCATAATTGGCTTTTTTTTTCTAAATATGTTATTTCATTTTTGGCCACTGACCAAAAGACAGGACATTGTTGGTGAGTTTGTAGCTTTTCAGTTTTGCATAAAGCAACATCTGAGCAGTGATTTCATTTTTTGTTTTGCTCTTTTTGATACTGAACTGCAAAATGTCATCTTTATTTACTCAGGAAAAGCAACAAGTTGGGAGAATATAAGTGTGGTTGTGCAATGTTTCAGTGGTTTGCATCTTTTGCTGTGCAGTAGAAGAGGCAAGAGCAATCTCCCGCATGACTGGGGGGGAAATGCCTGTCATTAGCGTGATGGCCAAAATGCCCTTGTTCATAACCAAACATACCGTTTTACTCAGAAGAAAATATTCAAAATAGGAAAAAGTAAAATCTGAAATCAGTTGCTCTAAACCATGTCCCAGGTATTGATTTCCCAAAGAACTGTCTGTGTAGTCCACAAAATGCATATTATATAACATGTATCTCAGCCAATGAAGCTATCAAGACTATGCTAGTTGGATGTCACAGACAGATTCATAATTTAGTTGTTCTAACAAACCTATTTGCCTTGGCTCATTGTGCTCCAGCTGGCAAATCACAAAATATGTAACCCAAGCCTGCTTAGCATCATCATTTGGCCAGCTGACTAAAAGCATCATGGAGAAAATAATACTACATTAAGTGGGAGAGCCCCAAATTTCAGTTTAACAATAAAGCTTGTATTTTTCCCTTAGATGAGAGGAAACATTTTATTATAGAAATAGCAAAGGTTTTGGAGGCAGACCTTTATAAACTCTAATTTCCTGTGAAATTTATGAAATAATACTTACCTCATAACATTGCTTTGAGAAGCAAATGAAATGAAATGAAACGCTTATTTAGAATTTCAATAAAAATTTGTCGGCCCTTAAAATTAACAACATAAGAAACAACAGGTGTTGGTGAGGATGTGGAGAAAAGGGAACCCTCATATACTGTTGGTGGGAATGCAAGCTGGTGCAGCCACTCTGGAAAACAGTATGGAGGTTCATCAAAAAGCGAAAAACAGAGCTACCTTATGATCCAGGAATTGCGCTACTAGGTATTTACCCAAAGGATACAAAGATACATATTTGAAGGGGTACATTCACCATGATGTTTATAGCAGCATTGTCCATGATATCCAAACTATGGAGAGAGCCCAAATGTCTATCAACTGATGAATGGATAAAAAAGATGTGGTATATATAATATAGGTAATGGAATATTACTCAGCCATCAAAAAATGCAATCTTACCAAATTTGCAATGACGTGAATGGAGCTAGAGTATATTATGATAAGTGAAATAAGTCATTTAAAGAAAGACAAATACCCTGTGATCTCACTCATATGTGGAATTTAAGAAAGAAAGATGGAAATATAGGAAAGGGAAAAAGAAAAAAAGAGGTAAATAAGCCATAAGGGACTCTTAATAATAGAGAACAAACTGAGTGTTGATGGAAAAAGGTGAGGGGGGATGAGCTAGATCGTGATGGGCATTAAGCAGGGCACTTGTTGTGATGAGCACTGTTATATGTAAGCGATGAATCACTGAATTCTACTCCAGAAACCAATATTGCATTGAATGTTAACTAACTAAAATTTAAAAAGAGGGGTGCCTGGATGGCTCAGTCAGTTGAACGTCTGCCTTCAGCTCAGGTCATGGTCCTGGTCTCCTGGGATTGAGCCCCACACTGGCTCCGCTCCCTCCTGAATGTGGAGCCTGCTTCTCCCTCTGCTTGCCATTCCCCCCGCTTGTGCATTNTTGGTCTCCTGGGATTGAGCCCCACACTGGCTCCCTCCTGAATGTGGAGCCTGCTTCTCCCTCTGCTTGCCATTCCCCCCGCTTGTGCATTCTCTCTCTCTCTGTCAAATAAATTTTAAGAATCTTAGATAAATAAATAAGAGAATTTTTCACAGCCCTGTGACTTTGGATAAATTACTTAACCACTCTGTGCCTCAGTTTTCTCATCTGCAAAATGGATATCTGAGGGTTGAGTGAGGATTAAATGACTTAATAAATGGCAAACTGATGGAATAGTACCTGCTAGTAGGAAGTTTTCACTAAATGTAGTGGTTGCTCTCATTATTATTTATTGTCTGTATGCTAATCAGGTCTCCCTCAGAAACAGAACAACATGAGCTCGGAAGGATTCAAGGTATTGTGCACATTTTTTGTTTGGGGATGGTAGGTAAGTAGAAGAATAATGAGGTGGGAGCTGAGGTGAGAACTGCACCATAGTGTAGGATTAATAAAGAGTACCACAAAAGTACTAACAGGAAGTACTGATGAAGCAATTTAGGTTTCTCATGTGCAGGATCTTGAAGACTATGTCCAGTACATGTGCTTTTTTGTTAGAGAAGATGGAAAGCCATCACAGGCTTAACTCAACATGTCGTATCTGTGTTATGTGATTAACAGAAGGGGATGATGAGAAGCAAAGTGCTATTTAGGAAGTTCTTGTGGAGGGTAGCGTACTGTGAAGCAGATACCAGTCTTGAAAAAGAAGAAACAGCTACACAGTGCATGCAGGGGTAAAAACAATTGGATTTGTTGGTTAACTGGTTGTGGAGGTTATAGGAAATGAAATAGATGAAGCTGTTCGGAGGTTGCTAATTTGTGAAAATGGTGAGATGATGGACCCAAGATGGCCAATGTGAACACATCACGGGTCCTGCTGAGTTTATCTTTATGGATTGTTCAAGGGTTTAATCATTGGTGTGAAGTGCGTCCTAGAAATACTGCAGAGGAGGGACAAGAAAGGGATAGAGCATGGAAATTTGAAGTGTGCCTCCATGTAATAAGAAGTGACAAACCATAACCCTGAGAAAGCAGCCAGGGTAGTAAGTGGACAGGAGAAGGGAGTAGCATCGAAATCCAGAGAAGTATGCATTTAGAAAAAAATAAGAGGTGAAGAGTTACAGTTTTAGGACTATTTAACAATCATTAATAAAATGGTAGTCTATTAAAAATGTTTATTTAGGGGCGCCTGGGTGGCTCAGTTGGTTAAGCTGCTGCCTTCGGCTCAGGTCATGATCCCGGGGTCCTGGAATCAAGCCCCGCATCCAGCTCCAGCTGGGCTGGGAGCCTGCTTCTCCCTCTCCGTCTGCTTGCTGCTCTGTCTACTTGTGATCTCTCTGTATCTCTCTGTCAAATAAATAAATAAATAAATAAGATCTTTTAAAAAAAGTTTATTTAATGCTAAACATGTGCTAATGTCTCCCTTCCCCCTCCTCGTCTTCCTCCTCCTCCTCTTCTTCTTCTTCCTCTTCTTCTTTTTTTTTTTCATTTTCTTCTTTCTATTTCTCAAACACCACATAGAAGAATCTCCCTTTGCTTCCTCAATTCCCTTGCAAGCCCTTCAGTTCCAGGATGGTAGGTGGATGATCCAAACATTATCAGAGGGAGAGCTAAAATAAGATGTGGGTGATGTATGTGGATCTGGATCTAGTGATCCCTGCCCATAATGATTCAGAACAGATCTCTGCTGTGTTCTATTGTGTATTTGGACAAAAACTGAAAAATTCAGTCCTGTGTCTAAAAATGTTCCTCTGTGTTATAAGTGATTCTTATTTTTAAAATACCTGAATCACTCAATGAATTTTTTTTCTATTTGAAAGTTGGGGTCATGTAAATATCCTCAGGAAGACCTCCCAAGGGGGCAAAAGAAGCAAATCTTGCATGGCCAATTCAATATACAGTTAAAGCCTTGGTACAATTTTACACCGAATAGTTTCATACTTTGTCTTTTATCCAACTTGCTTAACAATATGCCTGTTCTTTAGCTAGTGGAAATTATATAGAAAATCCATTGTCAACTGTAAAATCTTATGTACCACAAATGCCCCATACCCTTTCCAGTTTGTGGGCACAAATGGAGTCATGTTGACATTAATAACTCAAAGGTTCTTCACTTAGTCTGTACCACTAAGCTTCCTACCTTACCATGTAGGACTTACTTATTCCTTAGCATATAGTCAGCAGGCAAGATCTACTTAACCTTTTTTTTTATTATTTAGTTTAGATGTAGACTGCTTGTCCCATTGACCGTGCTTTGGATATACCCATGTGGGAATAATGATGCCTAGGTCTGGGGAGCTATCTCCTATTCATGAGGCTACCAGTTCTTGGAATGCCAAAGTGGTTGTAGGTACTAAGTAGAGGTAAGAAAAATATCTCTTTTTCTAATCTGTACCAAGATTCATCAAGTTCCAGGTGAACATTGTTTTGTATCAGGGTCTCCAATAAAATATCTCCTCCCTTTGTTGGCTAACACACTTCTAAACACAGGGGAAGCAGGGATGGTAGTACAGGAGGTTAGGAATGAGACATCAATTACTCCAAATTCTTCCTCTTTATTGTCGTTATTTCTCGTATTCTTTTTCCAATGTTCCATGACCCCATATCCAAATTCTTCCTCTTTCTGTGGTTATAAAACAAAGGGTTTATGTATTTCAGTTAACTCAAAAAAGATTCTTGGGGTGGGGCTTTTTATACTAGAAGTATCTACGTTCCAGCAGTTTGTTTAAATGCCCTGTTATACTTGCATAAATATAAAAAATTTACTATGAGATATAGATATAAATATATCTCATGTTCCACTGAGACACCAAAGGCCAAGAGCAATTCAGTAGGTGCTGAGAGCCACCCCGTAAACTTGAGAGCTTCGCTGCATGTTCAAAATGGAATGAGATGCCAAAACAAGTTCTTCTCAGTCTTATCCCACTATCCAGCTCTAAGCTGCATGTGAAGAAATGAGCAAAAGGGATTGTTTTGAAAAGTGTTGCTGTATGTTGTATTTCTTCTTTTTCCATATCCCCCAACAGGGGAACGTATTTCTATCTTACCTTAAAGCCAGTGAAAAGAATTTTGAGGAGATGACTTAGAGTGATTCACACAACTTGGAATCTGATAAGCTTAAATATTATGAGTAAGGCATGGAAAGTCTAAATGTCATAAGCTATGATGAGATTGCTCAAAGAGCAGCATGAGGTGCAAGCTGTGCATTCCCACCATGGAAAGCAGCTAGTCCAGGTCACCTGTCCAGTTTGAGGACCTGGAGGATTCCCATGCCCCTAACAGAGGGGAGGAATACTGGAACCCCAGGACTATGAGGGGGAGATGTAACAGCTAACTGACAGAAAGCACTGACTGTATCATGGGGACTTCATGTGGAATTCCTGGTGAAAGATTTTCATGGACCCTACACAAGCACTCAAAGAATCAAAGAGCCAGTAACGGCATATGGCATGAAGAGCACCACTGCCAGAGGTTCAAGCCCATAAATTGGCACCCCTCCTCCATGAGCTTGGCTAGGTGGAAAACAACAGCTGTTGATATGGGGAAGAGTAGCACCCATTCCAGATTTCCAGGCCTGTGGTAGGACTCCATGGTGAGATGAGAGATGTTAAAATTGAATATCAGTTAGGAATGTTGAAAATATTTATGGGGGATATTTTTGGAAATTACTAAGGAACTGGAAACATCTATGTGATCTGCCTCTTATTTCAACCAGAGTCAAAGAAAAACAATTTGCATATAATTTGACAAGGGTAGTCTGGTAGTTAGAAAAATGACCTCATAGAGATGCCCATGTTTGAATCCCTGGGGTCTATGAGTGAACCAGACATGGCAAAGGGTAATTAAGATAGCAGATGAACTTAAGGTTGCTAATCAACTGATCTTAAAATAGGGACATTATCCTGGATTATTCAGATGGGCTCAGTGTCATTATAAGGGTCTTTAAATGAAGAAGAGGGAAGCAGAAGAGTCAGTGCTGGAGTGACGTGATGTGAGAAAAACCCAACTGATTATTGCTGGCTTTGAAAATGGAAGAGAAACATGGGCCAAGGAATACAGGTACCTTCTAGAAGGTGTAAAGGGCAAGAAAATGGATTCTCGTATAAAGCTTCCAGAATGGATTATAATAATGTAAAAACTATTACTCTGGAATCTACTAGAACAAAATCACTGACTCTGCAGACAAAAATTTGGTATCGAGTTGTGTTAATAGCCACACTAGCAAAATGTATTAGTGAGCAGTTGAAATGTGGCCAGTCTGAATTGACATATGCTATAACTATGAAACACACACTGGATTTCAAAAACTTGACACAAGAAGTCAGAATGTAAAATATCTCATCATTTTTAAATTGATTATATTGCTTATTTATATTAATGTTTTGGGTAGATTAAATAAAATCCATTGTTAGACTTAATTTCACCCCTATCTTTCTACTTTTGAAATGTAACTGTTTGAAAATTTAAATTACACATTTGGCTTCCACTATGTTTCTCCTGAGCCATGCTGGTAAAGAAAAAACTCCTGGAAATTTTGCAATTTTGCGTTTCATTTGTATAATCTGCAGCACTTTATAAATTTCTGTAACATACACTTAATTCTCATGGCAGTCATGTATGATAAGTAGGGTATAACTTACCACTCCTCATTTTTAAAAGGTGAAAGTTGAGGCTCACATAAAAGAACTAAAAAAAAAAAATGCACATAAACAGCAAGGGACAGAGCTAAGACAAAGTCTGGAAACATCTTTCGAACCAAGGCTTTTTTCTGACTGTCCCATTCTGCGGGTGCGGAGACCAGTGCCTAACCCAGAGAGTCCTCATTTTGTCCAGTGGAGTTCCTTAAAGGAAAAAAACCCTTCAAAACTTGAGCTACCGAGAAAGGAGGGTCTTCTAACTACCTCAGCCTCGATTTCTGGAAGAGCATCCATAAAACTGAACCATGGAACCCAGATTTCTCATGACCTACTAATGGTGCTTCTTTATCCAAGCATTCTGTAGCCACGTGGGCTTGAGAAGCACTGGAATTAAAAACGTTAAAGTGCTAGATTTCTTTTAAGGCATTTAAATGTATTATTACTCTCTCTGAGGGAGTCGACTACAATCTCCAAAACTTATTTTCACAGATGGTGGTGTTCTGAAAGAGGCAATCTAGAAAATCCGCCCTGTGATAAAGGGAAGATTCCAGGACAGGTCTGACTTTCAGCCCCTTGCTGTGTGTGAGCCCATCTCCAGGGGTGAAAGGGGATCTGACGGACGACGTGGCAGCCTGTCCCCCGGCCGAGGTGCGTTTGCTAGCACTGGCAACTGTCCAGGACGAAGACGGATGTTTAAAAGTGATTTTTAAACTATAGAAAATTAGAATCAGTTCAACAATTGGTTTAGCATCTTAATGAGATTTGAATGCGGAGCCAAATATCTGTTCTTTTAAACCACAAGAACGCGTTGAGTGCTTGGAAGCATTCCCTGACATTCTAGTGACTTTCTAAATGAGATTCTAGTAAAACGGGAAAAGGACATGTAATGGCCAAAAGTTCAGGGAGAGATTTTGATATTTGAAACCGTTAGATTTGCCAGTATTAATGACTATCAGTGGGTAAGAAGAAATCTAAAATTTGTTTTCCAAAGCAACTTTTCATCAATTAAGTGATAAAATACGTGCCAACAAACACATATTCATTTCCTTTTTTATTTCCTTCGGTCTAACCAAAACCAGGCACAGAGACCAAAAATATCAGTAGGAAGAACAGAACAAGAATCTGTTTATTCAACAACATTTTGTGTTGGCTTTGTTTTAGATGCTGGGATTTAGTGGTGACTAAATAAAATCTATGCCTCCAGTAGAGCTTACAGTATTGTGAAATTCAAGAAATAAAAATATTACTGCATGTTTCCAAGTAATTCATTCATTCCTGAGGCACAAAGAAAATGGATGAGCACCTTTGTGTCCAACACTGTGTTAGATATTATGGACATGAAGAGGAAGAAGGCAAAACTCCTGTCATGGAGGACTCCACAGTTTAGTGCAGGAAGCTGACAAGAAAACAGTTAATTATTAATTGTGTTTCCTCTCACCCAAAGCTGGTCCAGCCACATTCTTCTGCTTAGATATTAATGACTCCATTCAACCATCTTCCTAGACTAACTAAATATCTAAGAATCCTTGACAACTTTCTATTTCTTATCATCCACATTCAAATCTCATTGTCCTTCCATCAAAATATACTTTTAAAACATCCAGCCACTTCTCACTATGTCCACTAACTGTCAACATGGTCCAAGCTACCACTATCTTTCACAATATTTTCCTAAACTGGTCTATCAGCATCTGTCTATCTTTCTATCTCTCTACCTCTCTACCTCTCTAACTCTTTATCTCTCTGGCATCTGTTCTCAGTAGGGCATACAGAGTGGTCATAGAATATTATTTATATTCAAAATCTGCCTTTAGTCTGCCTCAATACATTTATAATAATGTGCTACATTTTATATGTTCATCTGTTTATTTATGTATTATCTCTCTTCTTCCTCTTGAATGTAAATTTTTAAGAGAAGTGAGTGGGTCTGTTTTTAATATGCAAATAATCACATATATCATATAGCTTATCCTGTATAGTAAATTATGTAGTGTGATAAATATTTATATGTTATAAGCACAGTGGTGTCACAGATGACAATTTGATCAATTTTGCTTTGGGTTCAGATGGTGGAAAGATCAGGGAAAGTTTTGCAAAGGAATTATAGCTTGTTTGAGGTGCTGTTCTCTGACTTCTATCTCTATGCTTTCTGTATAACAATAGCCTCTAATTGATAAAATATTTCCTTATCACTTATCCTAAACAGCCTCTTATTTAAGACAACCTTCTTGATTCTTTGTTCAGGTATTTAATAAAAATTTCTTGAGTGAGCTTTGTATGCAGGCCCTAAAGAATAGAATCATAGATGAGGTAGACATGGGACCCATTAGAATGTAGTAAGGTGGGGAGCCTGGGTGGCTCAGTTGGTTAAATGTCCAACTCTTGATTTGGGCTCGGGTCATCATCAAAGGGTTGTGAGACTGAGCCCTACATTGGGTTCTGCGCTCAGTGTGGAGTCCGCTTGTCCCTCTCTTTCTGCTCATTTCCCTCTCTCTCTCAAATAAATAAATAAATAGATAGATGGATAGATAGATAGATAGATAGATAGATAGATAGATAGATAGATAGATAGATAAAATCTTGGGGGAAAAAAGGAATGCAGTCAGGTAAAGGTCACGAGGAAGCATATAAAAAGGGCTATGCATCTTTGAGTCTTCTGTTCTGTTTCTCCTCTCCTTCTCATTCTACTTCTGCATTTTGCTCTCTGCTTAACCTTTTACGTTTCTCCACTACACCTGTGGCTCCCATTTCCAACAATAGCTAATCGTTCATATGTGGGTAGATTTTGTGTTTAAAACACAGCTACTTTGCACAACTTTGCTCAGTTCAGTCCATTTCCACTGCCATGCCGAAGATCACAAACCTCTCGGCTCTCTTCTCTGGTTCTCAGATCTCACTGAGATAAAGTGAGAGCTAGAACCATTTTGGTTTCCTAACAAGTTGTGTGGTGTGTTGTCCCCCTCTGATGACACACAACAGTAGTTCTAGTTGGAAACAAATACCAGCGGGGCAGGGCAGGTGAGGTGAGTGAATGAAGCCAGCTGGGTATGACATGAGTAAGAAGTAGTTGGAAATGTGAACTGGAGAACCCACACTCAGTGACCACAGATTCAGGAACTATTGTTGCCACATGAAGAATGTAGGCCAAGGAATGGAGGGGGAGCATCTTTTCCCCTTTCTGTAGGTGGAGCAACCTCCTGGTCTCTCTCCATGCTCTCATGCACTCCTACCCAGAGACAGTGAGTGATCAAGTTAGTTCTATCTGGAGGGGTACCTGGACTTCATAGCCCAGCCTCTTTCTTGCTTTTTCCCTCTGGCATTGCCTGTGTGAGAAGGCAACACCTTGGTCTGCTCCTCCATGTGGGAAGTGTTATGGAGTCGGGCCCCCATGTGAAAAGGCCAGCAGGAGTCCATTGCTGCCTGTGACTAGGTGAAGAAGCCTGACTTATTCTGTAGTTTGGTACCAAGAAAGCTGTCATTCCTGCTTACCTAAGGCACACCTTTCATCTTAGGATTTGTCAGTGGTAAATGATAGATTTTGATCATCACCTGCTTTAATCTTTTTTTCTCTCTTTTTTTCATTTTACTCATAAACTCAAATGAGAAAAATGGGAGTGTGATTTATTGGGGTGGGGGATCTCACAAATCTTGATTGCTGTTGCTTGATTTTCTATTTTTTAAAGAGAAACCAGGAGTTCCTATTTTTTTGTATGAAAAACTCTTGATTCGGAAATGTTGGCAAAGAACGCATATATTTTTAAGATCTTAGATTCCAAATGAAATGTATCTGTAGGCCAGTTTTCATGAGAAGCCACAACCTTGCAATGCTCTAAACTCTGTGGTTTAGGGTCGGGATAAGCATCTAGATTTCTGTTCCAATACCTTCTGTTGAATTCAGTTCTCTCTTGGAGTTGGAGCCCTGATCTTTACCCCAGCTGAGTAATCTGGATTCCTGATATCTCAACTACTGAACAATCCCTTTCCAGCACCTTCTCAAGGCTTGACCCCATTCTCCTCACCCTCTTTCTCTTCCCCAATACAAACTATAACTCTTCTTCAATCTTGCCCCCTCCCCACATCCCAGCCTCGAGAATTATTGACTCCTTAGAGGTCTCTGTAGTCTTGCCTTATCTACAGGCTCTGATATCTTAGATCAATGACCATACCTCATTGACCCTTAATCATAAACTTATATACGGGGGCACGTGGGTGGGTCAGTCGGTTAAGCATCTGCCTTTGGCTCTGGTCATGATCTCAGAGTCCTGGAACTGAGCACTGGGTCAGGCTCCTTGCTCATCGGGGAGTCTTCTCCTCCCTCTCTCTCTACCTCCTTCGCCCAACCCCTGCTTGTGCTCTTTCACTCTCTCAAATAAGTAAATAAACAAAATCCTAAAAAAAAAAAAAGACTTAAATAACTGGCCATCAGCAGTGTTTTCCTGTAGGAAGGGAAATCCTGGTCAACCCATATTTCTCTCCATTCTCAGATTATTTCCCTCTGCCGGTGTACCTCCCACTGAGATCCAGAAATGTTTGGTATTAGCGTGCACCTTGTAAGATTTGGGTAAATCCTAATTCTCCTTCTTTCTCCCTTTCCTACTTGGTATATGGTTTAATGATAGGAATTTTCTCCTTTTCTATCAAACAGGAGTCACTGATACAAGTTACTCTAGATTTCTTGTTCTTATTTCCCTTAGCACATTCTTTTTTTTTTTTTTTTTTAAAGATTTTATTTATTTATTTATTTCACAGAGGGAGAGAGATCACA
>LNAC01000487.1:599105-676517 GCA_002007465.1 Ailurus styani
GGGCCTCGATCCCAGGACCCTGAGATCATGACCTGAGCCGAAGGCAGAGGCTTTAACCCACTGAGCCACCCAGGCGCCCCCCTTAGCACATTCTTATTCTTCTTACTTTCTTTCGAGTTATAGGCTCCACTGACAGTCTCTTTCCCCAGGTCCTCATTCAGCCAGGCTGATAGCAGCCTGGAGGAAAGGCAATCTGAGTTAATTTGCTTTAATTGTGGATTATTTTCCAAAGCTTGGACTAGTCAATAAGAAAACATCTCAGCCTCCCCTGGGACCACCCATTTAGTTTTCAACCTAGCTTCTTTGACTTTTTTCCAGCCATCTGTTTTACTTGGGCAAAGAGAGTCAGTCTTGATGTCGACATGTTTTTCCTTTCATCTATATTCTTGGCACCTTTAGTTCATTCAGAGTTGACTCCAAAAAGGAAACACTTACCATCCCTCAGCAGCTGTTCAGCCCTGGAGGAGGAAGTGGAGAATCTTGTTTCTCTTTCCATTGGCCTGTTCTCCCTTATTCTGGCCATAACTATTCCATCATTCTTGCACTCTGGCCTGCCTGACACCTGGATGCAGTGATTTTTGCTTTGGGATGAGAATAATGGCTTCTGAGCTCACCTCTTGTCATTTCATTTCTCAATGTGTATGAATTCTGAATCTTAGTATATGGTCCAAGACTCAGAGTCCTAAGGCTGAGATTCCACCTTTGACTCCACCAGTCATCAAATAAACCACATCATTAAGTTGGACTTCACTTTCCCCATCTGTGAAATGATCCATAACAGAGATCCTGAATTCAAATGTCTTTCGATATATATGAATAAAGGAAAGGAGATACTACTAGATTGAGAAGCTGTCTGCTATAAGGCAACTGGGCATGACAGGTATTTAAAACTAAGAACATATCCTATCTAAAGACATCTGCTGGCTCAGCTAAATCTATCTGCAAGCTCCTTGGCTGAGGACTTTGGCTGAGAGTTAGTGAGTTGTTTGATAACTTAAGCCCTTACATTCTGTAAACCCTTAAGTCCCCTGAGTTACAACTCTTTCTCTTGAATGGTTTTCCCTTAACTGATATTTGAAACAGAATACTAGATATAATTTTATGGAAGATGGGATATAATTTTATAAATTACACTAGCCAGCCCTTTGTTCATGGAGGTAACACATTAGCATAGAGCTGATTTACTAGTGTGGAACAGTCACTGGAATGGGAGCACATATGTAAGTGCGTCGCAGAAAGGGTATAATAAGACTTCTGTAGTCTGAAAAATACAATTCTCAAAATACTATTTGATTATCAGAGGTGGAATTTGGAGAAGGCAGGATGAAATGTGCAGAGGTGACAATGACTTTGAGGAGTTGAACACTGGCATCTCCTTTGCTTTGATCTTTCCCGTTATTAGAAACTCCCTGGTTGGGAATGGACTTGGCTGGTGGAAAATGCCCAAGAAGAGCACTGGGAATCTTCACTGGTCTCAAACATGGGTTCAAATGTTTTGGAAGCATGCCAATTACAACACAACATATTGAAATTGTAGCCACATTGACTGGGAGGATAGGATTGGAGAGGACAATGGCTAAGAAGGTAGGAATGGATAAAAGTTAACACAGTTAAAACCCAGACTTCAATAATCTTATGATTAGTCCAGAAATCTACACCAACAATAATATCACAAAGACTTTTAAAAAATATTTTATTTATTCATTTGAGAGAGAGACAGAGAGAGCACAAGGAGGGGGACAGGCAGAGGGAGAAGCAGACTCCCTGCTGAGCTGGGAGCCTGATGCGGGTGGGGCTTGAGCCCAGGACCTGGAGATCATGACCTGAGCTGCAGGCAGATGCTCAACCATCTGAGCCACCCAGGTGCCCCTATCACAAAGATTTATAGAATCATCACGGACAGTCTTCAATAGCAACATCTAATGACAGCAAGCAGCAATAGCAGTAGTGGACTGATTCTCACTCTCCACTTCTCTCATTACCTGCATTTGAAAGAACACCTAAGCAATCACCATTTAAACCCAAGTCCAGCTGTTCTTGGAAAACTCAGGGTGGAGGATGCCTCCAGAAAGGGGGGGAAAGTGACTTTTTTTAAAAAAGATTTTATTTATTTATCAGAGAGAGAGAGAGAGAGAGAGAGAGAGCACAAGCTGGCAGAGTGGCAGGCAGAGGCAGAGANTAAAAAAGATTTTATTTATTTATCAGAGAGAGAGAGAGAGAGAGAGAGAGAGAGCACAAGCTGGCAGAGTGGCAGGCAGAGGCAGAGAGAGAAGCAGGCTCCCCGCTGAGCAAGGAGCCCGATGCGGGACTCGATCCCAGGACCCTGAGATCATGACCTGAGCCGAAGGCAGCCGTTTAACCAACTGAGCCACCCAGGCATCCCGGGAAAGTGACTTTAAAAAAAAAAAAGATTTTATTTATTTATTTATTTGAGAAAGAGCATGTGCACAAGCAGGGGGAGTGGGAGAGGGAGAAGCAAGATCCCCGCTGAGCAAGAAACTGAAGCAGGGCTTGATCTTGGGATGCTGGGATCAGCAGCCACTTAACCGACAAAGCCACCCAGATGCCTCATTGATTTTTGTGATAATATATGAATATTGGCTCTTGAGCAAAAGTTTTAAGCCTGAAATATATTGTATCAGTGAGCCATTGCCACAGTAATGTTGTGTAACAAATAATCAAGGTATTTCAGTAGCATTTAGCAATCAGCATCCTCCCAGATTCATGAGCTCACTAGAGGACAGCTGATTTAGGCTGAGCTCAGCCAGCCTACTCTATTCACTGCAGAACTCTGTGGCAGCTGTGGCAGCTCAGCTCTATGTGTCTCTCAGCCTTCTTGGACCCTCAGGCAAGCTTTGGCATGTTCTTTAAATGGTGGTGTCAGAGGGAATATTCGAATGCACATGTACATTTTAAGCCCTTGCTTGTGTCATATTTTGTAACGTCCTATTTGCCAAAGAAGTTACATGGCTGTGCTCAAAGGGAAGAAGCAGGAAAATATATTCCTCCTAGGAACAAAAAGCTATATGGCAAAAGCATGAAGAATCAAGGCCAGTAATTGAATCTACAACAGATGTGAACATATTTTGTATCCTGAATTGAGGAAAAGAGCTTATCAGATAATTATAGATTTGGATGAGCTTCAAGGTTTTATGTGTTGCTGGTAAAATAAAACACATTGCTTTTTTGCCATTGTGATATGTGGTGGAAAAAGAGACACAAGATCCAATGTGAAATGTAGGCTTATGTGCAGATACATAAATACGTTTATATTGAATGTAGAATGTAGGTTGAACTCTAAGGCAGAGACTAACTGATTACCAATGATCTGGCCCTCAACTTTAATATTTAGTATTGTGGCTAGGAAGTGGCTGTACATCCAGGAACTGGATTCTCCAATCTGCCATGCATCTAGGTGATGCCAAGTTCTTGCCAATGGAAGGGAATTGAAGAAATGGGCCATGGCTCAGGCCAAGTCAATAGACATGTGGATCTTCCTTTTCCACCTGCTCTTTTTCACCTGCCTAGTGAATGCAGAAGATTCTGAGGCCCTGTCTGACAACTTAGTCTCAGGATGGAATAATTGTAGGCCTTTGAATCTTGTGGAATACCACCGACCCACCAAAAATAGTTACCTACTATTACATGATTAAGAAAAGAACCTCCATTGCATTTGTGTTATGCTACTACATGGGGGTGAGGATTTCTTACAGCTGAAGATGTCATATGGAGAAGCTGCTGAAGCTCCTTTTCTCACTTTAAAGAATTTATAAAATAGGATGAAATCATCGAAGAGAACATTTACTGCACATTTACCATGTGCAAGGCTCACAACTAAAATATATTACCTAGCTAAATGTTTCAGATCTGTGGTAGGTTTTAACGAGTTATTGGACTCAAGTAGAAAGAGAACCTTATTTTCTGGTCATCTGCTACATCGTACTGTGCAAATGGCAGATGAATAAAGAATAGTAAAAACCCCTCTATTTTTGACATGGTGAGAAATACATGGAGACTGTAGAGTTATGTTGTAGAAGTTAGTTACAGAGAACATTTAGGACCCTTTACAATAGGATGTGTGAATGAACTTAAAGGATGTGCCTAGTTATCTCAGGGGCAATGCAAACGTATGCATATATTATGCAAATTCAGTAGATTGAGGATGGGGCTGCTGGAATCCTGAGACCTTGCCTTAGAGAATCCACTCTTATTTGGGATGCCTCACCCCTAGACAACGGGTTTGGAGGGAAGGTTGTGGGTTATAGGGCTGTTGAGGAATGTGTTAGGACTGAGGCAGATATTTTCAAGAGAGGAGTGAGTGAAATAAATTCCTTTAAGGGTGGCAATTACGGTGGTGTTGAAGGCTGGATATGCCAGGGAAGATCTGTGCTAACACTATGTGAATGGCAAGAAAAGCACTGAAAGTGTTATTCTTGGCACTTTTATTCCCCACGCCTCTGACTCGTCCAAAGGTACACTTCAGGGTTTTTTAACTTCAGCATTTTTATTCACTTGTATACACTTTATACACAGTGTATACAGTACACTTCAGCATTTTTAAACAGGAATGCAAGAAGAAAAAGTTAATATTCTTTTATTTTTATTAGCCAAAATAGACACTCTAAGTCAAAATTCAACCACTAAGTGAATTGGTTGGACACTACAAATAGATGAAAGATGTATGTCTATGTATAAAAGGCACCGATGGCTAGATCAAGGAGGTCTCTCTCAGAGACAGTTTGGACTCAAATCAGGAGAGTAATCAGTGTGTTACTTCAAGACAACAATGTAAGAAATATCTTTCATTTCTTCTTCTTTCTTTTTTTTTCTTTGACAGAGAGAACATGAGTGGGAAGTGGGAGATGGAGGGGGAGACGGAGAGGGAGAGAGAGAATCTTAAGCAGGCTCCATGCCCAGCACAGAGCCTGATGTGAGGCTCAGTCTCATGACCCTGAGATCATGACCTGAGCCAAAATCAAGAGTCAGACACTTAACCAACTGAACCACCCAGGCACCCGTCTTTCATTTATTCTGTTAGCAACAACTTGAAGCTGAGACTGCCAGAGGGATAGCTGGGGATTCTCTTCTGTTTCCAACCAAATTAACAGCTATTTCAGGCATTCTGGTGTTAACCATTGCCTCTCCACTTTGTCTCTCCAGAAGAAAACCAGTTTATAGGTCAATGAAATACTCCTTCACAAAAGCCAAACCCAGAAGTTTGCTTGTCCCTAGTTCCCATATATTCATTTCAGATAGTTTCAGCATTCTGCTTTATGAATAAAGAGAAAACACCCAACCTCATAAAGAGGGTTGATGGCATTCCAAAAACAATTTTATAGTGGGCATTCTCATTTCTCCTTTGTCGTACCTTTGGCTGAGAAAACTGTCTTAAACCTTCAACAGAATGAGGTTGACTGTGTCAGAAGAGGCCCCCTTCCCTAGAAGCAGTTTAAATTTCAAAGCAAGCAGCTCAACCCATTTTGCAAGAATTGTGGAGATGTTCCCTTGGAAGATAAAGCAAGTTCGCCGAACGCTAAAGTACAGTACATGCTATCCCTTGCTGCGAGAATTTTTCCTCCCACATAATTGCATCGGCCATATGGTCCCTTAACGCACATGCAACTCAGCTATAACAGGGAGTAGCAGTAACTGTTTCATTATTTCTCTTGATTCTCTCCATTAGTTTCCTATAGCTGGTGTAGCTTATTGGCACAAACTTAGTGGCTCAAAACACAGAAATTTATTATCTTATGTTATAAAGGTTAGAAGTTCTACATGGGCCTCATTTCTGTATACAACAACAATTTTGAACACAGGGGACAGGCTAGACTTGGCCTGCATGCCATAGCTTGCCTGTGGCCTGCTTTTGTGGCCCAGGGACCACATCCTATTCATTCTTTGTGTTCCCTGTGCCTAGCAAAAAATAACTTGCACAGATTGGAGACTCAATAAACACTGTTTTGTTGAAATGATTTAAGATCTCTCCCCTAGGATGTAGATTGGTTCAACCCCTCTAGAGGGTGACTTGGCAATTGCTCTTAAATTAGACCAAGCAAAGGACTTCTAGGAATTTATGGTCCAGCTGTATTGTGTTGAATCTTCTAAGGAATGTAAACAAATATTTTTATCGCAGCATTGTTGTAATAGCAAAAAGCTGGCATTCACCTGAATTTCTTTCAATAGGAAAGTACTTTGTGTCTTAATGATTTAATCAGTGTGTAAAAACTGTGTGTATACCACATCTTATTGGGGTTTTTGAAAGGATGTTGTATATATATATTTCTATGAATATTGAAATTCCCCCCCAAAAATAAAAAGTAAAATTCCTGTAAAGCTGTCCAACAAATTGTTAAGACCCATTATTTTTTGGTTATGACTAGTGGTCAGGAAGAAAGAACACTTTTCATTTCATATTTTTCTGTACTTTTCTCCCTAGGTCCATAATTATTTATAATGTATATTTAAAATGTTAGATTTCCCTATTGCAGAATTGTGCACCATATATTTATCTTTACTGGCTCATATAATCTTAAGATATTTATACCCTTGGTTTTAGTAATTCGATGGCTGAGACTCTACTCTTAACTATTAAAGACAATGTGAAAATGAATATTAATATATTCATTTCAATATTATAATTAAAAATTGATAAAAACTTTAATATTCAGGAATAGGAGAAGAGTAAATGAATAAGTGTATACCCACCTAATAGGGACATTGTATCATTTAAAATGATACAATGGGTAGTTTTGAGTATAATATCTTTAAATGAAATATCCTATGTTTTGTTTTATTATTATATCAAAACCAAAATTATATGGGAAGTTTATAATATGGGAAATACTTGTTAGTAGAAAAAATATACAAAATAATATGTAAAGTACCATTACAGCCATGTAAAAGAAACATGTACCTGACAGAAAGGACTGCAGAAATACATAACAAAATACTCATTGTATTATGTCTCTAAGGCATAAAAACAGAGGTGCCTTTATTCAGAAATTTATAATTAAGTGGTATGTCTCTTTTTCCTCCTTTTACTTTGCTCCTCTTTTCTCTACTGAATATTCAACTTCTAGTATGGATGACGCAGATTGCGGGATGCAGGCCAATGTCTATGTTTCTAATAAAGGAGAGAGAGAACTCTTCCTACCTCTTATCCCTTATTAGTTCATGATCATCATGAAACAGGGCATTTTAGGTTGAAAGAAAAGAGTGTCATTGTGTGATAGGAATGAGTGCCTTGCTAAAGAAGAGAGGCGGGGGAGGGAAGGGGGAATGGGAAGGAGATCTCACGGTCATCTATTTTCATTTCCTACATCACCACACTCTTTAGAGGATTTTGTAAAACTGGGAATGTTTCGCTCTCTTCCTCCAAAGTATATTTAAGACTTCCCAACTGCAAAGGCAATAGTAACTTGTTCTTCAAGCATGAAATTCAAGAAATAGGTATCCTAGAGCAGGTGTAGCCCAAACCCAGCTATCTGTTTTTGTAATGAAGTTTTATTGGGTCAGGGTCTGCTCATTTCTTTACGTATTGTCTGTGGCTTCTTTTGTGCTATCATGGCAGAGTTGGGTGGTTGTAAGAGAGGCCACATGGACACCAAAACCAAATATATTTACTGCCTTCCCTTTATAGAAAAAGTTTTCCCAACCCCACATTCTACACATTTGGGGGCAGGGGGTAGCAAATAGATCCACAACAAATTAAAGTCAATAATATGTTGGAACAGAGTTACCCCGAACTCTTTGCCATATATGATACTGCCACTTGCCATCTTTCGTTTTATTAGGTTTTAGCCTGATACTATAAAATATTTGGAGTTCAAATCAAAGTCAACATTGTGCAGTAGTACAATGTACAGAGGGACTGTACTTCTTGAAGGATACCATTGAAGAATAATTTTCAATGGTAAAACAATTCACATACATATATAATATAAAAATGGGCCACAGATTTTAACTTTTTAATTAATACAATGTTACCACCGGTCCAAAGATGAATCAACAAATATATAAACATCCAGAATAGTGAAAAAAATTACAAATAGATGCAAAACTGGTAAAATTGTTCAATATCCATAGGGCAATAATTTTTTTATTAACATACAATGTATTATTTGTTTCAGGGGTACAGGTCTGTGAATCATCAGTCTTACACAGTTCATAGCACTCTCCATCGCACATACCCTCCCCGATGTCCATCACCCAGCCACCCCATCCCTCCAACCACCCTCCCCTCCAGCAACTCTCAGTTTGTTTCCTGAGAGTAAGAGTCTCTTATGGTTTGTCTCATAGGGCAGTAATTAGTTGCACATCACTGGACACAATTCCCATTTTGATGGACAACAAACAATCATTTGCCTTTATTATCAGTTCTCCATAATGTATAGGGCAATAAAAGATTGAGATAATCTGAAAGCTGAGTCAGACAGTAATCTTTTTTATTCATTTCAAAGATTTTCATAATTTTCTCCTACAATGTAAAACTGAATATAAAATGCAACAGTCAGCTTGATTATATACATGTAATGTCTTTCTTCAGGCATATGTATTAAAAACAGATAAGGTTCCTAATTGTCACATGCTTAAGTTGTAGAGACTCCACTTGAGGCTACCTCATGAACCATGCTAAAGATCAGAGGTAAATAGGAAGGGGAGAGCTCTCATAGGAACAACTCATCCTAAGGAACGAGTAAGCTAAGCATGACTCTGAAGTAGAGAGGTGGGCATTGAAGTAGGGGGGTGATTCTCATTATGGAAAAAAAAAAAGTCTGTTTCTTTAGTTTGTCTCCTGACTTTCACCAAAATTATATTCACTTTGGGCCTTATTGGCGGTGTTGTAAGTAAATTAAAATAAAGAAACCATTATAAAACTTTGTAAGGTATTGGACCCAAGCTGTTGATGTTGAACCAAGTATAACAAAAAGGGAAAAGGACCTCTCCCTCACTTCAGTTTTTTACCTCAGGGGTTCGAGTTAATCAGTAGCTAAGGAGGTAAAAAAAAAGGGGGGGGGTGCAGAAAATGTCCTTAAATACAGAATAGTCTGAACAGGCCATCAGATGTTAACATCCATAGCCATACCATCCACTAAGGTGTTTAATATTCCATAGGGGGGATATTGTCTACTGGAAATGTGGAAAAATGTGGAATATGATAGTACGAGAAACCAAGCTGCCTACATTGTAAAACATATGCTATGGTTTGCGTTGACTTCTGTTGATAAAAAAAAATGCACATCTAACTATTTCTCAAATTCACTCACTTCTTTCCATTTTTATTGTCATTATCCTTGCACAAATCACTACTTTCTCTCACTGAGACAATGGAGAACATCTTCTCAGAGTAAAAAGGAATAAATCACACAGTAAAAACTTCTTAAAATCTTTCATGGCTTCCTACTGGCTTTCAAATAAAGTCTTGACATGCCCTAGAAGACCGCACTCCCTCTTGATCAGCTTGTCTCTCTATTCTTAGCTCATGACTCTCTCTTTCTGAATCCATTGTGTGTCTCTCCATCTCTCAGTAACTAGAAATTGCCTTGGTTTCTCCTCTCTCTGGGTGGCCAGTTTCTCTGTTTAGGAGCAGAGGATCCAACAAAAGGAAGGGGAAAGAATGTTCTAAACTAATCCCCCATACTCAAGCTAAATTACATGGTCCCACGAAACTAACTTTTCCTCTGAAATCCAGTATTCTGTTGCTTAAGTTAGTTTTTCTTTTTATAATTCATTTTTCAATATCTGTCTTTCTCTCTAGACTTTAAGTGTGTAAAGGCAAGTGTGCATGGCATATAATAGGTAGGGACTAAGTGAAAAAAGAAAAAAAAATTGAGGACCATCTTTTGGAGATATCTGCCTCTTTCATATATCTAAGTATACTTCTACCCGACCTTTCTTTTTTGTGGCAAGATTTTCCTTATTTTTACTTATGTCAGATGTGGTTTCCCTGCATTGGGTTATGTAAAAGCTCCTTGAATCAGGTCAGGTGTGTGGTGAATGCTCTGTAATGATAGATTCGGTTTCTTCATTTTTGATGCACAAAAAGTTTAGATCTTCTGGGATTCGAGTGTTGCTGAGGCATTTCTAGGTTCCTGGGCTCTGCTGAAGAGGGGACATGTAGCCTCCAGAACTGAAGTCTTCAATTCTTTTAAGTGGGTATCGAGTCAGAGATTTTGAGAGAAGATTCATGGGCCAGGTCAGGAAATGTCCTCTTTTAAATTCTAGGCAGTGTTACTTTCTTGCTTAGAGCTGTGAATACCACGAGGCAGCCTAGACATGCCTCTGGATTTGAAATTAGCCCACCTAGTTTTAGAAGAGCTTTAGATCAAGGACTGAATAACCCTTGGAAGGCCCCTGTTCAGGGACCAGGCATTGGCAGAAATTGCCAGGAGATACGGTGGGCACACTCGGGACAGCTGTGCCGCACACTCACCCATTGTTGAACCGGAAGAAATGCTGTAACCGGTCCAATCCTGAGGTTACAAACGGGCAGCATGTGGGCAAGGATTGGGCTGCCAGATGTTTTTTGTTTGTCTTATTCAGTTTCTTAAGACTTGTTCAGTCTCATGTAAGAATGCAGATAGCCAAGCTTCCTTGAACAATTAGATCAGACCCCATTGTCCCAACACAGCAGTGGGACAATGGTGGAGAGTAGCTATGTGAATAGCCCGTCATATATAGGGACCTCACTCCCTGTTGGAATACTTGGAACCCACTCGTTTTTTTCTAGGCAGCTATTTTGTGACCCCTCCGCTAATCCAATCATCTTATTTTACAATGAAGAAACCGTCTCTTTCTGAGGATAGTTTGGGGAAAGGAGATGCAGGATGAGATGAAAGGGCCTCAGGAACAGCAAGCCAGGGGCAGAGTTGGGACTGGAATCCCAGCCCAGTTCTCTTTGCCGCACATCACACTGTGGCTGTCTCTGTTAAGGATCCATTATATCAGAGGGTAGAATAGCAGGATGCTCCCACGCCAAGTTATCTCCCGAGAGAAGTTAAGTCTCTGTCCCAAGGTCACACCACTTATAAATGTGTGACTAGTCGGCTAATTATTTCTGCATCCCACACAGTACTAACAATACAAGACATAGTACTGAGGGATTGAATTGAATTAGACTGCATACCCTCTGTGAAGTTGCCTTATCACCAAAATTTTTCTTTTCCTACTCCTCTTTTTCGTTTGATTACGTTGAATCCAGCTAAACACATTAACCAGATGAGCAGGGTTACACATTGTTTTCACAGGAAATCCTCCCTTCCTCCTTCAGTTTACCTAAAAGGATGGGAAGTGGGGAGGGGGGTTTGCCAGTGTATACACACACATCGCTGTATATATTTATACACCACACATATCCATATACACATATGTCTGTAAAACAATATATGCTCACTGCAGCATCTGGCTTTCTGTGAAGTCTTGACCTCTGCTCCCTCACAGCTGTGCTGGCTCAGAGTTTAGAGCAAGACTTACAAGACCCCCTGAAGAACATATGTTTCTAAGCGGTCCCCTAGTTCTCTATCCATTTTTTTTTTTCAAAGGGAGTCATAAAAGGTTACCAGCTAGGACTCTGTACTGGTAGCCCTGCTTCCCCAAAGAGTTTCTTATGGTTGAAGGAGAATCATCCATGAAAGACAGAGTTGGTATGGAAAACCATGCTCCATCACCTCCCTCCCTCCCCATTCCTCCCCTGCCCCAGCTTGCCCACAAAAGACTTGGGAATATTTTATTTTATAATTGCTGAGCTCTTCATACTGAACTGCTTTGTCAGGACGGAGTCGGCAGCTCAGGACAAGAGTGACCTTCTTCGCCTCATTGTTTCCAAGGAGCAGATAAAAAATTCAGTGGCCATCCAAAATGCTCTGATTCATCTTCAGCACCTTGACCCTGTCACTTCCACAGGTGACGTCTTTATAGAGCTGGGTCTGGCTCGGTGGGGGGTCCACCTTCATTTGAAATGGCCAGCCAGTGTTACCTGACAAAACCCCACACAGGCGGGGAGCAAACAGCAACGAAAACACAGGTGCTCCCATGCCTGTTACGCTTTTCTTGGGGAGGAACCTCATGTATGAGGTGTTCTAAATGGCTGCGTGATCATATAATTTTAACACATTAGAGATATATTTAAGACAATGTACTTTAGGAAAGCACAGTGAGGCTTCCCAGTTTTTACAAACTAGATGAGTCCCCTTAATTGCTTGACACCTTTTGGATTCTAGCCGCTGAGAGCGAGGGCATGGCTGCCGGGAAGGGGAGAGAAGTCACCAGTTCTGCTTTCACGGCTTGCTGATTGCTGCGCATTGAATCCACTTCATTTCTTCACCCCTACACATCCTCCCCTTTGGTCTTTCTAGCTCGATAATATATTTGGAGTGTTCTTTGGTTTCTTGTTTTCTTAAAAATCACATCAGTTCATTAAGGAAAAAAAAATCCTTTGGCTTTATCTGCAAGGTATAAACAGACTCCAGGAACTTATGAATGCACTTCCACCTGCCTTTATCATTGCTCTGAAGAAAGAGTCAGATAGAAATGGGAAATGCCATTTGGCCTGGGCTTCCTGCAGTCATATCCTAACTGGTCTTGTTTCCAAGTTACCCTCTTAAAACCTATTTTTTAAACACTAACTAAAGGAATTCTTTGAAAATATAAGGCCGATCATGTTCTCCTCTATCCTGGATTCTCCAATGGTTTCTTATATCATTCAGGGTGAAAGGCCAAGCCCAAGTCATGGCTTATGAGGATGTAAGCCCCTATTTCTTCTTTCATTTTAACTACCCCCCCCCTCCAAGGTGTCAGAGTGACTTTAGTCCTCTCCTTCTTGATTTAGGTCGATATTAAAATACCACCTTGTCAGAAAGACAGTTTCTGTCCCACTGATGTGTATGTATCCTGTCCCTAGCTCTCCATACCTGCATCCTTCCTTTTTTTCATAGCACTCAACATCATCTGACATGTTATATATTCACCTGCTTACTTGTTTATCATTTTTTCTCCTCTCAACAGAAAGTATATTTTATTGAAAAAAGAGGGACTTTTAAAATTCACACTACTTTATACCAAGTTTTTTATAGACTAACTAGCCCATAGTATTTAGTTCATCTGCGTTGAATGGATGAGTGAGTTGGATTGGCTGGGCCAGTGAAATGGGGACACACAGAGCCAATGTCAGAGATTACAGGAGAATATGCAGGAAGCCCCTTAGCTCAGGTCTAGAGAGTAAGAAAAGTGAATAAGTGGCTGAATTTGTGAGCTGGACAGCCCGATGCTTGTAAAATAGAACCAAACTGAGTTTCCAATCCAAGAACCACAGGGTAAGTTACCAGAACCAGAACGTAGAGTAAGACCCTCCTGATGCTGAGCAATCTGTGTTGAGCACTTACTGTATACTTGTACTAGTTCCCTGGGGTTGTTGTAACAAATTACCACAAACTCAGAGGCTTAAAACAACATCTCTCACAGTTCTGGGGGTTGAGACCAGTAGTCTGAAATCAAAGTCAACACAGTAGGGCCATGCTCCCTCTGAAGGCTCTAGGGAAGAGTCATTCTTCACCTTTTTCAGCTGCTGGTGGCCCAGGCATTACTCGACTCGCAGGAGCATAATTCCTGTCTTCACATGCCCTTCCTCTCCTTCCCTCTGTGTATCCTCTCCTCTTCCTATAGGGACACCAGTATTTGGATTTAGGGCACCCCCACATCCAGTATGGTCTCATCTTAACTCAGTCATATCTGCAAAGACTGTTTCCAAATAAGGTCACATTCTGAGTTTCCAGGTGAACATGAATTTTGGGGAAGCGCTATTCAAGTCTCTATAACACTCAAACCCTTTATTTGGTTGATATCCTCACAACAACTCTCTGAGTTAGATACTATTATTGATAACATTTTATGGACACCAGAAACCGAGGCCCAGAGAACATCAGGAAATTGCCCAAGGCCATATAGCTAGAACGTGGGTTCAAAACTAAATATATCTGACTCCACAACCATCAAGTTTGATCCTTTGACTATACCATGCTGACTCCAATCCTTACCACAATAATACGTTCAGAATATGTTGCTGGTTAGGAAAGTACTTATTTTAGTAACCCTGTATTTAAAACCATGGAACTGGGCCATCTTGCAAATACAAACAGCATTTGTAACTGCTCCTAGCAGTTTTAAAAGTCACTGAACAAAAGTCCAAATATCAGGGAGAAGGGAGAGTCCCGATCCTAGGATTCTCCAAGGTCAGAGATCACTGTCCAGGGAAGCTCCCTCTAAGGATCCGGAAGAAGGGAGGAGAAGTAAAGCAGTTGCCCACCAGGGCACGGAGCAATCGCGGCAAGAACAATCTTCGCCTTGGACGAAGTGTGAAAGCCAAGGCAGTTGTCAACGGGGTTAGGACCACCTCCAGGGTCGGGTTTAAGCTCGAATGCACACGAAAGGAAAAGCAAATCTTTGCATGTAGCAACTGTCTCATATCTGCTCAGAATGATGAAGTCACCGCGCTTGCCTTATTTGTAGTCAGAAGACAGGAAAATTATATCTTATCACGTTTTCCCCCCTCTGACCTTTATCAATAACGTGCACTGCAGCTATGAGCAAAATTTTTCCTGATTTCCCCTGTGAAATACTCCACAACTTTCCAGCCTGGGAATATATTCACTTCTGTGATCGAGATCTTTCCCCTGGTTTGCATGAACTTTCACCAAACCTCTGGCCTAGAATTTGTCATTGGTTGAAAGCCAGCTAGTCAACAAGAACGTTTGAGGGTTTAAGTCTTTGTTCAGGTTCCCCTTTCTAGGGATTTAAGTACAAAATGAGGCATGTCCGCGTTCTGAGATGGCATCCGTTTCTCTTTCTTCCGCTCCTCTCTCCTCTGCTCCTCTTCTGCCTCTTCCTCCAGCCCTGCCCCTCCCTCTCTTCCCCGCGCCTCTCTCTCTGTCCCTCTTTTCCTCTCTTACCTTTCTCTCACCCCTGCCCCAACCATCTTCTCTCTCTCCCATCTTTCGTAATCATTTTGATATTTGTCACATCCTTGTGGCTTTATTAAGCCAGGCAATTAGTGTCTTTAGTCTAATATCTTAAAAAATAATTTCCGCCAGCTCCCTAGCTTCCAGAATGTTTATATGCTGAGAAAATTAATTGCGCCTTTCAGGCACAAACTCTCTCCGCTTCCCTCAACACCTCTGAACTTTTGCTCAGGTCCGTGCCCGTCCTCTCTCCTCTCTGGGGTGCCAGCGGCAGACGTGTTCCTCTCTGTCTTGCTTCCTCAACCACCCTCCTTGAGAGTTTTTCCTTCTTTACCTAGAAATATTTCCAAATATCTCGCACATTCAAATCTCCCCTGTCTTTCCTTTTCTTCCTCCCCTCCTTCCCTCACCACCATCCTTCTTGAAACAGTAGACTGCTCTCACTGCTCTCTCTCCCACGACTCTTTCACCACACTAAACACTGGTTTCTGCTGCCTCATCGATCCCACCATTCCTCAAGAATTGCTTTTGCAAGATTAATCACCTGTCTGCCATCATTAAATCTGATAGATTTCCTATTTCCCAAAAGTAATACCCCTCGAATTTTCTGCAGTCCGTTGTTTTTATTTTTATTTTTTTTAAGATTTTTTTTTTATTTGAGAGAGAATGAGAGGGAAAGAGCACAAGCAGGGGGAGGGGCAGGGGGAGGGAGAGGGAGAAGTAGCTGGGAGCCTGATGCGGGACTCGATCCCAGGACCCTGGGATCATGACCTGAGCTGAAGGCAAATGCTTAACTGACTGAGCCACCCAGGCGTCCTTCCAATGCTTTTATTGACCTGTCATTTCAACTGTCTTAAAACTGTTCCAGCTCTCCGTTTGTATGACATAACTTTCTCCTGGTTCTTTGAACTCTGTGTTCTTTATAATTCTTGCTAGTCCTATACACTTCACTTAATTATTTCCATTCTCTCAGCTTTACTTCTAGTGATGCCATCCGCGATTTCTCCTCCTCCACCCCCTTCCTCTCCCCACCCCCACCACTGATTTGTCTCTAATGCTTCCAGAACTTCACTTGTCACCTTTAGACTTATGTTTCCTAAATGCACATCTGCCCAAAAGGCACCTAGGGGGTTTGTAAGCCTGGGGACTTCGGGAAACAAAATTTTCATAGACACGATCCAGCACAGTGGCAATAGATTTCCGTTGTGGTAGGGGAATGGCAGAACAGAGGAAGATATGCCCATTTCAGACATGCATGTGGATTTCTCGACATACCCAATAAGAAATGGGTAGGGATAACACAGAATTTTCAGGTGGTGAGCAGTACTTGTGATGTGGGTTGTGGTAAGAAGTTTAAGATATTGTTGACAATATGATCTCGTACAGACCATCCAGTTTGCTGAAACTTAAGTAAAATCAGATCACGTGGTCATTTTGACAGATACATGAATTGAGTGCCTGTGGGGGACTTCAGAGTTCGGGCAAGTCGAAAGCATCCTGGCCGAAGCACAGGGTTCATAAACTCCTCTGAAGAGGGCCACTGACTTTTCCAGCCAGAACTCTTCCCAGGAAGGTTTGTGACAAAATCAAGCCTTGGGTTGGGGCTTATCTACCAGGGTAAGGGAGAGAATGTGGACTGAGGAATTAAGCCTCCATAGAAAGTCTGTCAGACACAAGTCTGTGCCTACATGAATTCATCTGTGATGACCCTGCAGAAACCTTAGTTTCTGACCTTGTCTTTTTGTCAGATATTTGTTTGTGTTATGCTGGTGATTGCTCCTTTGATTGGTACTTTTGTTGGCTTATGATTAGAATTGGATCCCTGACACTGTACTCCTGACATTAACCCATTTAGACTTGGCATCTTCTGAGTTACCAGGTACCTGCACTTCATTTTGTTTGTGCCTCAACAAACGGGGAAATTTCTGCTGGAAGATGTTCTCCCAGCCCAAGAAGCAGGATTTTGCAGTGGCCCAACACACCTTGGATGTAACACCGCTTATGATCTTATAACTAACTGTGAACTTTATCTAGTTCAGTAGTTCAGACTTGTGGGTGCCCCAGAATCACCTCTAGAGGGCTTATAAAACCACAGTCTTGGGCTCTACCCCTGGAGTTCCTAATTCAGTACACCTGAGATGGGAAGTGAAAACTTGAACCTCTAGCAAGTTCCCAGAGGACGTTGCTGGTCTTGGGATTCCACTTTAAGAGTAGCTGCTTTACTGTTTGAGGATCGAGTAAGTTCGTACATAGTTCTCAAAGCAGTGGCTGCCATTGTGACTTCTCAGTAAAGTTAGCTAATATTCTGAAAAAAAAATAGCTGCTCTGGTTTGTGAGGTCCCTTTGAAAAATAATAGAAATCAGCTTTATCTCAAGTATGAGAAGTTATACACGAAAACTTTTAAACAATATTTTCTTTCCTTTCCTTTTTCTTCAAAAATTTTTTTTCTTTATCCTTTCTCCCTCTCTCCTTCTGTCCCTCCCACCCTTCTTTTCTTTCACTAAACCCCCACAGAACATTTTCCTGCTGTCCAGCCAATGTATGGTTAGGGTACGAAAGAACCAGTATCCACTCATTCCTGGCCTTTGGACTCAGCGGTAGAAGATTCCTAGAACTCAGACAGTCAGTGGATCCAAGTGAAACTTTGAGGTTTTAGATCCCAAATCAATTAGTTTGCTTTCCAAAGTCAAAGTAACTGCATAGTCTCTTAGGTGGGCTTTTGCCGTTGCGAACATTTACTCTGAGCTTTCAAAACAACTTCATTCAAGACTGGGAATCTGAACATGTTAAAATTCAAAACAGGATCCTCCAAGTTAAAACATATGTAATGTCAGCAAACCATTTCTTAAAATGTTACCCTTTGTCCTCTATCTGTTAAGTATAGTAAAGCCTTGACTAATCCTATGAAACCAGCCAAACTGAACCATTAATTGCTTTGGATTTTTTGTTGTTCTTGTTTTATAGCATCTGAAGAAAGTTGATCTAAGCAAACAAACAAATTTCAGAGATTTATTTAAAAAAAAGATGGACCTTGGGACCTGTTCACTTCTGTATTCTTCATATATAATTTTGGGCAGCAGAATTCAGAATTATGAATTCTCAGAAACACCATGTTAAAACTTCAAGCTTTGAAGGAAAAGAATGCACTGAAGCTGATTACTTAGGGCAGAAAGATAGAGGACTTAATAAAACCAAAAAGAATAAGTTTCCAATAAAAGAGTGCTTCCAAAATAAATTGAAAAAAGGTTCCTGGTTATTCGTCAGTTTAATCAGGAAATAGGGAAAACGGGAGAGCATTTTGTTTGACTGTTACTCTGTCCTGTTGTCCTTCAGCCACTAAGATTCAGATTTCACTCATATTTTGAGAGCATCTCTACTGCCATGTCACATCCTAAATGAGGTGCTGGCAGATATGTTATGTATTCATCCTGAGAGCAATTCCGAGAGGTTGAGTTACAACTACTGGATGGAGAAGCACAAATTCAAATTTAGGGTAGCTGATGGTATAGTCGAAAGATGGTAGGCCTTCAAGCTGGGAAAATCTAATTCAGTTCTGTGTTGACCGCATGTAAGCCTGTGGATGTTTGGGTGAGACTTCAGCCCTTCCAAGTCTCAGTCTCTTTGTTTATAGATTTAAGAAGTAATGTCACTTGTAAATCTATATTTCAGAGTTGTTTTCAGATTAAATGAGAATAAATGTGGATTCACGCATAAGGGATTATCATAAGAACATTATTCTTACAAAAGTGAGTTGAGTCTTAGGCAAAAGGAAAATTGGGCCTGGTTATTTCATAAGTAAACCTTTAGGTTTTTGAGAAACAATTTATATCAAAGGTTAAGAGCATGTTCTTTGCAGTCAGACTAATCTGGACTCAAATCCTTATTTTAAAACGGACTTAAGTAAGTCACTTCTATTAAAAAAGTATTAAAGGAGATAATTTAGGTATTACAAATAATCTTTCCTTAGTACTTCATGAAGTGGACAGTCTCCTTTAAGGGAACTGCAAAATGGGGCAGAAGTCAGAAAGGTTTTAAAGATAAAGAATAAAAAACAAGAGGGGCGCCTGGGTGGCTCAGTTGGTTAAGCATCTACCTTCTGCTCAGGTCATGATCCCAGATTTCTGGGATTGAGCCCCATATCCAGCTCCCTATTTCTCCCTCTCCCCCTGCCACTCTTCCTGCGTGTGTGCGCTCTCTGTCAAATAAGTAAGTAAGTAAAAAAATATTTTTTAAAAAAAGAATAAAGAACAAGGAAGAAAAAATAGAAAATATATGGTTGGCTGAGGCCACAGAGTCGACCTTGTTTAGGGTGAAAATGTCCAGAGTTGCCTTGGCATTTGGGGATTGGCTGACTTGATACACTGCATTTCAAGTCAAGCAGAGAATTTACCCAGAAATGAAAGTTACCTAAGTTTTGGTTTGTTGATGTGGCACTGTGATATTGTGATTTGTAAGAAATATATATTTAGTCATTCAGATGGCCCTGAACTCTGGGGAGCGGAGAGGGGCTAGAGGTTGAATCAGCTAGTGGCCAATGATCTAGTCAATGATGACTATGTTATGAATCCACCAGAAGAACCCAAATGGACTAAGTTCCAAGAGCTTCCAGTTGGTGAACAGGTGAAGATGTGGGGAGAGCAGCACACCTGGTGAGGGTGTGGAAGCTCCTAGCCCTTTCGCCATACCTCACCCTGTATATCTCTTACCCAGCTGTTGATTGTCTCCTTTATCATATCTTTTACTAAACTGGTCAACACAAGTTCGTGTTCCCCTGAGTTCTGTGACCCACTGTAGCAAACTGAAAAAACCTAAGGAGGAGGTCATTGGAACTTCCCATCTGTAGCTGCTTGGTCAGAAGCACAGGTAGCAGGCTGGGGCTTGGGACTGGTGTCTGAAGTGGGGTACAGGGGGCAGTCTTGTAGGGCTGAACCTATAACCTGGGAAATCTGATGCTATCTCGGGGTAGATAGTGTTAGAATTGAGTTGAATTCTTGGACACCCTGCTGGTATCTGGGAATTACTTGGTGTTGTGTGTGGGAGAAAACACCCCCCCCACCCCCTTGGCATTGGGTCCAGGAACCAAAAAAGAGACACTGGGCAGGGGTGGCTCCGCCTTGAGCTTAGAAATTTATTTCAACGCTGTTCATCTCCATATAGCAATAACTGCACATCAGAAGTGTTTAGCATAGTGCCAAGGAATTGTAAATGTTTAACTAATGATACTCATAGCATCAGTTCTCTTTCTGACATCTCCTACTCCAGTAGTGGTTGTACTATACACCCATGTGGACTCTAATTTGTACTTGACATGGATCAGAGAGGGTTTCACTTTAAAATGGAATAAAAGAGGCTTTGGGCAGGAATAGATTGCTGAATGGAGTGGGGCCTCTGATACTTTGAGCTTGTGAACCTTAAGAGCACTGTTTCTCAAAGTAGGAGCACACACCAGCTTTTCTTGTTAACATAAAGATTCTTTAACCTTGTACCCCTATATATACCTCTTACAGTGATATAAATGTGTCTATACATATTACTTTGTATATAACTATGTATCCTTTTGTACATATAAAAAATATATATTATGTATATATATATAAAGCTCAACAGAGACTTGACTAGAAGAGACATGTCACTATATATGTATTTTTATATATTGTCTTATATACTATTTTGTGTATATATATAGGAAAACTGGCAGTTTCTTAATAAAAGAATTTAACTTTAGCAGTTAAACCTACATTTATTCTGATGTAGCAGATCGATTTCTTTTTTTTTTCTTTAAGATTTTATTTATTTCTTTGAGAGAGAGAGCATGAGAGCAAGAGCAGTGGGGGCAGGGCAGGGGTGCAGAGTAGGAAGGAGAGGAAAAAGCAGACTGTGCTGAGTGAGTCTGAGCGAGGGCCAGATCCCAGAACCCTGAGATCATGACCTGAGCCAAAACCAAGAGTCAGACGCTTAACCAGCTGAGCCACCCAGGTCACCCTGCATCAAATCAATTTCTAAGTATTCATCCAAAAGAGATAAAAGCATATGTCCACTATGTCTGGTACAAGACTGTTCATAGCAGCTTTATTGATAACACCTCCTCAGTCCATCATCAGGAAAATAAAAACTGTAGGATTTTCATAAAGTGGAAAACTACTTAGCAATAAAAAAGAACTTCTGATACACCGAACATGAACTTCAAGAATATTAGGCTGAGTGAAAGAAACAAGATGCAACAAAAGTTCCTACTTAACTTCACGGTTACTGGAGGATTACATTTACATGGAATCCTGGAAGAGGTAAAACTAATCCACAGTGACAGAAGCCAGAACAGCGGCTGCTTTTGTGCGTGAATGGGGAGGAAGGGTGGGAATGGCATACAGAGAAGTTCCGGGGTGATGGAAACAGTCCGTATCTCGGTAGAGGTTTGGGATACGTGCGTGTCTGGGTTTACCAAAACTAATGAAACTGTACTTTTAAGATCTGTTTATTTCACTTTATGTAAATTATATCTAAATGTTAGAGATATTGAGTTTGAGTAAATGCAGGCTTGTGCTGGGTTTTGAGAGGAAGAGGAGTGTGTGTGTGTGTGGTGCTTATCTTGCAACCGTGGGAGAAACATTATGGTGATTATATAACCATGCACCATGCCCGCTTGGGGGAAGAATAAAAAAAGATAGAGATACTAAATCAGATATATTCTTACTTTTAAATTTCCCTTAAAAAATCCCTTAAAAGCATAAAATGTTTTTTGCTAGGGGCACATAAAGATAACAATATCAGTTTTTACTTTGATCCAGATCCTTCCTTACGTGGCAAGTATCTAAGTGTCAGGTACAGTAAACATGACCAGGTTTCTCTGCATTATGGGGAATGATCACTCTGTGATCATTTGAAAAATTTAAAAATCCCAAATGTTGCCACTGTGGTCAAGCCCAAAATGTCAGTGTCATCTTACTATCCTGTGACCAAAACAAAACAAAACCCCCCAAAATTCTCTTTTGTCTTTGATATTAATTTGATCACCATCAAATAGAGGTGAAAAAACAGAGTTTTGCTCAGTCTACTTGCTTTCATGGCCTATATAGACAAAACAGTGTTGGTTAAAACCCTCTGGGTAAAAAAGTTATATTTTGAAGACCCATTGATTTCTTCTCTTTAGAGTGCTAAGGTCCAGTGCTGGCTGTGGAATTACTGGTGTGTTGGCATTGATGCTGGTTTACCGTTTACCGTTACAGTTTACCATTACGGTTTACCATTAAGGGAAGCACTCAAATGTCTGTGGAAGGATTCAAGAGATACGTATATATACCACATACATCTGAGGACATGAGGCCTTAATTGATTTATGTCATGTTGTATATCTAGTAGGTGACAGATTTAGGATTATCCCTGGGATATTTGGATCCAGAAGTCATGATATAACAGAAAGCAACCACTGAAAATTATAGCATGCCAGTGGTAATTTGGTTGTTCAGTCTGCACGCATACAAAACAATGATTCAATCAATATATTTCATCAGAGAGTAATTGGACTATAGTAATTAAAATATGATTCAGTCACAAGAGATGAATTAATTATTCATCTAGATATGTTCTTTTTTTCACCCATGGCTATTAGTATTTACAGGCATTTACCTTGCTACAGCTTTTAAAAGTGTTTTCACAACGTTGTATTTCATTTTGAACTTGCCAATAACCATAGGCTGAAAACATGATGGGCATTATTGTTTGTATTATTGTCCCCATTTTATAGATGAGGAGACACGTTCAGAGAGCTTTAGTGTTTCCCAAGACCCAACAACTAGTGAGTGGCAGTTCGAGATGATAATGAGTGAGTTCCACCTTCCTCTTCCCAGAACACCTTTCTGCAAAGACTATCTACAAATGATCTAGCTGTTTCTGACTCACAGGCATAGAGAACTATATGGATAATCCCCACACATCATCGATTAGGCAGCTCTAATGAGCTCTAATCTCCAGGAAATACTCTTTTCTCATTGTCATTAACAATGACAGGGAATGTGGGACTGTTTTCTTACATTCCTCTATTTGCAGCAGAGCAATGTGAGGGGAAAGATCATTTTAGTTAAAAGAAATGTTCATTTGGATATAGTTAGCTCAGAAAATAACCAAACACTTTGCAAGTCTGGATTTTTTTTTTTTTTGAGGTAATTAAAAAGAGTTTATAGTTCTACTTTAGAGTCAAGGCAGGAAATATCCTGGCAATGAAGACATTCAATGGGAGATGTTTCTGGCACTGGGAAATCACTTGAAGCTATTTTCATCCTGCCATTTCATGTGGTGTTTCTCTAGTTAGTAGAACATTTAAAACTGTCAGAATTTTGTGAAACCCATTAGGGACAGCCCTGAAAGACCTCTTACTGGTGAAATTGTAGATCACTATAGCATTCCTTCTTTCTTCTTTTTTTTTTAATTGTTATAGCTTTCTGATAACACAGCAATTATTTAAAAAAAAAATCCTCAAGCAAGAGGACCCAAAATATAAAACCTTTTTGATTCCACCGCAAGAACCAAAATTTGTGTCTGAAGCTCGTCTTTAATAAAGATCCCTTTCTTACCAATCCCAGCTGAATGACTTAAGCTCCTTTATCATACAAGCCAGATCCCTCCCTTCCGAAGGGAAAGTCTTATTTTTTTCCCTCTAATTATTTCTTCACTTTGTAACCCGTCTTGAAGTTCATCTCATTATCATCATCATTAGTAAAACCATGTAATGCTGATGGGCAATACAGTGACAGAGAAAGGGAAATAGGGAACAGATTACTTGGATGTAAAAGAACATTTGGTTGGCAAAGACTGTGATTGGTTTTCCCTGAAACATGCACCCCCGCCTTTTGGGGGGTTTTTATATAGACTGATTTTGTTGATTAGGTCATTCCCAAAGGGAGGACAATTGATGCCAGAGACTCATTAGAGATGTGTGGGAGCACATTCAAGGAGGTTTCTTTAAAGAAACGGAGGACATAGTGAGAGCTATGGAAAAGAGGAAAGGCACTGCTGATTAATACGATATTTCAAAGAAATCATCAAAGACCCAGGACAACGAATGGCTGAAGCACCGTGATCAGCTGTTGGTAGGCACACTGTTGAGAAAGAATTTAAAATCTTCATAACTTTGTGGCAATCACTGTCTTGATTCATTTTTTTTTCCTCCAGCAGTAAATTACCTGATTCTAAACACAAGGATTAATTAGTCTAAATAATGTCACTTACTCCTTGGAAATTACAGTGTGTGGTCCTGCTTCCTCTAAGCAGGGTTTTTCAATCTTGGCCCTACTGACTTTTTAAATTAATTTATTTATTTTTGGTCCTATTGACATTTTAGACCAGGTACTTCTTTGTTGTGGGACCTATGGGGTAGGTTTAGCAGCATTCCTGGTCTCTACCCACCAGAGGCCTAGTAGCAGCTCCCCAGCTGTGACAACCAAAAATGCCTCCAGACATTGCCAAATGTCCCTTGGGACACAAAATCACCCCCAGGAGGGTGATTCTGAGGAAGAAAATACCAATTGCAAACTATACCAGTCAGTCTATTTTGCATGTGACTGTGTGCTCAATACCACTGGTAGTAATTGCTGCAATATATTGCCTTAATATAGTGCCCCGGTCACTGGACAAACATGTTCTTTGGAACCTTTGGTTAACTGAATCCTCTGGCAAATGTAAGCAAAAAGAAAACTAAGAGGAAATTCAGTTCTATGAAATGAATCATGTGATTGAAGAAAAAAATGAAAGAGCCAGATATCAGAAAGTACAGGAACCAAAGAAGCTCCTGTCCCTTCCAAAGTTCCTATCTTCTAGATCATAAGAAATGATGGATTATTTTAGGGCTCGGGCATTAGGAAGTCATCTTGAACCTCATTTTCAGTCACTGGGTTTTGAGATTCAGATTCCAAGAAGAAAGTCTGATAGCCTGTCCTGGCTCACATGACTATCCATTGACCAGGAGCAGATGATGCCTTGGCTATCATTATTCAGAAACCTTAACTAATGGGACAAAATTAGGTGCCATTACTGCAAGAAAGCGTGAATGTATTCTGGGAAGAACGACCAACCAATATGTATGCATTACACTGTTTCAATTGCCTTTAACCAGGTTGGAGAGAAGGTATATATCATTGTTTATGCATAGGAATTTGCAGTGTGTAAGTAACTCCTACCAGGTCACAAAGGTAGTAACTGGCTGAAACAAGATGGAAACTCAGATGTGTTTGACTCTGAAGTCTCTACTGCTTCCTAAATAGCCCATTGTTCTTACATTTGTGGAAGTTCTTAGTCTCTCATTTATTTGGTCAATCACAATCGATCAATAAATAGGTATTTATTGAGGGCTGATGATACTCAGCTTCTTGATCCAACACGAATGAAATATAAACAGATTGCTAGAGAGTTCCAGCTCAAGGAAGCCTGTGTCCTAATTGGAGAAAAAAAATTAACCATGAAGAAATGAGAAAATAAAATTGAATATCAAATTCTGTGATGCGTATAAGCTAGAAATCAAGGAAAATGTATATTAAGCTACTAGTTACATTGACAAGTTGAAGGAAAATGAAGCTGATACAAAGTAGATTTATTAGGCAAGATTATGCAAGTAGGACTTGAGGTAAATAATAAGTGACTTTTAAATTTAAATTGACATCAGTCTTACATCAGTCTTGAAGCAAGGTGTATTAGTTTCCTAGGGCTGTCATAAGAAATTACCAGAAACTTATTCTCTCACAGTTCTGGTGTCCAGAAATCTGAAATCAAGATGTTGCTAGGGCCACACTCCCACCAGAGGAGATTCTGTTCCTTGTATCTTCCAGATTCTGGTGGCGGTCAGTGTTCCTTGGCTTATGGTTCCTTCACTCCAGATTTTATCTCTGTTGTCACGTGGCTTTTGTGTGTGTGTGTGTGTGTGTGTGTGCGTGCACACGTGTGTGCACCCTCTGCCTCATTCTTATAATGACACATATCATTGGATTTGGGGACCACCCAGATAACCCAGAATGATTGCCTCATCTCAGGATCCTTACTTTAATTGTATCTGCAAAAGACCTCTTCTCCAAACAAGGTAGTAGTCACAATTTCTGGGAATTATGAAATGAACATATCTTTTGGAGCCCCATTGAACCCCCTATGCAAAATTTGATATGCTTGTTGGCCCTGTCCTATAACTCTGGATCTGTTACAATATAGTAATTACAGCATAGTAATTAAGCTCACAAATCCTGGAATCAGGGAGTGAGTATTTGATTTGCAATTTTGATACATAAAAGCTCTGTGTAATTGGGTTATCACTGACTTCTCAAAGCCTCAGTATTTCACATACAATAATCATAAGTATAATTCTTACTGACTATTTATTATGTGCTAACACCTGTGCAGACATTACATACATTATATTTAATCTTCAAAGAAATCCTTTGAAGCAGGTATTACCATTATCCTTTTCTTAATGATGAGGAGGCTGAAATATTAGGTTAGGTATTTTTCCAGAGTCATAAGTATCATCAAACCCATATCTATGAACTTTGACTGTCGTAATATTAGGTTATAATAATACCTAACTAGAATATTGCTGAAGATATTAAAAAAACTTAATATTTTAATTATATTAAAAACTTAGTAAATGGTCATGATTAAAACTGGGCCATAACACCTCACCAAACATACAGAGATGTAAAATAGCATAAGGAAAGATGCTCCGTGTCATATGTCCTTATGATTCTTGGTACTATCACAATACCCACCAGAATAGTATTTTCCGAGAACTCACTTTTTGGAAGCCTTGTGATTTACCAGGTAGTCAAATTCCATGGGGAGAGGATGTTTGAGAGCAAACATGTAAGGAAGGAGGTGGGGGGGGCCAAGAGAGAAGGCAATGGCAAAACAGGAGACCCTCTGTCATGTTTATTTTCATCCTCTTACACACGTTTCAAGTACTTACCATATTCCAGACTCTGCTAAGTGTTTACATGGATTGCCTTTACAGTCTTTGCATCAATCCCTGAAGACTGGGGATGTTTAGCTGCCATTTTCTCCTTAGACTTCAGTCCCTACACTGCCAACAAATGAGCAAATGGCTCAGGAAAAAAGCAGTAGAGAATTGGGGTTCATGTCAGTGTATTTCCCCTTGTTTTACGAACTTTACTCCTCAGTACTGACCATCTTGATATTTTTCTGATGTCTATAGTTATTTTTTGTATTTTGTCCATAATTTGTAGCTGTTTTCTGTTAGAAAGGTGAGCTTGATATAAACTCCATTTCATAAGGGGAACAACTAAGGCTCAGAGTAATTACTCAAGGTGAGGTAGCTAACATTACAACTCATCTTGCCCTGTAACCCAGAACTTTGATTCCATTATAGAAGTACATTCTTAATCCATTGTTTTCATTGAACTCACTGGTCACTTGCGAACCTCAGAATATAGTGGACATTCTATGTTCTAACTGGATATTTTTACGAAATGAATGAGTTTGTAGTTGATTCAGTTCTCCCATAAAATGCAAATACCACTGCAAAATTTTATCCAATGTTTAAAGGAACTTTGCTTCTAACCGATATCTCTTACTTACTTGTTCTATTTTTAAATTACATCAGAATAAAAATAAAGCATGTCCACTCAACACAGCAACCTATACTTAGTGATAAACATTAGGCAATTCTTAAACAAACATAAGAAATTACTCAGACAACTGAAATAACATAAGCTTGCAACATGCCAAGAAGACACATGCATTGAAAAAGATTGGGAAAAATGATTCTGTATTGTTTACTGCCACCTTTGTTGAAATAAACTCTGGATGAGCAGTTTTTCCTGTGAAGAACTGTGGTTTTGCTGGTGGTTTTTATGAATCTGTGCAGCATATAATTGATGGTTTTTCAGTTATGAAGAGAATTACTAATATGTACCCAAACACACTTTACGAGGGTGAGAACATTCAAGCACTGGCTAGAAAATTGGGAAATCTCAAATTTACTGAAGACACTAGAGAGGAATTTGTCTTTTTAAAGTTTAACTTACATACAATTTCCATTATGTTTTAGGTTTTTTTCTTAAGACCTTATTTTTGTAGAGATCTTTTAGGTTCACAGCGAAATTGAGAGGAAGGTAGAGAGATTTCCTAAATACCCCTACTCCCTCATATGCAGGGTCTCTCTCATTATCAAAGTCTCCCACTGCAGTGGTACATCTATTATAATCGATGAACCTACATTAACACATTATAATCACTCAAAGTCCACAGTTTACATTAGAGCTCAGTCTTTTTGTTGTACATTATATAGGTTTGAACAAATGTATAGTGATGTATATCCACCAGCGTAGCATCATACAGTGTATTTCCATTGCCCTAAAAATCCTCTGTGCTCCAGTTATTCATCCCTCCCTCCCCGACCCCTGGCAACTCCTCATTGTTCTACTGTCTGCATTGTTTTGTCTTTTCCAGAACACCATATAGTTAGAATCAAGGTGAAAAAATGTAAAAGATTTCATTTAGATAGAGAGAGCAGGGGGGAGGGGTAGATGGAGAGAGAGGGAGAGAGAATCTCAAGCAGACTCCATACTGAGCATGGAGCCTGACATGGGCCTTGATCCCTGGACCCTGAGATCATGACCTGAGCCAAAGACCTATCTGAGCAGAAGACTTGAGCCAAAATCAAGAGTTGGATGCTTAACGAACGGAGTGACCCAGGCACCCCTCAAGGAAGATTTTTTTAAAGATTAACTGATTAATTTTGAGAGAGAGGGAGAGAGTGCATGAGCAGGAAGAGCAGAGGGAGAGAGAATCTCAAGCTGATTCCACACTGAGCATGGAGCCCCATGTGGGGCTTGATCTCACAACCATGAGATCACAACCTGAGCTGAAACCAAGAGCTGGACGCTTAACCAACTGTGTTACCTAGTGCCCCAAGGAAGATTTTAACAGAACGCAGCACACATTTAGCACTAGACTTGGGAGAAGGGTTAAGCAATCCCCATGAATGCCACTTAGAAGCACTAGAATGTGTTTGCAAATTTTTGGTACTTCTCCAATTGAGAGGTGATGTCTGTACCCCCTTTCTTTCAACTTATATTGACTTAAATGACTCACTTGTCACTAGTACATGTAATAGAAATGACACTATGTAACTCCCAAAGCTAGGTCAGGAAAACCCATGCAGCTTCTACATGGTTCTCTTGGAACACTCACCTTTGAAGCCCCAAACAATATGTAAAAAATCTACCATCCTGAGGCTCCTATGATGTGAGGAAGCTCAAGCAAGAGAGGCCATCTGTAGATGCTCCAACTGACAGCCCCAGCTAAGGTCCCAGCTGAGAGTCAGCATTGACCACCATGTGTGTGAATTAAGACACCTCCTGATAATTCCATCCATAGTGTCCAGTCATCCCCAGCTGCTGACTTTCCTCAGTTGAGGCCCCAGATATTATGGAAAACTCCCTAAGTTCCTAACCTTCAGAATCTTAATAAAATTGTCAAAAAGTTGTGGGGTAGTACTCTAGAAAACAGTGTGGAGTTGCCTCAAAAAGTTAAAAGTAGAGCTACCCTACAACCAAACAATTGTACTACTAGGTATTTACCCAAAGGATACAAAGAGTGATTCGAAGGGGCATGTGCACCCCAATGTTTATAGCAGCAATGTCCATAATAGCCAAAATATGGAAAGAGCCCAGATGTCCATCAACAGATGAATGGATAAAGATGTGGTATGTACGTACATACATACATACATACATACATACATACATATATATGGTGGAATAGTACTCAGCCATCACAAAAATGAAACCTTGCCATTTGCAATGATAAGGATGGAACTAGAGGGTATAATTCTAAGTGAAATAAGTCAGTCCGAGAAAGACTAATACCATATGATTTCACTCATATGTGGAATTTAAGAAACAAAATAGATGCATATGGGGGAAGGGAAGGAAAAATAAAATAAGATAAAAACAGAGAGGGAGGCAAACTGTAAGAGACTCTTAACTATAGGAAACAAACTGAGGATTGCTGGAGGGGAGATGGGTGGGGGGATGGGGTAACTGGGTGATGGGCATTAAGGAGGGCACTTGCTGTAATGAGCACTGGGTGTTATATGCAACTGATGAAACATCAAATTCTACACCTGACACTAATAATACAGTAAATTTTAACTGAATTGAGTTTAAATAAAAAATTTAAGAAATAAAGTTTTGGGATAGTTTGTAGTCTCTTCTTTCTTATTCCTAACTCTTATGTTATAATATGATAGGTGCTTAGGGAAGTAATTAAATTATTACAACACACCAAGGGAACATTTATATCAGGGGTCAGCAAACTTTTAGAAGTAGATCTTCAGTAGAATTTAGCAAACTCCATGAATACTACAATGAATCAGTGACCGATTTCCCGCTCTACCACATATTCTACCAATATCCTTAGTGACTCAAGATTCAAAGCAAATGACCCATCCAACTTTACTAAGACATCTTTGCTGTACCAGCATTTCACTCTATGTATTCATACCCTTAACTTGTCATTTGGAATCGATCTACACTCATCTCCTCCAGTTTTCACAGCTACCTGCTCTTCCACCTCCAGGAATCATCTACTCCTTGTATTTCCTTTTGTTTCTCTACCTGTCACCTCCTGGCTTCATTTACTTCACTACTGAGCCTAGACATCATGGTTAATCATTGCCACTCCTTGAATACCAACTCCTGCTCCCTTTTATTTCCAAAGCTCCTGCTCACAAACTAGGACCTGTCAACTCACCATCTGCCTTCTCACCTCCTACAATTGGGCCCTAAAGAAAACTGCAGGAAAAGAATCACAATATTATATGAATTGGTGGCACTATAAATGTGTGATTCTTCAACTTCTCTGGGACGTTAATCTCAGGCAGTTAACTTATCTTTCACTTATCCTTAGTCGCGGTCCATTTCCAGCCTTCAGCAAATGGTCCAGAGTTCACTCTTTTCCTGCGCTTAGCACTCACCCTTCATTCCTCACATGTCCTCACCTTCTATATCACCACAAAAGTACGTACATCCTCACTTCTATCTCCTGATTTAACATTTCATCTCATCTGTATCATCCTTCCTTCCAGATCAGAGGAAGGGTTATTCCTGTGTGTATGGATCAAGTCTCCATCTACACTCTTATCCTCTCTCCACTCAACTCCCTGGGGACTAGTTCCATATATGATTTCTTTTTCTTCTGTATATTATCCATTTTAGTTCCACTGGCTCTTTTTCCTCCTACCCTCTAGTTTATCTTATCCCTAAAAAATAGTTACAACTACCATTGCCCCTGATATCCTCTGTACAAATCCTAGTACTATTTCCTCCAGATTTCAGGTCGTTATGCATGTCTTCTAATATCACTATCTCTATTTCACTTCCTGTTCATCCTTCATATGTTTCCATCAGCATATAAACATGCTGTTTTTCTCCAATCTTAAAATACAAACAAACTTCTGTTTACCATACTTTCCCTACAGCCTTGCCCAATTTCTTTATACCAATTTATATAAACATTTCTTGAAAGAGTTGTTTCTAATCAGCTTCTCATCACCACTGTTCCACAAAAACTTCTCTTGTCAGGTTCACTAATTACTTCCATGTTGTTGAGTCCAGTTGCCAATTTTCAGGCCAACCCTGACATTGTTGGTAGTAGCATCTGACATACTGGACCTTTCTCCTTCTACATATACTTTGTATAGTCAGCCCATAAACGTTCGTGTTTTCTTGGTTTTCCTCCTTGTTTCTCTGTCTTTCTCTGGTTCCAAGGCTTAGTCAATGGTCCTCTTCTGATCCACTCTTGCTCTCTTGTTGATCTCAGCTAGTCACACAGCCTAAGTTCCCTCTGTTGGCCAGTGATCCCCAAGTTTGTAGCTCTGTATGAGATCTGCCTCAAAAATGCCACACTCATGCAACAGCCACCTACATGAAATTTCCTTTTGGATAGCTAAGATTTATCTCAATCTTAATATGTCCAAAACCAAATTCTGTACTTGTCTCTGAAACCTGCTCCACCCTTGGCCTTTCCCATCTCAGATACTGATCATTCCACCCTTGAAGTCCCTCTGGCAAAAACTATTTTCTTTCTCTTATATCTACATATAATTTACAAGGAGATCCTATTGGCTCTATCTTTGAAATATATCCACAATTCAACCAATTCTTACTTCCCTAGTCTGAGCCATCCTTATTTCTTGACCTAATAATATTTTCACTGGTAACTCTGTATCTGCTTTTGCCTAAGCTATAGACTATTCCAAACATAGTGGCTATAGTGTTTCAGTCCTCTGTTTAAAACCCTGTGAATGACCTTTCATCATCACATCTTGACCCTGTTTCTTTCTGCTCCTCTGCTTGCCCACTGCTCCAGCTGCACTGACATTTTTGCAGTTCCTCACACTTCTCAGGGACTATGCACTGGCTGTTTCTTAGACCTGGAATAACTTTTTATCAGATACTCATACAACTAACTGTCTAAATTCTTCAAGTATTTGTTCAAAGCTTCTTATTTTTTCCCCTTAAGTGTTGGAATTTACCAAGACCTCATTCTTGCCCTATTTCTTTTTCCTCTCTTCATGCAATGTCTCATGACTCCCAGATACACATCTGTAGCCTTAATTTCTTTCCTGCATTTTAATAATTGTGCCAAACATGGAAAGATCTTTAAATAGAAGTTTACAGTAAATATTTTTTTTTATCTTGCTCTCCCTTCTCTGTATTCTGGTGCTGGACCACTAATATCCAATATTCCTCCCTTCAATCAACTTATATCTAGCTTATCTAAGTAAGTTCACCCTCCTTAATATGGAGAGCTTCTCTTGAGAAGCACTTGAGGTTGTGCTCATCAAATGGGAAAACCTTATCCTGGTGCATACGTGATAATACAGAGGCTATAGAAAGTCATAATCTTGATACATATTCATAGAGTATACATTATTCTCAGGAGCTAGTGAAAAATATTGTCATTAAAATATTATTCCTATATGAACACCAACATAGGAGACAAATATGTCCAAATATCCTCTGAGAAAAAAATATTTATTTTCTTTCTCCTAAGAATACTTCTCTGAATAAGAATAATGGACTTAAAAAAAAAGAAGAATGGACTTAAGTTATTAGTCTTACCTGGAGTGTAGTATAGGATACTTTGGAATTCCTATGGAATTCTGATCTCTGAAATAGAAATAAGTCTCCATGGTGAAAGGATTTTAAGTACCACAATTACGGATGGGAGAGAGAACTATTGTCTGAGTTTTTCCGCCAAAATATAGGACTCAATTCCTACTCTTAAGCATGTATATTTGAGACCCAGCAAAGATAAAAAATAAATAGCAATGCAATAAAGCCTTAGAAGTCATCCCAGACCTTTCTTTCTCTTCCATTCACACCCTCCAGGACGCAGTCATTCAACTCCATCTCTCTGTGATCTCCCGTCTGTCCTCTCCTGCTTCCTCCTGTAGCTGCCATGTGGTTCCACTCCTCGATCATCCCTGAAACACTGCAGTGGTGTCGAATGTTCTTCCCTCTTTTTCCAGTTTCATCTGCTCTAATCTATTCTCCACAAAGACCCCAAAATAATTTTTCCAAAATGAAAATCAATCACATCAAACCGTCTTCAAAGGTTTCTCTTTATGTGCAATGTAGACCTGAACGGCCCTGGCGCTCTGCTTCATAGACTGTGGAGCTGGTGGGCTTCTCCTCATGTGACTGTTCACATTCTACTATTCCATCTAGATGTCCCTTTCTTCTTCTCTCTCCAGGCACATTGCTCTGACTTAATTTTCATGGTCCGTGTCAAGCATCCCTCCTTTTCTGGCACCAACTTCCCACCCTGATTTGCTTTGAACTCTTATAGAATCCAACATCTATCTTTATTACAGTAATTGTTACTCAATTCTACTATCATATGCGATTTTATTTTTACTTTTCTGGATTGATAGCTACATGAATTTAGGGACTTTGGTTTTCATCTCTATTCAAGTAGTGCTTAATACTGTAATAGCCTAATAAATATAAGGCCCGTATCTATTTTTTAAGTAAGGAAAGGCAAGAAGGAGGAAAGAACAAAGGAAGGAAGGAAAAAAAGGAAAGAAGGAAGGAAGGGAGGGAGGAGAAAAAGACAAGGACTAACGAGCTGCAGAAAAATGTTTTGTTTAGGAAGTAAGCATGGGGATGAGATTTCTGCCCTTTCTAATCTGGACTTTTCGTTCTGGAGATATTTTAGGCTCTTGTCACTTTACTACTTTGGAATGAGGCTATTTATTTGGATAGTAGTGAAGCTGCAAAAATTCTTTGGCTTTAGTGGTTGTGGTTATTTCTTTCTAAACCCATAGGAGAGGAACTACAGCTAGCTGCTTGCCTGTGGTGTCAGCGACACTGTTTGAGGTGCCTGGTGAGGAGACAGCTGGATGCCACAGTGGCAGTTGGAGGGCCACAAAGAATTGTTAGCTGAACTTGATGTTCTAGTTGGCAAGTTAACACATATTCTACTCCCACATAATTGGATGTGTTATGATCACATCATACCACCAGCCATGCCATTATTATAGAGGGACTTTGTCATGATAAGAAGGCATGGTAGCTTCCTCATAATTATAATTTTGGCTAGATTAGCTTTCCTTCCTCTTAGACTCAAAAGTGAGTTGACCATGGAAGTACTGACATGTTTGAGAAATTAATTTCACTTGGATTTTTTTCCAGGTTTGATATAACTAGCATCTGCTTAAAGAAGGAACCATTTACTTCCCAACTTGAAAATATCCTTGCTCTTGAAAATATCATCAGTTGAGAATCGTGTCATTGTCAGAAATATCTTAGTGATCTGAACTATGTAGAGATAACACTATTTCCTACTTTAGAGTAAGAAAATTTAAAGAAATCTAGAAGGTTTCCTCATTCAAGTTCCTTATTTTACTTTTAAGGGACCTGGAAAGGATAGACGTTCAGGGACCTGCCCACCATCACACATTAGTTACCAGAGGAGCTAAGATTAATTTTCTCATGCCAGTGCTCATTACAGACCAAACCTGTTTACAGCACTAAATGTTTTTATTTTTTTCTGAAAATGAAAATAAGTTTATTCTTTTATAATCTAATGATGAAAATAATATCTGCCCGTTGTAGAGAGATGGTAACATACCTAGAGAGTGTTGATTTAAAAAATGAAGGCAATTTTGAAGGTGGGTTCTAGTGACATGAAACAGATTCATCCTTAGCCTAACTCTGTTCAACATGATTGGCATTATCTTGGATGAAGGCATAGGTTTGCTTACCAAATGTGTCAAAGATACTAACTGGAGAGAGAAATAATGTTGTGGTTTTCTCTAAGTGAGGAATCAAATAATGGTTAATGAGCATCTACTATGAGCCAGGTATAAATTAATCTCCGAAACAGTCCTACAGGGTAGGTATCCTGTATCAGTCATACCTCACTCAGGAAACCAGAATCACACCAGGTATTTTGATGGGAAAACATTGGGAACTGGTTAATCTGGGATTGGAATTCTGAAATAGCAAAACAGGAAGCTCTAAGGTAACACAGGAAGCAGCTTCCATCCCTAGACTGGGTGAGTAAAAAGGAGTTAGTTTTTTAGGATCTAGAAACTCAAAAGAGAGGCCTCTCAGAGCCAGATCTAAACCTCTGAGGAGAAGAAGCTAACTGGTTGGTATTGTACTTAGGAGCTCACAGGAGTCCCTGAGAAGCTAAGGCTTCTGAGGAGAATGTTGGTTGTTGATCCCTCAAGAGCATTGAACATTGTATCAAAAACTAATGATGTACTATTCCTTGGCTAATTGAATTTAAATTAAAAAAAAAAAGCTCAGAGAGGCCTCACAGACTTAGGGCTCAGACATCCCAGCTGTGGGCACTGTCTGGCTGCTGCTGGCAGCTCTGAGGGGACGCAGTGAGGCTGGTTCTGGGAATGTGAAGGAAGCTGAAAACCAGAACCAACTGCTGATGTTGGGAGGTGGGTTGTTGCTGGTGTAACGCTGAATGAAATGGCAAGCTCAAGGAGGAAGCCCTCTCCCCTCTTAGTGCTTTTCAGTCCCTTCTAGTGTCCCCTACAGACACTAATAGTAAAGGAAGAAAGAAAGAAAGAAAGATGAAAAGAAAGAGAAAGAAGAAAAAAGAAAAAATAGGAATTCAATAAACAAAGGAAAATTAAGTTTTCAGTCCCAGCCCCATATCACAGCATAAAATATGAAAGAAAATGATTTTGTTGCTCGCTTAGACTCTCGACAAACATCTGTTGAGCCTACCACCTAGACCCTATGCTATACCCTATACTACACACTATACCCTATACTATACCTCAGTTTCCTCTTCTGTGAAATGGGGATAATCATGCCTACCTCAGAGAGATAAAAAGTAGTGGATAGAAAGCATTTGAGGACTTCACACAATGCTAATAATGATTATCTACTGCAGCACAATGAAAATGGCAAATCCTCAGTGTCCATCAAATACTGATGATATTCAAGGTAGAGTAAACCTTGATTTGATTGCACCATAGTGTTTGAAATAGCGTGGTTTGAATTTCAGTAGATGGAGAATACACTCTCCAGGTTTCACGGTCTCCACTTCTCCACATTGCTTACACTTTACTATTTCACACATGTAAGTCTAGCTCCCAGTCTTTGAATTTTGAAGATCTGTTCTAGAATGTGATTCTTTACTTATCTCCTCCCTATCAGGTAACTAATTCCATATTTTAGCAGCTTTGGTTATCGATTTTTAAAATTCCATCTAGCTCCATGTTTATCCTTTTCATTCAGTGAAACACTAAGGAGTAGTTTCTACTCTCTTTAGTAGAATAAACCAAAATCCACAAGTAAAGGTTCTTTTGGTATTAATTTTTGAAGGTTTAGAGGTAAAGAAGGAGACAAATGATGACTACTGCCTTTTTAAATAATTTTGAGCATGAGTTTTACATGATCAGATTTGGGTATGGTAGTGGCTTTGGGGAATTAAATCCATTTCAAGGATTTTTTAAAGTGTATTCTTTATAATCTTTGCCATATTGTCAATTAGTATTTAAATACCCCCTGGCCCAAATACGTCATTTCTATGTTAATTTATTTGGGAGCTGATCTCTCTAAATTCTTGGCCACTGAAATCATGCTAATAAAGGACTGTATTGAAATGTTCTGTTCCGTATTTTTTGAGGTTTTCTTGTTAGTTATTTTTATTTAGGAAACATTTTCTAGAGCAATGAACCATAGAATAATCAAGTGACCTGCATTTTTCATGAAAAATAAAATGCTTCCAGATGGTGTTAGACACACGGAAAATGCTGTGTTGTTCAGCCTACCCAGAATGTTCCTAAATAGCCAATTCTGTTTTTTGTAAGGCAGTGTTTCCGAAGTTGCTACCTGTTTCAAGCATAACAGGGACAGGCTTACAGGGTATGAAGTGGCTAAGTATTGGGAACAGCTGGAACTAACTAGATGCTGTTAACATAACAGATTAAGCAGATCTATGAGAGAAGAATCCTGCTGTAAGAATAGGTTAACCAGTCCATAAATCAAGTTGTGGGGGGAATCAGGTGTAAACCTTAGTTCTGAGATGCCCATGCCATAAAAATTCCTTATTTACCTTGTGGAGTCTTCTGCAATCTTGAGCCACCTCCTGGGTACTCAAAACAATCTCTCTTCTGCAACTCTACTGGCCACAATGTACAAAAATAATTTTTCATGAAAACAAAATAAAACTCATATTATCAGGAATTGAAGTGATTCTGATGATCTGAAATGTTCTAAGTATACATTAAGTCTTATATCTTTAGATCAGTTTACTTGCCGCCAATCCTTAAAGCCCACAGACAGTGGAAGAGAGAGGGAGGCCTGGACCTTTTTCCTATTGTCTCTATCCTAATGGTTTGCCTCCTTCCAGTTATTCCAATTTACTCTGATTCCTGATAGGTATCTGATCTTTTCAACACTTGCTTCTTGTTTATATCCTCACTTTACTCCTTGGACTTCATCCTGGGAATTTCTCTGACTTTTACCTGTGCCTTATCTTCCTCCAACTCACATTTAATATTTTTATTCCAGACCATTCTGAGGACGTACTTCATTGAGAACTGCACTGCCCGTAGGACCAATGCCCTACCCTGAGGTTCCCATGGTCATATTCCTTTGCAGGTTAGCTTTGGCAGCATAAATGAGTCGATATTTTCACTAGGAATGTCACTTTCAGGTCATAGGAAGTGTGGGTCACACAGGAGAACACCACACTTCTCTAAGCCCAAACCTGTAGAGTCATCTATAGAAACTCCTTTGCAGTGCTCCTGCTGACAAAGATCTCCTTGGATCAAGCTGCTTCATGTAACTGTCTGTAGGTCACTTCCTTATAGATCAGTCACTTTGGCCTCTTGTTCTGAGTCACTTTGTGGGCAATTTGCAGTCTTCATGGTGCCCTGTTATCTTTAGTTCTCTGTATACCTCATGCATCATTTTATAGAAAGAAATTAGTAATTATATCTTTAATGGTCACCGATTTGAATATTCAATAGAAAGAAAGGACTCTCTTGAGCAGCTTCCTAACAATCTGCACATCCATTTCTTTCAGATGATCCAACCACTTTTAGAAGCAGATTCCTTGTATCCTCGCAGAAGTATTTCCCAACTTTGCAAATTCAGTATCCATTTTCTCAGGTCAGCATCATTAATAGCTTTTTCCCTGCACGTGAATGATCATGCAACTCCAACTTGTGTACCTGTCTTAGTTCATCCAGGGTGATATAATAAAATAGCATGAAGTAGGTAGCTTATAAAAAACAGAAATTTATATCTCCCAGTTCTGGAGGCTATGAAGTTGAAGATTTAGTGTCTACTAAGAGTCTGCTTCCTTCTAGATGATTGTCATTTACTGTGTCCTCACATGGTGAAAGGGTCAAGGGATCACTCTGGGGCCTCCTTTATCAGAGGCCTCCATGAGGGCTTTACCCTCCATGAGGGCTTCACCCTGATGACCTACACACCTTCTAAAGCCTCACTCCAAATACAATGACATTGACAGGTTTCAACATGTGAATTTTAGGGGGCACAAACTTTCGGACTATAGCAGCAACCTTCCATTCACTTTAGAATATAATTTAAGAAGGAAGAAAGGTGAAGAAAGAGCTTATGAATATCATCAGGTTCATGCAGTGGGGTCGGGTGGACAGAGACTACTGCCAGTCCTCGGTGAAGCATCATCATCAATGCAGTCTTTCTTATTCTAGTCAAAGTACCCACTTTGGGAATCTTTTCCCACATTGCATGTGGCCCAGGTGGGGCCGTCAATTATTTCCTGTAGGCCTCAACACAGGGATGCCCTTCCTCAGGCTGGAGGAATCATAATACCCTTCCTAACAATAATCACCACAAGGGGTAAGTCTGTAACCCAAGTAAGTCAACTCAGGATTCTTTCATAGGATTGTTAAATGACTCCTGGGAAACTTTCCTTCTGATGATAGTGATGTTCTGCTAATACTACTAGATTGGAGGTTAAGAAGTTGGTGGCTAGTTATCAATTTCAATAACAGCCAAATAAAATCAAGCAGAGAAAGTCAGAGGCTGAATATAAATGAAGTCAGAGGGAGAGAGTCCTGATGAGCTGAGTCTCTTGACACTATGCCCTATTCCCTGTAGCTCTTTGATTCTCTGTGCTAATCTAATATTCTTCCTAAGGCATGATCCAATAAACCCCTCAGTTAAATTTAAATTTGTTTGAGTTGAGTCTCTAGACTTGAAATTCAACATCTTGCCCATGATGACATGTGATGATTTTGAGGTGTGTTGGTAGAGGAGGGGAAACAATTATCAAATGAAATGTATGTGGAAGACTTCATCACTGTGTTTTCAGGATAGTCAGACCTCTTACTTGGTAGTTCAGGACTCCCCAAGAAAGTATTCCAGTGAGTAAGGAGGAAGTCAGATGACCTTTTAAGACCTAGCTTTGGAAGTCACATAACATTTCTGCCATATTCCACTAGTGGGTGTAGCACAAGCCCATCCAGATCCAAGGAGAGGGGATATAGACTTCACTTATCATAGGAAGAATGTCAGAGATTTGCAGCCACACTTGAAAACTGCTCTAGCTATTGAGTAGAAAGGGCATTATTACAGGAATGGCTTTCAAGCCATTCTAGATATATATATATATATATATATAATCACAAGATAGCATTAGCAGCAAGATGAACATATCTTATTTTTGTAGCAATTTAAAATACTTGAAGCATATAACTCCTGGGCTAAGGGTGGGATTCAGGATGCTATCTATACAGATAAGGTAAGAAAGGGAGAGGAAGACTATAGTAGAAAGAGTTGAAAATTATGAGTTGAATAAGAGGTTGACAAATGTTAAAGCCAAAGTTGCAGATAATCTAACTTTTCCAGAGTTATCTCTAACAACAGGATTCTGCTTTCCATATCCCTGAATCATGTAGTCTCTGCTGGAATATACAGAGATGACATCCATGGGCAGAGTGCAGAAAGCAATTCCATGTGGTGCAACCAGTGAAAGATGGCTGAGGTTCTCCAGGCAAGGTCAAACAAGATGGCTTGAAAAATAAAGGCGAGAAGTGGTAGAATACTTTAACCATCCTCCTGTAACCCCAGCAAGCCCAAGGTTGCTTGATTCTCTCCTATATTCTGAATAACACCCCACTGCTTCCTATATACTATTTGAGGACATGAGTTTTTTAATGTAAGATCCAAGCTACAGACAGCTTCTCCACTCTCAGTTGTTGCTACTTACCACTAGTTACTCAACCTCAGGCACTGATGTGCATTGTGGAAATCTCCTCCCACACTACTTTTTTTTTTTTTAATATGGTACTTTATCAATGTGATGGCTTCTGACAAGAGGAAGTGTGGGGATAGCTGTATCATCATCACTGAAAGTGGTTAAGAATTCAAATCTCAGCTCCCAACTTTTGCTCACTATGTAACCATGCCCAAGGGATATAATCTCTTTGGCCCTCGGCTCCCACAGAAAAAAACGAACATGATGAAAGCACTTCCTTCCTATACTTGTTGTGGAAGAAGATGACACATACAAATAGATGAGGAATGTGATCATCACGAATGGAAGCATCCAGTAAGTATTAGGTGTTAGTGCTTGCTGCTCTGTTCCGTGTATGAATGAGCTTCTGAAGTGTGTCTAATACAAAGTTCCTCTGTGTGTTAGACTTTCTTGTGAATCTGAGGATAGCATAAGGAATTAATAAGATAGTAAAAACATATATACCTCTGTACTATATCATTATTTCTCCCCAGGTCCCATTCCCTTGTAAGTAGTCACTGCTTGTCAACATGGTTTTGGGTCTACTTGTCTCAAACTTCAGACTCTTTTCTCTTCCCAAGTATCAAATCAATGACCCCTAAGTCACTTCCCTCTCTCTCCCCCAGCCCCCGCCTATTTTCAGTGCAGACAAAACAAAACAAAACAAAATTTAAAAACCCAATTAACATTAGAAGAACATCTCCATGTACATAAAACACCACTTGCTTCAATAGTTAAGAAGGTAAGCTTGTGCTTTTCCAGCACAAATGAGGTTTCCATAACTGAAAGGCCCGTTGAAAGATTTCTCCAAACTAAGTGGGAATTTACTACCTGTGGTGAATACTGTTACTACCCTTGACCATAGAAACTGTGGCAATTAAAAAAAAATACCAATGTTTGATCTTTTATTTCTTTAGAAATTGGAAAATATAAGAAAGAGAAAAAAGGAAGTCTTTTATTACTTTTAAAATCATTCTTCAAAACATGGAGAGGAAACTATCCATATATTCTTGGACTTTAGAGATTATTATGAGCTTTGTAGTTTAAGAGACCAGAATTTGAATAACTGTTTTGGCGCAAATCCTTTCCTCCTACCCTGACTCAGTTTCTGCTTTTGGGGGTAATAATTCTGACTTCACTTATTTGTTTTGATAATTAAATAATACAATATGTGTAAGTAACTATCCTGCAGGAGATACTCATGTTAGTCTTCCTTTTCCCCAAAAGGGGAGAATTGGTTTTATTTTCTGCCCCTCAAATCTGCATGTAAATGGATCATACTTGAATTTGTCTCAAATTTAAATTACAGTCGTAATAGGTATGATTGTGCCTAATCAACACTATGATCATTCGTTCTACTAAGAACATCTTAAAAAGAGAAATACTTCAGATCCAAGATTCATCCAAATTAGATTTTTGAACATTTGACAGGGGATTTCAAGACTAAAATATTAAGTATATTCAAGAGTATTCACATTCTTCTTAAAACTCCTCAAGGGTGGTTTGCTATGCTTTGACATCAGTAAAGTTTAGAAGAAATGTCCTGTATTGCAGGTAATGATCATTAACTGGAGTTTTCAGTAGAAATTCCACGTGTATTCCTTTGTATCCAAAAGCTTTCTTTAGTTCTAAGTTATGTGAAATTTAGCAAAAGTTCTGGAGATCATAAATGGTTATTGAATGAATTAAATTTTTTTTTTTGTTTAGACACTTTCACAGAGTGCCTTTGGTATTAGAATATAGTGAATCAGAATAGAGTTCTTGGAACAAAGAGAATTGAGTTGGCATCTCACCTCTACTACTCACTGGCTGTGTAACAGTCAACCAGTTATATAGCCTTTCCAAGTTTTAGTTTTTGTATCTATGAATTCGAGAGTGTACTAATACCTACTTCTTAGGGTTGTTAGGATGATGTGAGATCACACACTAAGCACATGTTTGGGATTATTAAGTATGTCTCCTCCTTCTTCTCCTTCTCCTTCTTCAATCATCCTTCCAAATGGCAAGGACTTCATTATTTATTTTGACCCATACAATGGATTCTTTATGTTTTTCATAATTTAATTTCTGATTATTTATTTCTTAGGGGAAGTTGGTCTAGCCTATATGTGGTATTCCAAAGAGTAATAGGATGAGGGAATTTTATATACAGAGTAGATAATTTTTTATGCTCTATTATGGTCAGTTTCTCTGTTAAAATGCATAATTCTGCCATTCCTTTAAGGAAGGTGATAATGTCATGTTGCTTTGATTTTAATGAGATCTGTCCTGAAGGTAGAACCCTTTGAGGGCTCCTTTATGAAACACCAACCCCAGCTGTTTTATATTCTGCAGGTGCTATGTAAATGTCAAATATTAATCTTTTACTATCTAGTAAAAGAGATGAAATAAGATTTTTGTTACTGCTTGTTTCATAGGCTGCAAATAAGACTGGGTCATTGTCCTCTTGATTATTCAGCTGCAAAGTATCTTTGCTTTAAATAACTGCCAGGAATGCTGTCATATTCATAATAAGAGTTAGCAGAGTTAACATTTGGAGAGAGCTTTTTAGGTACCAGGAGCAGTACTAAGCCCTCTTCATGTGCTGTCTTCTCTAATCCTCACAAAACCCTCCAGAATGAATACGAGTCTTAGTTGCAAATAAAGAAACCTGGCATTTTAAAACATGAAAGGTCTAACTTTGTAGTGCAGAGCTAGTGGGTGGCTGAGTGCAGAGTTGAACAAGTTGGTTTAAGAACAAAGTCGTCTGTCCAATGCTAACTCAAGATGGATCAAAAACCCATTTTCTAATCAACCATAATTCAAAATAGACAAAGATAATTCCATAAAATAAATTATAAGATATTATGAAGATAGAGAAAAAGGATAGGGCATGTCTGGTAGGGTGCATCAGAAAAGTATTTATGAAGACATTGACTGTTGATGGGAGGCAGAATGAGGCAGGGTCACCTAAATAGAGGGGATGATTCAAACAATTAGTGGGGGCAAGACAGACTGACAGCAAATTATCCAGTATGACTAGACTTGGGGCTTTAAATGCAGCTGCGTGCAGAAGTTTGACAAAGGATAAAAATGAATAAGTCTGTTGCGTACAAGAGTCATAGGGAACCACGGTGTCTGCAGAGATCTAGAGAAGATGTGGCTATCCAAAGGGGACAGCAGCTGCTCGGCGATACCTGAGAACATTGTCACTCAAGAATGAAGACCTAGTATTGCCAGAAATTCTAAATTTTTTAAGAAGGGGAGAAGTCTAGATTTTTTTGTGCTCCTTTGTGATTTTTAAGTGTTGACAACCCATGCAATAATTTCAATAATATCAATTCAATCAAAATATTTTAGAAGCAACCTAGTCTAGAGACTGTCAGTTTGCTTTTCTGAACTTGAATATGAGAAACTGAAAAGTCAGTTGGTCCAGACTGTAGAGGACACTGAATGCCAAGCTAAAGACTGATGTTAAATTGTGAGGCACAGAGAAGTAGCACTTGAGGACTTTTCAGCAGGAGGGGTGTGAAGGATGCTGTTGGAGAATGATCAACTTGACAGCACAAATTGTTTGTGGATGAAAGAGCCATCAAGATGGCCAGGTTTGCAGATACCATATTCATTAGGGTAGCTGAATGAGATTGAAACATAAATAGCTGTGACTTGTCGAATGACAGCTTCCTATCAGCATTATTGACTAACTCTATTTGTCAGAGTACATTAGCAAAAAAAAAAGAAAAAAAAAAAAGAAACTTACCTAAGGAAGGGACTTCGCACTTCGAGGGATCTTTCATAAATGTAAATATGGCTTATCAAAGAACATAGATGCCCTTGATCTCCAAAGTCCTATGATGCATTTTCCTTCTTTTTTTAAGATTTTATTTATTTGACACAGAGAGAGAGAGAGAGAGATCACAAGTAGGCAGAGAGGCAGACAGAGGGGGGGGGGAAGCAGGCTCCCTGCTGAGCAGAGAGCCCGATGCGATACTTGATACCAGGACCCTGAGATCATGACCTGAGCCGAAGGCAGAGGATTTAACCCACTGAGTCACTCAGGTGCCCCCTATGATGCCTTTTCTCTCTCTCTCTCTCTCTCTTTTTTTTAAGATTTTATTTATTTATTTGACACAGAGAGAGAGATCACAAGTAGGCAGAGAGGCAGGCAGAGAGAGGGGGGGAAGCAGGCTCCCTGCTGAGCAGAGAGCCCGATATGGGCCTCGATCCCAGGACCCTGAGATAATGACCTGAGCTGAAGGCAGAGGCTTTAACCTACTGAGCCACCCAGGCGCCCTATGATGCCTTTTCTACCTCCTCATTCTCCCTTGGCTTGATGGATGCGCCTTCACAGTTGGACTCTCCTCTCAAGCCACATCTTGTCATTATTACCCCAGTCAGATGTGAAAATTAATCAGGGAGAGGTCTGTTCTTTCTCCTTAGTACTCCCTATGAAAAACTGAGATACAGGAAAGAAGAAAGAGAGCCCACACCAAAGTATTCCACACATGGGTAGGATGAGATTTTAAAGTCAGGCCCAGAAAGCTTAAGCATTTCTTTAAAATGGAACAGGTCAGTTTCCTTTATACAATTTTACCTCTTATTGACTATCTATACTGTGCCATGCACTGTAAGAAGTTAAAATATGCATAAGACAAAAAACCTGCTTCACAAGGAGCATACAGTTTAATTATTTGATTGTTTATCGGTGACAGTATGATATGGGAATAAAGTAGTACAGTGTAAGGTAAGAAGCGACACATTGTATGATGGAAATTACATAAAGTTCTAGTCCTGTGTCTTTCATTGGAGGGAGAAGTCAAATTTATTTAGGAGAATTAGGGAAAGCTTTAAGTAAGAAGAGATGCTTAAGATAGGCTTTGAAAAAGAATTAGGAATAGTATGAGAAGAAATGCTGAGAGGGTAACAGCATTCCCACTAGAAAGAGGAGCATAAGCATGAAGTTAGAGGAGGGGATGTTTAGGGAATGTTCAGCGTGTCAGGAACATAGGGGATTTGGTGAATAGTATTGGGAAATAAATTGCAAAGATAGAGTCAGGCCCTAAAGTCTACTCAGTTTTTTTGACTTTGCAGACATAGAGAAAAACTTAAATGACTCTTTTCTGAAAAGTGATACAAGAGAGGCTGGACTTTGGGAATATTAACTCCGTGCTTCCTCTAATAGCGTTTCGCGAAGTGTATTGTAAGTACCATGGGTGGTATACGAGATGCTCTCAGGTGGTCCATGAATGAACATTTACTTAATAGATCCATTTCTATTTTAATATAAGCCCACAGAGTTACCAGGGTATTTGTATGTAAAAATAAGAATTGAGGAAAATGAGATCTCCACAACCAAATGGCTAGATTCTACAGATTTTGGAAGGCAAAGAACCCTGAAATTCAACATCCCTGCCCTCCCATGACCCAGAACCACTCCCATTGGTGTCTCCTTATCTGAAGAAATTGTTTCTTTCTTGCAAAGGAAAATGGATTCCCTCTTTCCAGGAAAATATACGATTTTCCTTCAGGTCCCGCCCCCTCTTGTGGTTTGGCATGCTTTCATGGAACTTCAGTCTATTGGGGAAGATGTGCATTTAACAAAGAAATGTGAAATAAATGTAAAATGGCCACAAAATAAGACATGCCAGGGAATGGTATACAGTGATTTAATGGTATAGGAAAAATTGTCTCAGTCATAGAAACAGGGAAATAGTTCTTGAGGAAGTGACCTTGAACAGTCTGAAAGCTGAGGATTGGATAGAAATGTGGGAAGGGGATCTGGAAGAGCCTTCCTTGTAGGGAAAACAGCGAGCAAAAGCCCTGATGAAGAAGAGCCAGGTAAATAAAAGCTAGAAGATGTTCACTGTGGTTGGAGTGGAATAAGCAAGAGAGCACATTGGGAAAACTGAAGAGGTAGATGGGTAGAACGTGCCCACACAGGGTTTAAAGACCATGTTAAGAGTTTTCTCCTGCTCATTTTTTAAAATTAATTTTTGGTTAATTTTAATTTTTAAAGTTTAGTAGCAATGTTTTATTTATTCTTTATTGTATGATTTACTTCTACTTATGGTTTTCTCTTTATGATAGTGAAAAAAGTTGTTTTAAATAAATTAGTGACATTAAAATGATGAATCTATTTAAATAAAAATGTGGGTTCACAAAATCCCTGCAGATGGCCTATGAATGACTGATGTTTGGGAAACATGAAACTGTGGCTTAACTTTTTGGTCAAATGATGACACATCACAACTGTAGGACAAAAGCCTGGAGAATATATCTCACCAGGCCAGTGCTAATATTGAAGACAGTTTATTCCAGGCCAAACTCTATTACAATCGCTTCCGAACAATCTTCTCTGCCCTTTGGCAAAGTGAACCCATATTAGACTCTTGTGTTCCAAGTACAATGGTACATCTTGTTTTGTTTTAGACACAATGGCCAACATGCACCATGGGTGGTCGTCAATAGCTCGGCTCTTCCAAAGTAGGAACTCTGGCCATTGCTCACATGGAACAAGATAGGGGATCAGGGACCAGAACAACAGTGATCCAGACATCGTCGTATTGATAGCAATTGTATTCCACACTGAGAAACTCTAAAGTTTACATTGGCAGCTCAGAAACTTCCTCTGAAGACATGACTTTGACATGAGGAAGAATTCTATGAAAGCTATTGCTTTTTAGTGTATGGAATATTAGAACTTGAGAAAAATGAGGTTTGTCTAATCTCAGCTCATCCAATTTACAAATGAAATGCCTGAAACTCAGGGCAATGACTAACCCAGAGCCACATGGATGCTCATGTCCTTCATCAGTCTTTCATTTCACACCATGTCAGGCAAGAAGAGTGCTAACAGAACCAATGAAGGGGGATTGGAACGTGCATTATGGTTAAGACTTGGATGGAACCACAATCAGCAGACTTTCCTGGTTCACAGGATCCTGTGCTCCATAGTACGTATACAACCACCGTGTTTGGTCCATGCTTGGTACTGTTAAAATACGGGGACAACTTCCTGGCTCCAAGAGAAGTGGACAAAAACTAGAGCATGCAGAAGTGAAAGATTTACTTGTCTTCTGTTTCTGAATCATGTACACATTTGGCCAGCCATACCATCCACCTACTGCCATTCAAACCAAATTTCATCTTGAAAAAGGATGGCCCATAGAAAAGACATCTGGCTCTATTTGTTAATTATGGAGAGTTCCTTTAAGAAATAATATTTAGTTTTGGGAAGAAACTTCATTTGCTTCCCAAGATGCAAATGATGTGGTCATTTAGGCTAAGAAGCAAAATATGTTTCCTGTTTTAAAAAAATGGAGCAGAAGAGAGAGTCCTTTGAGATTTTGTTCCTCTATGAAGAATTTAGATCACTTATCACATGAATTATGATGCAGACACTACCAGATTCCTGTGGCAGGAAGGGACTAGCAACTGGTTTTTCCCAAGAGCAGTCTTTTGTCCTGGAGCAGAGAGAGTTCTAGCTTTATCAGAGTGTGAACTATTTAATTCTTCTATTTTAGGCTCCTTTTTCTTAAACAGGAAATTTCTGGGATATAATTGCTTCCAATACAGTATGTAACCAGGAAAAGACACACTAGTAATGTGTGATAATGGCAAAGAAACTTTTCTTTGTAACAATGTGAAATAAGGTTAATGAAGAAGATGACTAATATTTAAAAAAGAATTCTTTGTCTGAAGAAATCACTGCCTTTTACCTAATTCATAAGCTCTCCTAGTGCATTAAAAAGAGACCCTAATATTCTAAATCCCTATTTACAAACGATGATGTATCCAGCAAAACGAAACAATATGGAGAGTTCTATGCTTTTCCATTTGGATGCAAGCATACTGAATTTTCTCCAGGCCTCTTCACGTCACTGTGTGTGAGCCAGTCTGTAAAAACCATTTGACCATTGGGCTGACCTAACTAAGGAGTAGATTTGCACCCCCATCTCCACCTCTTCTTCCTGACTCCCCTTGCAGGAGGCAATATACATTTCATGGTCTAATTTTGCCTGTGTTGTGGAAGCTGCTCAGAGGGACAAACATTAACATTAAATGGACAGCTGACATTTTGGAAGATGATTTCCTTTAGCTGTTGCGAATACAGAATAAGGTTAGTGCCATTTTTAAGGGTTACAGTGATCAACATGGGCTTTGGCACTAGGAATGCCTGCATCAGTGGATCTAAATCCTGGATCATCCAAATCCTAATTTCCCCCACTTATAAGCTGTATGATTATGAGTAACATACTTAGCATCTCTGAGACTTTGTGTTTTTCATTCATAAAAACAGAAGTCATTGCTCCCTTCCAACACTTTTCTGAAATTTAAATGGAGTAAAATGGTGAATGAGTAGCTAGGAAAATTTTGGAACATTATAGTTGTATAACAATAGTTATTGTTTCAACTTAAATATGTTTCCTGAATTCCAAGTTTTTCATTCCTGATAATAATAATTTAGTTCTGTATTCTCAACAGCACCTAACAAAGTGCTTTTGCACAAAATTGTGGTTCAATAAGCATTTGTTGCATTCAATTCAATTCCCAAGTCTGAATGAGCAATAAAACTGACACATGCTGTGTCTGCCAGGAAATACACTGGCAAGGCTCAGATTGTTCACATGTGTTAGTTGGAAATGGTCTAAGAGGAGAGAGAAGCCAGGCCTTTAAAAACAGCACTTTGGAAACTATCCAGAAATCAGCTTCACTTATCTTGCAGAAAAGCACAAGGAAGGAGACTCTGTTTCTGAGATTTTCGGTAGCCTTCATTAAAACCAATGTCCAGAGAGGCTGGTCAAGATTCTGTTCTGTAGAGCAACTGGTTCTTGTAAGTCTGACTTATTTTTTTTATCATAAATAAAAAAGGCAGAGTCAAGAAAAATACTCTCTTTCAATGAAATAATAATCACTGCAAAGTGTTACTATAAATGGAACTAATGATTGTTACAGGTTTTTAAAAAATAAACAGAACATATGTATCTAAACAAGTATATTAGGACTGATACAGAGTTCAGTACTTGAATGCCTTAGGGGCTGGTAGGAAACAAATGGTGTTCTCAAAATGGATTATTTAAAGAGGGTTTAACAGAGTGTAGGAAAACCACAAGTTGATAGCATAATGTCCGTGGGATAGTAACATCAAAGTGCTGTTATCACCTGAAGTCAGTGGTAATGGGAAGCTGGAATGAGTCATGTGGAGAGGGGTACCTAGACCAGAGGTGTGAGCTTCAGTTGAGGGATCTAGTCAACTTCTCAACAACCATTCAAGAAAATGGTTCAATCAGAGGGGAATACCCTAATCTCCCTTCCCTCCCACTGATTTCAGCCAGTGTTCCCATTTGGAGCCAGATGGCAAAGATACCCATTGAGGTAATCCATACAAAGGCTCAGAGTAGGGAGGAGAAAATGGGGTATAGGCTTGGAGGGGAAAACTAATTGAATTACCTTTCAAACTGGTCTTACTGTGAATGAATACAGTGGCTTGAGGGGATGCTCTAGACTGAATGTTTGCAACCCTCCAAAATTCATTTGTTTAAACCTAACCTCCACTGTGATGGTATTTGGAGTGAGGCCTTTGGGAGGCGATCAGGTCACTTGAGGATTAATGTCCTTGGAGAAGAGATCCCAGAGACTTCCTTGCCCCTTCCACTGTGTGAGGACAGAGAGAAGATGGCCGTCTGTGAACCAGGAAGCAGGCTCTCACTAGACATTGAATCTGCCAGTGCCTTCCTCTGGAACTTCCCAGCCTCAAGAACTATGAGAAATGAATGTTTGTTGATTATAAACCACCTATTTTATGGTATTTAATAATAACAGCATGAAAAGGTAAAGACAGGGGAGTTAACTGCTCCCCTTTAGCATGAAAATGAACTTATGAGGAGCTCTGGTGTATTTTCTTTTCTTTGCCTCCTAGTACAGAGATTCAGAATAATGACAAGTTGCTTTTCCTTCTACTACCCTAACTCGTCCCCATCACCAGTACTATACCCACCCCTTACACTGCCAAACGTGTATTTCCAATAGTTATGACCCATGCTTAGTTGACCAAGTTGGAATTCCTCCCTGGTATAAGTTGGCATCATGTCCATATTTGTGAGTATAGGGTAGATACCACCTGCCCATGCTTCTTTTGCTACATGTAAGCATGATCTGGGATAAGTGGAAATGATCATTAAAGAAAAAATTACTCCGGGAATGTGTAGAATGTGATGTAAAATATCGTCAGTCCTTATGAATGCACTGCATAGTAATGGCATAATTTTACACCTTTGTAGAATTTATAAAACACTATTCATATTTTTTTTGCCCCATTTATAAAATATGAGAAACAAAACTCAAAGAGATTAAGTGGCAGCTGCAAAGTCACAGAACACCTATGTGGACGAGTGGGACCCTAAAACTACATCTCACACATGCACATCCAGACCTGGGTCTACTGTAAATATTGGTGTCCATCGTATGGACTGAGGATGGCTGAACATTTTCCTGCTGTCTCCAAAATCTCTCACCTTTGTGTTTCTATTTCCTTGAGATTATGCCTTGAAGGCTTCTATTAAATTGACAATGCTGTCAGAGAGGGGAGACCTTGTATGGATTGTTAGTTTGTCAGATTTGTTTTCTAGAGAACTTCTACAGAAGTAAATGGTACATAGGATTGTTAAGTTTTCATGAAAACAGATTAAAAAGGAATTAGTCAGGAGATCCTGATCAGCCATGGAACAACATTGTACCTACGCAAATTGGAGAGCTTTCTTCAATAAAACCAGATGTGACCAACTTGTCCTGGTTTGTCTGGGACATTTGGGTTTTAGCATTGAAAGTCCCACATCCCAGAAAATCCTCAGACCTGGGTAAACAGGGATAGTTGGTCACCCTATAGTAAAATCCTACATTATTCACTATTTGGAGAGCCCTGCCTTCATGAAGTAATCATAACCACTTCTGCCTACATTTCCTTGGCCAATGCATATCACATGGATACTCCTGGGTTCAATAAAGTAGAGATAAGAAAATCATTCTACTGGGAGGAGCAAAATTAGACTATTTGGCCAAGAGTAATACAATCCACCATGACTAGTAATTAGTAGGACTTCTAATGATCTAACCTAGAGGGAATAGAGGAAGCATGGGAAAGCCTTCAGAGCACTAACTTCCACTCGTCATGGAGGCCTAGCTTATTAGTCACCTGCATCCTTTCAGTTTTGACTAGAGTTCAGATTTGGATTTTAGAAGTAGAGGAGGCCTCAGAGAATGGTTTAGCCTTCTGTCTTTGGACTGGTAGGTAAGGTGTGACTCTCATTGTTTTAAAGGTGAGGCATCTGATGCCTAGGTGGTTGGATCCCTCACATGTTTCAGGTAGGAAGTGGTAGAAGAAAGGAGGATCCTTCTCTCTTTACTGCTCATGGATCAGAATTTGGCTCAAGATATTTTTGTTAACTCTCCAATTGTTATTCAATAGTCTTCATTTTTAAAGTGAGGCCAGTGACATCAACTCTCATGAAAGTAAACACCCCAAATTATAACATTCCAAGTAAAACTTTGTTTTCTTGGCTTACTTTTCTTAATTATTCTAGTGATTTTAAATGTGAAAACATAATTATATCACTGGATTCATCTCTTCAATAGTATAGAAAACATTTTCCCAAAAGAAATGATATCAACTACTGCCCTTATACTATAATTGGTCTTGGACATAAAATTGATTATTGGACATTGCATGAATATTTTGCTTAGGTGTCTTCACTTTTTTATTAAAAAAAAAAAACAACAAAAAACCAAAAACCAACAACCCTCTAAATTGTATTGCCTTGAACTAGATCCAGGGAAGTAATGAGAAACTTAGAGGTGGTCAGGACATATGGTACAGAAACTGTTATGAATTTCTGAATTTAAAAGGTCTGAAGTCCAGAGAAGAAAGGCCACTCTTCCATTCTCTTGGCTAGATCTTCAAGCCAAAGTAAAATGACATGCTTACATATTTAGCCTTCAGTGTCATCCAAGTACAATGAAAGATATTTTCAAAGAGAATAGCTAGGGGCCATGTCATTCTTAAATTAACTTGTTTCCTTTTTGATCAATTTGGAAGCCAGAATGAGCCAGGCAGGAATAGGTGACAAGCCGTGTACTAATAACATCCTACGAAGTCTTCTGCCTACTTATGTGTTACTAATTCTCATACCCTTCTACCTGCTCTAATTCATTCTTTGTGCTAGTCTTCCTTAAAACATTCTCTTGCAAAGAGCCTAATTGGCTCTCAGTTTCACTGTACAATAAGAATATCCATTTTGGGTGAATTATTAAACCCTCATAGCCTAATCACACCCTACTTCTTTGTCCTTTTCCTTGGTATAGAATAGGTAAGTGTACCTATATGCATGTGTGTGCATTTGTGTATGGGTGTGAAGAACTGTAGTTCATTTACTTAAACACTTGAGATCATCTAAGATGAATTGATTATGGACAGAGAGTATAACATGCTGGAATTTGACATAAGTTTTTTCCTGACTCCCCTACTTATTTATGAGTATTTTTTTCATTTGTGGTATGAGGACTAACTGAAATAAGCATATTAAGTGCTTACAATACAGTAAAAGCTTAACAAAAATAGTATGAAATAGGAGCCAGTATAGAAGCAGATAGATGTGGGAGGTATAGGAATAGTAGCAATGGTGATATTGATCTTAGTAGAACAAAATCCCTGAGTGACACAGCAAAGGATGCCCTCGTCAGCTCTTTTCGTCCTTCCAGAGAGGGGCTGTATGTAACGTGGCAGAGATTGTGAGCCGATCACCAAAATACATGTTATACTCTTCTTCTTGGGCACCCAACTAGAATTTATTTCCCATTCTTCATTGCAGTTATGTGTGGCTGTACAGATAAGTTCTGGCCAATAAAATATGAGCAGAAATTTTGTATACCTCTTCTAGGCCTGGATTGGAAAACCTCTGATACATTTTCCGTCCTAACTTCTGGTCTTGATCTAATAAAGATGACCCTAAAAACAACTTTTTAAAACCATGTTACCTTTCCACTTGCTTGCCAGCCCAATCCTATTGAATAAGTTTGAGCTATCGGGGCGCCTGGGTGGCTCAGTGGGTTAAAGCCTCTGCCTTTGGCTCAGGTCATGATCTCAGGGTCCTGGGATCGAGCCCTGCATCAGGGTCTCTGCTCAGCAGGGAGCCTGCTTCCTCCTCTCTCTCTGCCTGCCTCTCTGCCTACTTGTAACCTCTCTCTCTCTCTCTCTCTCAAATAAATAAATAAAATCTTAAAAAAAGACTTTAAAATAAGTTTGAGCTATCATACATGTTGGGTGTTGTTGTTAAAGCAGTTAACCCCCACTTAGTAGTACTGAAATTGTATCTTAATTTTTATGTACCATATCAAAACTTTGTGCATTGGCTTAATGGTAGGGCAACAGGTAACTGATAGCAAGGAAACAGATATTGGCGACTATAAAGATGAATACACATTTTATGCAGAGTATATCAGTTAGCTATTCCTACGTAACAGAACACTCTGAAACTCAGTGGCTTCAATGCAACTGATTCTCACTCATTCATCTGTGGGTCACATATTTGAGAGACAGCTGTTTGAGACTGGATGTGGGTGGGCAATTCCGTCTCAATCTGGAGGCCTGGCTGGCTTTGGATGACAGTTTCAGGTAGTGCTTGAGTATCTTCCATATACATTCATTCTGAGGCCTGACCAGAAAGACAACAGTTATTCAGGGGTAGCTCTTGATATGGTGCTGGTAGTGGTTTAAGAGGACGAGCCCAATAGCAAACCACATTACAAGTATCTGCTTATGTCATACCTGCTAACAGCCTCCTGGCTAACAGAAGTCACATGTCCATCCTTAACATCAATAGGCGGGTAGAACATAGTCCTTCCACAGAGCTGGGGGAGATGGAGTGAGTATTTGATCAGTAGTATTACCTATCACACTAGGGAAAACATTTGTTAAATCTGATTTCTGAAAAATCAGAAATCACTTGAAAAGCAAACCTAGTACCTACTGAGATTTCAAAGTGAAAGTATTAAAATAAATCAGAATTTTAGTGTCAAGAGTTGAGCTCAGAATTTTTCACTTTATATACAGAAATGAAATGGAAAAGCAGAATCGAGAAATGAGGGTATTCAAGGAGTTGGAAATGTGACTGTGAAAGATCCCTAACTGTGGAGAAGTAAGACTAAAAAAGTTTTGAGCACCAAAAGCCCATTAAAACTTCAGTTAAACAAAGTTATCTCTTTAACTGAACAGATATTCTGCAGAGTTCAGATTGACGATATTACTTTCCCCACCCACTCACTCCCCCCACAATCCTGTTGTTCCAAAGGCTTCAGGGAAGCCACCATTAATTTGAAAAAAGTGGCATGTGAGCAAGGAAGTGAAGAAAGGAATGTTGGAGCATATCTGGGAAAAACCCTTGGATTTGGTTACTGTCTCTTGCAACTGGCTAAAACATAGGTCTTTGCCTTAAAAAGCCTCTGATAATTAAAAACACACAAACAAACAAACAAACCACCTTGGACCTCTAAGCCCCAAAAGTAAAAGGCATGCTCTCAAAGCTAGGCTTGCTTATACTCAAAATTTGCCCTCTGGAAGCACCTCTCAGTGAGGGGAGCCAAGTCCATGGGGAACAGTAGTTCTGGGAGCTGCTTCCAAAGAAGGGAACCTGGGCCCAGTCAAAGAACTTTCCCTGCTCCTGGAATAAAGGTGCTTCATAATGCCTTCCCAGCGACATTCCATCATTGACATAAACCAGCGATACCTGAATCTCTCTCATATGACCATTTCCCAAATAGGACTTTATATTACAATTTTTCCACCTTTGTTCCACTATCGTCTGTTGGATGTGTGTATTTGAGGTGGTACAACTAACACTGTCTTTTTAGCTTGTAATTTACTGGGCCAGGAGGAACCGCATTCATTCCTGGGCACAGAGATCGTCTATGTCCTTCACCCTCCTTGTAGCTCCATGCAGCCCTATGATTGAGTTCTGGTCAATCGAATATAAGCAGGAGAGCAAAGTGTCTCTCCTGAGCCTGCACCTCAGTGGAACACTCCTCCATGCTCTCTTTCCCTTCTGGCCTGCTGGAATAGATTAAATCTTCAAGGTGAATTTGGAAGCCATTTGTTGAAGATAGCAGATCTCATTAGCCTTTGTCCCTGAATTACTGTGTAGAGAAGGGATATCTGATCTGTTCACTAGCCTAGTACTGCTTCATGAGTGAGAAAGAGACCTTTATTGTTGAACCATTAGATGTTTTGGGGCCTATTTTGTGAGTCCACCTCAACTAATACACTTGGCACTATCAGGGGGCTTACCATCTATAAATGTATTCTGTCCTTCAGGCTAGGGACCACGCCAGCGCTTGTCTGGGATTTGTGAAAAGCAATGCATGGTCAATGCTTTCTAATACTGCAACCCAGCTAATGCTGGGTAGTAGTGATTGCAGCCATGTTATGGTATGCATGCAAAGCTGATCTGCTTTGATTTTGCAGTCACGACTATGGAACTGGGAGAGGCTCTACAACATGATTTTGCTGCATTTTTGTGTGTGTCTGCGTGATGCTGCCCCTGATGTTTAAATCAAATAGATTACAACATACCAGAGTATCAAATCAGAAGTGTTGCATTGTTTCTATAACTTTAATCCTCATGGCATAAGTATTTTCTAAATATCTGAAGAAATAGAAATTCCCTTTTCATTTTCAAAAAAAGTTATTTAAATATACCAGCCCATGCCTATTACGAATGTAATGCTACCTATCCTATCGGACTTTCAGAGAAATCAACTCTGAACAAAAAAACCTTCCCCCAGCTTTCATTTGTGATTGCACAGCCATTTGATGACCCTAAAGTTATGGAAAATATTTTAGGGATTTTATTAATTTTTTTCATCAGAAGGATTAAATCTTCTTAGAAGTTTAGTTGTCATCTGTAATGGCACATATAGATATAAATATTTTACAACTATAATTATGCACTCCAGTGTAGGTTCCTAGTGATGAGTTATGTGTAGTTCTTGGCCTGACCCTGCCAACAGCAGCAGATATCAATAAATATCTCACCAGTTTTGCATGCCCTCTGTAAATGTTTGGAGTGTTTATTCTGTCTGTGAAGTTTTTCAGACGGAAGATGTATTTCCACCATTCTTTTATTTTCTTAGTTTTTTAAGCTGTAGTTCCTCTGAACGTAAAGTGGAGACATGAAGCCTATTGCTAAGACTTAGAACTAGTATGCAAAACACTTCCCACCCTGCATGGTATTATGTGATCTGTAAAGGGTAGCTGGCATCATTTAGTCTCTCAAAGAGTCAGTACATGGCATTTAAGTCCATTTAAGAGTGGGGACTCTGGAGGCTAAAAGACTCACTTCAAATTTTGGCTCTTATTAGCCATGGGTCTTACACAAAATACTTCTTTTTCTGTGATTCAGTTTTCTTGTCTATAAGCAGAGCATAATAATATGACCAACATAATGAAACTAATACATTTTTTTAAAGAAAATCAAGTGCTTTAGCACAGTCTCTGATACACTTAAAGGTTCAAAATGTGGTAACTCTATATTCATATATTACACACACACACACACACACACACACACACCCATATATCTCTCCACATAATCAGTCACTCAATTTTCCACAAAGTTATATTGCTTATTCAGGTCCCTATTTTGTCAGTAATTCTTTCTACATGCAATGCTTTCTTCTAATAATGCCTGATGGTATGTCATGCTATTTTTTCTTTATTTGTCATTGAACCACATCTGTTCTGATAATTTAGTGCTCCCATTTTAGCCAGCTCATTTAGTGTAATGAAGCTCATATACTTATATGCTGAATGACCTTTGTGGGACCTTCACTAAAAGTACAATTAGATTCCTCTATCTATCTGTTAAATTATTAAGTGCTGAGATCTTTTATTCTGGGTTTTTTTTCTTTCAAATGATGGTTCTCCAGCTGATCCACAACCACTGTCTCTTCAAAGAGAGAGGCTTTCCTATTTGAGGACTATAGAAACCCAATCACCCTGTATTTGAAATATAGTTTCTGATTTAGAAAACAGGAAATGAATCATAGTTGTGAGAAAATAAAGTCACATGGTGGTTTAACAGTGATACTAGGAATCTAGTGACATGATCAATAAAATATTGCCAATCGCCACCTCCAAGGTATGTTTGTATTTATTGCACTTTGTGCATGATGATCTAGTCCTCCTCTTATCCAGAGTTTTCCGTTCTGCACTTTCAGTTACCAGCAGCTAACCACAGGCCAGAAGCAGATGAGCCTCCTGAAGAATCACCAGGTCAACAGTAGCCCAACGCTCCGTCACAATGGCTGCGTCATGCTCCTCACTTCCTCTCACCGTGGAAGCATCCGATCACCTCATCTTCACAAGAAGGATGAGTACAGGCCAGCAAGGTATGTTGAGAGAGAGAGACCACATTCACAGGATTCTGTTACACTACATTGTAAGAGTTGTCCTATGTTATTATTAGTTGCTGTTGCTAATCTCTTACTGGGACTAATTCATAAATTAAACTTTAGCATAGGTATGTATGTATAGGAGAAAATATGGTATAGGGCGCCTGGGTGACTCAGTGCGTTAAAGCCTCTGCTTTCGGCTCAGGTCATGATCTCAGGGTCCTGGGATCGAGGCCCGCATTGGGCTCTCTGCTCGGCAGGGAGCCTGCTTCCCCCCTCTCTCTCTGCCTGCCTCTCTGCCTCCTTGTGATCTCTCTCCCTCTGTGAAATAAATAAATAAAATCTTTAAAAAAAAAAAGAAAGAAAGAAAATATGGTATAGACACGGTTCATATTACCTGCTGTTTCAGGCATCTACTGGGGGTTGTGGAACACATCCCTGCTTACTCAAATCAGTCACCCATTCCATAACCGCCTCAGATCTTTTAGCTGAACTTCCCTTTTGGCCATTTCTTCCAGCTAGCCCTCCTCGCCAACCCTCCCCACCCTCCCCCCGCCCACTACTTCTATGACAACTGCCCTGGTGTGGACTTGGACCAAACTCTTGCAGCCAAAACTCAACCGCACCTTGACTAGTGTCCATAATATGTCCCTCAAGCTTCCTCCCCGAGGCAGTAAGGTATGAGCTACTATTAGGCCTTCTTGTGCTGATATGGGCAACCTGAAAATGCAGGGGGAATTCACCTACTGATTGATAACAGAGAGGAAATCTCTATCAGTTCTGCAATAGCTGGAATCATTGTAAAGAGCAGCAAAACTATTAGTGATGGCAGTGATGTCAACTCACATTTAAGTGTCTACTGTGTCCCAGGCAGCATGCTAAGCACTTCTCATATGCTATTGCTTACATGCCCTCAACCTCAGTTTCCTCATCCATAAAATGGGGATGGTATCATTGCTTATCTCAAAGAATGAATGAGGTAACTTATGTCAAGCATACGGCCCAATGCCTAGCACACAATAAATGCTCGGCTAATACTATGTTTATTATTGTTGCTGTAACTCTCTTCAATTTCTGAAGGGTTGCCACCAGGAAAAGGAAAATCATATTTTTCCTCCTAGAGACTAAAATAGAAGCCATTAGTGGAAGAATGCAGAAGATTGCAAATCCATAAATATAAAAATTTTGTCAACAAATAGAGCCATTTTGGGGCACCTGAGTGACTCAGTTCTTAAGCGTCTGCCTTCAGCTCAGGTCACGATCCCAGGGTCCTGGGATCGACCCCACATCGGGCTCCCTGCTCAATGGGAAGCCTGCTGCTCCCTCTCCTAGTCCTGCTGCTTGTGTTCCCTCTCTTGGTGTGTCTCTCTCTGTCAAATAGATAAATAAAATCTTTAAAAAAAAAGAGAGAGAGCCATTTTATGGGGATAGTCTATCCACATAATCACCGACCTACTCACTAGAGGAAACCAGGATGAGTGAATTTCTGCTTGGGAGGCTCTAAAATAGCACTGTCCAAGAGACATATAACACGAGCCCATGTATGATTTAAAATTTCCCAGTAGCTATAAATAAAAAAGTAAAAAGAAGCAGGCGAAACTAATTTTAATAATACATTCTTAATTTATCAAATATTTCTAAATTATGGATTTCAACATACCAATATATTTTAGTCATATAGTTTGAACTTTTTTATACTTTTAAAAATTCAATGTGTATTTTACATTTCCATCATTCAGTTAAGATGCTACAATTTCATTGTAAATACATGATCTGTATTTAGATGTTATAACTAACATTCACAGTTGCAAAAGTAGATTCTCCTACCTACATTATTCCAAAAAGGATTAAAACTTTTACAGTAATAGAAGCATTCACTGTTATATTAAAATTGAATTAATTAAAATTCAATAAAATTAAAAGGTATTTTCTTCAATCCCACCAGCCACATTTTAAGTGCTCAGTAGCTACATGTAGCAAGTGGCTTTCATGCTGGATCACACAGCTCTGAAACACAAGTGTCAGGAGTGGGAGATTTAAATGATCCCTAAATTCCCCTCCAATCCTGAGTCTATGATTAAGTCAATTCAACAGATATCTATTCTAAATCTGTTATATGCCAGGTATTATGCTAAGCGTTTTGATGGAAATTAAAGAGTAATAAAAGATCATTGGACAAGTAAATGAGGTTATTAAAATTTTGGTCAACTGGGAAAGATTAGTATGCATAAAATGAGCCATTCAAAAGAAATAGCTGCATGATCTTGGAAAAGTCTCCTCAACAAATACAACAAGAGTGGCATTCATTATGGATGGAGATGAAAGGGAATCTCACCCCCTCCACTCATCCACAGCACGAGCAATACCTGAGGACAGTGTGTGTGTGTGTGTGTGTGTGTGTGTGTGTGCGCGCGCGTGTGTGTGAGTTGTGATGCCCTTGTTAAACTTTGACCTGTCTCGAGTTCTCAGAGCATGAATGGGTATCAAGGATGGGAAAGAAGTTATTTATTAGTAGAGGTCAAGGATGAAAAAATGAGATAATAGAGCTTCTGAATATAGAGATCATCTAGCTAAATTATCTGATATCTGGATCTTGAGTATAACATTCCCTTATAAATTTAACCATTTTTATAACTAACCAGCAACCTCTCTGTGCTTGTAAGCCACCACAAGGTAGATGTCAGAGATGTATAATTCTTAGACTAAAAGTTTGATGCAAACAAAATTAAGTTGATTTTAAAAATTATTTTGATCCCAAAGTTCATTTTTTCCCCTATTCCATAAACTTGAATGATAAGGCTCAGCTATTCTCAAAGAAGAAGCCTTGCTTAGATAAGGAAAGGGACTAACAACTATCTTTTAAGAGCTAGAATTAGATTAAGTTCTTTACATGTTCTTTGCCAATTAATCTTCATAGCAATACCCGGAAGAAGTATTGTTTACTTCCTCTATTCTAGAACGTGGAAATTGAGCACTGAACTCATTTGAAAACTGCAGATATGGTACTCAAATCCTGAACCTGGAATTCCATGTATCATGCTCGCTCCATTCCATTATGTGAACTAGCTTTAATAATAATTAATCTGGAGTGGGACACATGCTCCTTTCTTTTCTGAGTGATAGAGGTGCCAAAATATTTCCTATGTTGTCTATCCTGTACATCTTACCAAGTTTCCATTGGTTTAGAAAACTAAGGAAGTTTTCAGGGGTCGTAATTAAGTTCTCATGTATTTCAGTTAGCATTACTAACTCCCACGTCCACCTGTTGCCTACTGAACTCCACCTGACCACAAGTCCATGGTCACTGGCAAAAGTGTTTAGAAGGTATGAATTAGGTTACTGAATGAATTCTCTCTCATTACTGGGCCATGATCATCAGTCTTTGTAGGTCATTGGACAGGTTAGAGATTTTACTATGGGCTTGATTTTCTTAATTAAATAGTCTCTTTCCGAAAGATATTTGCAAGGGCATGATTCTCATTCTGGACGTGAGAAAAGCAGTGACACAGAGAAACAGAAGGAATCATTCAAATTTCCTGTTCTGTGATAGCACTGTGGTTAGAGCCCAGGTATTTTACCTTAACCCAGAAATATTCTCACACCAGCACATCACCTCTTAAAAATCAAAAGAAATCACAAAATATCATACAAGGAAGTTAGGATTGTTTTGTGCCTAGAATGCAGTGGTTTGTAGGTCTAGAGAAAACACATTATTAACTGGGACAGCTGCTCAGCAGATATAATCTCATGTATATATTGAATGCTTACTCTAAGTCAGGCATTGCCCTGACTACTTACATCATTATTCCACTGAATCTTCAAGAATCCTGAAGTTAGGTGTAAATTTATCCCTCATTTACAGTTGAGGAAACAGGCTTAGAGAAGGTGGGTGTCTTTGTCCAGAAATCTCAGCTGATAAGGGGTTAAACTGAATTCATATTCTATCCATGGGTAGGAGATTCTTGGGTCTTTTTGGTTGGAACTTTCTGGAAATTAATTTATTTTACAAATTCACCACCAAATTTGGCCTGAAGGTATTAGGAAATCCTGAAACAAGGAGGCAATGATTGCAAGCCACAGGAATTTCTCTCTCCATTTAATTCAACTTGACAATTTATTATATCCTACAGTGATAGTCCATTGTTGAAAAACTCTTAAAAATAAATAAAATGTTGGGCAAACATAGTCAGAAATCTGGAAGAAAGATCTGTAAGGGCTTCATTTCTTAACTGCTGAATCTGTTGCCTCTTTTGTACTGTTTGGTGAAAGCACAATTCTGTAGAACACTCCATACCCATTCCGCGAAAACAGCTGCGGTGCATGTTCAGTTTATTCCCCAATGTGCAGACAAAGTCTGACACTCTAATTTGAGTCCCTGATGGAGAGGACATTGCTATTTTAGTAGATTCAGTCTCAGTCTGAATATAACAGTGGCTCCGATCCAATCTCTGGCTCTAGGAACATTTCCTTAGAAAGATGATTCTGCTATGATAACTTTTCTTCAATACTTTCCAAGAATATTCTATAGAGAGCAATTCCATCTTGGTCAAGTACAAGGTGACTTAACCAGAGTAGTCTTTTTCTCACATCCTTGATATTTGGTAAGAAATTGGAAACCTTGTAAATAGAACAGGAACACTGTGACTTCTTCTATGTCCCCAGAGTCAGTCATTCCTATTGTTTTTCTTTTCTTTTTTTTAAGATTTTATTTATTTATTTGACAGAGAGAGAGAGACAGAGAGAGAGAGAGAGAGAGAGAGAGAGATTACACGTAGGCAGAGAGGCAGGCAGAGAGAGAGGAGGAAGCAGGTTCCCTGCTGAGCAGGCAGCCCAATGTGGCTGGATCCCAGGACACTGAGACCATGAACTGAGCCTAAGGCAGAGGCTTTAACCCACTGAGCCACCCAGGCGCCCCTCCTATTGTTATTCTTATTACCATTTACACACAGCGAATTCTGCATTTACCTTCCAGGTATGTTAATTCCTCTGAAGGAATACCAGACAGGTTGGGGGGTACTGCATTTGAAGGCTGACTCGTCCTTATCTTTAAGGTAATCTGTTTCAATGGAATGATTATAAAGTTCCTACAGCAGTAAATTTTTTTTAAGATTTTTAAAAAAATTTATTCATTTGAGAGAGATACAGAAACAGAGACAGAGAGCACAAGCAGGAGAAGAGGCCAAGGGAGAGGGAGAAGCAGATTCCCTGCTGAGCTGGGAGCCCAACATGGGATTCAATCCCAGGACCAGGAGATCGTGACCTGAGCCACAGGCAGATGCTTAACCATCTGAACCACTCAGGAGTCCCGTAAATTCTTATCTTCATGAAATATTTTATTCACTGTAATAGTCACTTAGAGAAGATCTTAATGAAAATCCATAGGTAAGGTCACTCAGAGATATGCTATTATTTTATTTTTTTGTTCTTTTAGCTCTAATTATCTTGAAAATTATAGGCAGGATATGCTTCTGGTTAAGGCAACTGCTCTGGAAGGCGCCTGGGTGGCTCAGTGGGTTAAAGCCTCTGCCTTTGGCTCAGGTTATGATCTTAGGGTCCTGGGATCGAGGCCCACATTGGGCTCCCTGCTCAGCAGGGAGCCTGCTTCCTCCTCTCTCTTTGCCTGCCTCTCTGCCTACTTGTAATCTCTCTCTGTGTGTCAAATAAATAAATAAAATCTTAAAAAAAAAAAAAAAAGGCAACTGCTCTGGAGCCAGAATACCCAATCCAAATTTTGGCTTTACTACTTATGAGAAATATGAAATAAGTAAATCACATAACCTTCCTGGACCATTAACTCTCCTCTGTAACTGGGAATAATATTATTACCCATCTCAAAGGGTTGTTGTACAGATGAAGTGAATTCATATGTACCTAATAAATATAGAAAATAATGAGTTTTTGATAAATATCACTATTATGATCATCTATTTAAAATAAAAGATTGACAGCTTGAGAAATTCCTTAAAACCCAACTCAAACATATCTATCATAGATAGATAGGTAGATAGATAGATAGATAGACTTTGCATTTGATTGGGTTGACTTTGTTATCAAAGGAGGTTATAAAGGGAGTAGCCCTTTAGTTGAATATTTATTTACAAAATTGATTATAATTTAGCCATGGGTCCATTCCTTGTTACTCCTGTTCTCACCTTTCTCTCAGTGTCCCCCCATTGGGAGATGGAGGCTTGAGCTAGTTTTACTAAATAATAATTCTTCTAGGAATAATTATGTACGAGTTGGAGAGAAGGGAAGGTTCATCTGTTTCTTGGATGAAGAATTATCCCATCACCTGGTCGATCCCAGTAGAAGCCAAATGTGTTTTCTATGTCAGTTTTGCTGAGTAAATGAGAATTTCACTGCAGTCACATCTCATCAGTAAGTCCCAATTTATTGAGAATTTATTCTGTCCAAGAAATTGAACTATGCAACAATTTATATTATTTAGCTCATATCAATCCACTTACAAAGATAGAGTGATTAACCCAATTTTACAAATTATATAAACAGAAAACAAGAGAGGTGACGAGAATTGCATGCACTGAGGTGATGGAAAAACTTAAATCACAACTCAGACCACTGGGTCCCTGTTTCTTCATCCTCCCCTCTCCCACTCTCTGTCTCCTTTTCTTCCTCCTTTCCACCTTTCCTTCCTTTTCTCCGTTTTTAAGTCATACCACACATGGGCTAACCCACTAAAAGGGGAGGTGGTTGATATATTTCTTTTGGGTCAGAAAACTGTTTCCTCTCGGTACCCAGGTTTTGAAGGGAAATCTCTTACTACCCATTTTGGCAGGCCTCTCTTGAAGGAATGCAACTTTGGGAGATGGAAGGCACATGACACAGCTCGGGGTAGTCCTCTCAAAAGGCAAACAGCAGGAAATAAATTGAAAATGACTCTCATCTACCTACCTGCTCAGGTTAACTGAAGGCAATTAAAGGTACAATTTGCTTGTAAACCAAATTCGGTTGGAGAAATGGGCAGAGCACAGAAAGGAAGGAAAATTGCCATTGCAAAAATTGGCTCAAAAACTAGCTATTAAACTCCCACTTGCAGTTAATGCTTAGAGTGTGTGTAATATGACCCTTTGTAATTCTATCTTTTATACTTCTAAGAAAGAAAAAAAGTATTAATCTAGAGGGTAATGCCATACATCGGCTGTATTGAAGGAGTGTGGCTATAGTTTTAGTTTCAACAGAGTTTCTGACTTCTTTGTGACCTCTTCTATTGGAGACCTAAATACTCTAGGTAAGATAATGAAAAAAAAAATACTGAACTTTGATGATTTTTGTGCCAGACACCTCCCAGTCTTGATCTGTTGTAAGGCAAGGTGGTGAGGAAGGAAGAAGGAAGGCTTTGCAGCCAGCAGACCTATGCTCTTGCAAACCTCAAACCCTGCGCTTTGTAGCTCTATGATCATGAGTAGGTTACTTAAGTTCTCTGACATTCACTTTTTTCATGCTTATATGAGAACAAGGCACACTTGGCTCTCCTGGAGCTCTGCCCCCAGGAGCTCTGCGTCCTCAAATTGCCTTTCTGCTTAGCTTCCCGGAGGGTTTTATATCCTTGGGCAGTGCATCCAGGAAAGACTTCAAATGCAGGTAAGATATGCCTTTATTTTGTAAGCTAGGCAAAGGCTCATTGTCAAAGAAAGAGAAATGGACAGAAAAGGTCCCAGATCTTGGAAATCTCCTTGGTCAATACAGGCAAACCCTAGGAAAGAGCACAGATAATAGATTGAAATGTGGTTCCATTAAAACCAGCCTTTCGGTCATTTTCCCTAGGAAGTCTTGATCAATTCCCCAAGCAGCTCTGGTAAGGAGACGTTGAGCTGGATGCTCCCTGAGGTGCCTCAGAGCTATGGCATTTTGTAGTCCTAGGAGCTGACTTGAAGCTAAAGTATAGGATAAAAAGGGATGAAACGTTTTTCTGAGAACCCTTAATCTCCTGGGTGTTGTGAAAACGCATCAAGAATTAGGTTCCAGATATCAGTGTGTTATCACAAAATACTCTTAGGTTTGCAAATATAAGTGAGTCACTCTCTCAGCAAGGCTCATAAGAAAATGCTGGCATCCTAAAATGCTCAATCCTGAGCAGAGAAGCAGAGCAGCAATTCCTTTGCTGCTTCTTTGGGAGCAGGAAACGCCAAGTCCTTTGTGATTTCTACGGATCTAACTAATCATCCGATAGTTACAGCTGCACGAACAGGATTCAAGGGCCTCTTGAGTCAACTCCAAACTACTAAGACCTACCTTTACCTTTTCTTTTCTTAAAACAAAACAAAACAAAGTAAAAACTTCTCTGGAAAAAGAAAAGCTATGTCTGGGAGTTAACCCAGTTAATTATCCAAGGGATATATCATTTTGATCTAATGTCCTGACTCTCCAAATGTGACTTTTATTTTATCTATTTATTTTTTAAAGATTTTATTTATTTACTTGGAGAGAGTACTTGAGCAGGGGGGAGGGGCAGAGGGAGAGAGAGGAGCAGATTCCCCACTGAGCCAGAAGCCCCAAGGCGGGACTGGATCCCAGGATCCCGAGATAATGACCTGAGCCTAAGGCAGATGCTTAATCGACTGAGCCACCCAGGCACCCCCAGAATATGAATTTTATTTTTTTAAATTTTTAAAAGATTTTATTTATTTGTTGTCAGAGAGAGAGAGAGAGAGAGAGAGAGAAAGCACAACCAGGGGGTAGCGGCTGAGCAGGGAGCCGGATGCGAGACTCGATCCCAGGATCATGGGATCATGACCTGAGCTGAGGGCAAACACTTAACCCACTGAGCCACCCAGGCATCCCTCAGAATGTGAATTTTAACATGCTCAAATTTGTAGTAGAGATTTGTTTCTTTCTAGCTGTTTATTCAAGAATATTTAGAATTGACTAGACTTTAACCTTTGGATCTTACAGATACCTTGGAGTACAAGCTCAAATTATTATTTGATTTCAGTAATTCTCATTTTCCTCAATAAGAAAAGAGAGAAAATAAGGGCAGCAGAGTTTCCATAGGGTTGTTGTGGGTCTTAAAAAAAGGCAATGCAGATAAGAGATTAAGCACATTTCCTGGCACATAGAAATGGACCCATACATTGCTGTTGCTTTTATACGAACTCTGAGAGGAGAAGAATTAGATTCTATGTCTCGGAATTTCAGGGAAAATAGAAAAGAGCATTTGGGGAGTCCACTTAAAATTTCTGCTAAGTCCTTTGCCCCATCCTTCTCTCTCACTCCTTCCCAGGCAGGAACAAACTCATAGGTGAAACCCTGGTGAACCTCCGACCTCCCTGGGAAGCACTGAGGCTCTTGGGCACAGGTGAAATAAAGTAGCTGGCTTCTGAGGATGAGCTGAATTCTGCAGGGAAAGGATGCTCTTCACCCTCCCTGTGTTATTACGCCCATAAGGGTTCCCAAGTATAGGTTATGTCATCTGAGCCATTTTATGGTTGACAAGAAAATGTTATGTGACTGCAGTGGAATAACTCAAATATCTGCTCCACTCTTTTTTGGCTTCATAAATTAATATACATCTGTATCTATATCTATATATATATTTTAAAGCATTTGTTGAAAATTTTGATGAAACTGAATTTCTCTTTTTGTGTGGCATTTCTACATGCCCTTTTCTTAGTCTTAAACCTGATCAATGAATATATTTTTTTATGAACCCTATGGTGATACGTGAAAGCATCATCACCAGTTCAGTATAAGCATTTATTAAATAATAATAATAAATATAAATAGTATAAATGATTAAATAATAAAAATAGCAACAACCACCTTGCTGTACTTTAGCACCGTGACTCTATAGCAAAGTATCATTTTAAGTTGGATACTCAACATAAATTATACATTAAAAATTCATCAGAACTTGAAAACTTTCACAATTGGATCCAATAGTTTCCTTGGAATGTGTGAAGTGTTACAAATGCCGCCTAATTCTTTTTGAAGCTCAAGGCAAAGGCAAAAAATCTTGTAACATACTGGAATGATTTGAATGATTGTACCATAAAATGGCTTGGATTTGCTCATCTGGCTTCAAGTTCAGAGGAATGACCAACAAACTGACTTATGTTCTCAGCAGTGTAGATTCTGAAGGTCTGAGCAGATGTTGAAGGCTTACTTGAGGCCAATGCACGAGGTTTTTTGTGGTTTCTCTTAAGTGTTTGCTAATATCTACCACATTGCAAACTCAATGTCCCTTTTCAACTGGCCTGACTGCTCATAATATAATACAGATGATTTCATCTTTCGCGGAGCCTTTTTTGAGACAGAGAACTAAAGTCTGCAGGGCTCAGACTTCTCTAATAACATACATGTTTCTTTAAGAACAGGAAAATCCCTTCCCCTTAAAGGTTTTGCTCCTCCGTCTTGGTTTCCATAATACAATATCATATGTAATTCCTGTTTAAATCATGCCTTAGTTTTCCTCCAAGTATTCATTTAGCCTTCTGCTACTTTATGTTTTTTTTTAGGTAGGCTGTATCTTTGGTAAACAAGTTCTCTTTTTGACCTGATTTTTGTTGTTGTTCACCTTTTCTCATGTTGAACAGAATCTCTTGAATGATTTGCTCATTTGTACCTGCTTCAAGTGCAGAGTTAGTTGAAATAAACATTGCCTTTAGTTTTAGGATATAAAAGAGTCATAGAGGGCACTGATAATACTATGTAAACATTTCCTTTTAGATGATTAGAATGGCCATTGAAACCTGTAAAAGTTTCTCTGTTCCTTTCAGCCCATACTCCTCTAAGCCCTGACATGTGTTAGCTACTCCATGAGTGTTCCTAAGATCTATCCCTCCACCTTAATGAGGTCAAGAATATATATGTGGAACAAGATGTCAAGTTCATCTTTCTGGTTTTGTTTTTGTTTTTGTTTTTTTTTGTTTGTTTGTTTAGGAGTGTTTATAGAAGCCCTAAAGGCTGAGAAATATACCCTAGGTATCAGATAACTCTTCATCCTAAAAGGATGGTAGTTAGGTAATTACTACTTATCTAGTTAGGTGGAAAGAACATGCCATCTATGCCAAAGAATGATTATGAACTTTCTGATAAATACCTCCCATTGGGCAACTGCCCTGGTAAAGATAATGCTTGACCATGGGACAGCAGGGGGCCGTGCAATCAGAAACACCCATCATGAGTAGAGTTCAGGCAAATTTACCACATTGTAACACCGGCCAAGGCCAGCAGTAATCCAGAGTAAGAAGGTAGTGGTACAGTTGGGATCAGACAAGACCAGAAGTTACAGGTGGAGTTCACTAGCAGGTGGCCCAGACCCTCATGTTACCTACCACTCTGGTACCAGCCCTTTCCCTTACCTCAGAGGTGTGGCCACGTGGGGGACTCTTAGGACCCGCTGACAGAGGAGGGGATAAATCAAACTTAAAGCATAAGTAGGTCAGCTCAGTATAAAGGTACAAACTGAAATTGGACTGAAATGCACTTATAGTCCACTCAGGGCTGGCACTGAAAGACATTGTGAGGGAAAATCATCCCAACAGCCAAAACTCTGGACAGTATACCTGACCATCTACTTTGTGTGGAGAGAGAAGTGGTCTGAAGTTATATACAGACACGTGGGAAGTGAAAGTGTCTTGGCTGGTTAGTCAGGGACCTGGAAGAAAAAAGACTAGAAGACTCGGGACAAGGAGTTCTATGGAATAAAGCATATGGATAAGCTACTGGGTTGGTCATGAAGTGTGATGGACTTTCTACTGCTTATTAATACCCACTAGAGAATATCTTCCAGGAAGAGACACCAAACAACCAAACAAACTAAGTGACTCAGCCAATTGATGTCAACTACCCTAAAACCAGCACACTGGGCACATGAAAGGTAATGCTTGGTGGCAGGGGTAGAGGCTGTGCATTGGCCAAACTGCATGGTTTTCCATTGACCATGGCTGATCTAGATTCTGCCTTTACCAAATTCCAGTCTGCTGACAACAGAGAGCAATGTTGAACCCCAAATATGACATCATCCCAGGAGGAGACCAACCAGCACCTTGGTAGCAAATTGATTATATAGGGCCCCTTCTACCCTGGGAGAGGCTGACAGTCATAGTAATTGAAATCCATACTCTTTGGGGGTATTGCTTTTCATTTTCTGCCAGTAAGGATCAGCCAGCACCACAACTAGAGAACTTAGAGAATATTTTATTCATTGACAGGTGTTTCCTTATAAGGAAACATCAGACTACATCTCACAGCAGGCTAGGTTTAGTATTGGCTTATCCTCATGGTTTTCATTGGTCTTGCTACATATCACCTCCCCCAGGAGCTGTTGGTCATTTTAGCAGTCATACAGTCTGTTGAACAAATAGCAGAGGCACAAGTTTGGAGAGGACACTTTGGGAAATGGTTGTATATACCCTAGGACAAGAACTATGTATGCTTCTGTGTCCCCCAAAGATAGAACACATAGGTCCTAAAACCAAGTAGCGAAAGTAGAAGGTTGTTTGTTACTCCAAGTGACTCAATTTGTGTTCCTTATTCCTACCACTCTGGGTCTTGGTTATCAGAGGGAAAAAGTTTCCACCAGGGGACACGGTATGAATCCCATTAAAGCTCAAGCTTTGAGAACTGTTTCAGTCACTTAAGCTTCTTGCACTATGAGAAGAACATGCAAGGAAGGGAGTCACCAACCTGGCAAGTGATTCTGATTATTCAGAGGAGGTAGAGCTTCTCTTACATGGACCGTAAATAATACAGTTGGGACTCAGGTGATCCACTTAGGTACCTCTTGGTCTTCCTCTGTCCAATTTTGATAGTAAATGAACAAGTTCAGTGGTCAAAGCTTGAGAAGGACATGGTAACCCCTCAGGAATGAGGGTCTGGGTCCTTTTACCAATAAGCCTTTGAGGCTAACAGAGGTGTCAGCCAAGAGTGAGGGGAAACTTGACTGGGAGTGGGGGAGAGGAGGTATGATGAATATAAGGCATGGCTTCAATAATAGTTTCTTCCTTGGTGGTGCCTGTAGTTTATCCCATGAACCATCTCCTTGTAAGCTTCCTCCAGGAGCGAAGTGATTGCTCCTAGAACTGATTATATGATGTATGTGGATCTGAATGGCATGAGGAAGGGACCAGAGCAGACAGTGTGCTCACCCAGATCACACTCCAAGACTGAAGAACTAAGCTCCTGAGGTCCTGGAAATGTTTGCAATTGATAGTTCTAAGCTGAATCCCTCTCTGGGACTTGTCCTCAGCTGAGGAAAGTCACCTTTTTCAAGGTCACTCCATTGCCTCCCTTCATTGGGACATATGGGACTCTAAAAGACTTGCCCCCTTGCATTATTTGGAGACAACTCTGAAGGGCCATGCCAGCTGCAGAGCTCCCCATAGGAACTGCTAAGGCTTTTGCTTCAAGTTCATCCCAGTTCAACTCTTTCCTCTGCCCAATCCTGATTCCTTCACTTCTCTACAGGTGTTAATCCCAAGAGCACCTGAAATACTCTTGCCAGTAAACCTGTCCCTAAGAGTCTACTTCCTGGGGAACTAAGCCTTGAAATGTCCTCTTTTAGGTTTAGGATGATCTAGCAGCTAACAGATCTTGCGTGTCTCTTGATGTTTTCTTCTTGTGTATGTGTTATGTGTATATGTGTTTGCAGACATGCATGTATGTTTTTAAGTCTTAGGACACTTCTTCCCTTAAGTAGAATATATCTTTAATTTTATTTCAATGTCACTTGGGAAACAAGATTATTAGGTAGAAATTAAATTTCCAGCAAAACTTCCTTGAAAACCCTGTTGGAAAGAAATATCTAGAAAGCCATGATCAGCAGTGAATCTGCTGATGACTTCGAGACCAAGAGTTTATGAAATGGAAGCCTCTCTGACAATGAGAGAAAACTCAGATCTACCTTCTGGCTTCAAAATTCCCCTAACAAGCAACTTTAATTACTACAAAATTACCCTTAAACACTGACCGTGGCTCTCCGTAAATGACATTTTTATAGCAGTGTGAAAAACGAGAAGGTCCCTTCACCTCTCTGATGAGCTTTGTGATTTACATGTAAGATCTCACAACAACCCATGGAGGTAAAGCAGGTATGATTATTCTCCCTGCCTTATGAAAAGACGGGGCTGCAGAGGAACTAAGTGTGTTTCCCAAATTTATGTAGCTAATAAGCGACAGCAAGGCGTCTCAGTAGTCTGAAATGATCTAACCTCCTTCTGATGCTTATACACACTCCCTCATTAAAAACTGAAAGAAAGGAAAATCCAAATCAATCTTAGAAAACAGGGCTACTACATTTTGAATGTTTACATTGAACAGATAGATATTCTCCACGTCAAAGCAAAAAGGAAAATTTAACACCAAGTAATATATAAATCAATTTGGAGATATTTTCATTGTATTCACTTATTTTCAGGTAACACACAAATTGTGTATTTGTACCACGTTTTAACAATAGTGGCCCTGGTCAGATAGCCCCCCTACGCGCTGCCCTCCTGCCACTGAGCCATTAACCTCCGAGCTCTGATCCAAGCCCAGTGCTCTTTCTGTGACATTCCATGGCATTCTCTGAATTAAACTTGGATTTCCAGTTTGACCTCCAGTTNTGCCCTCCTGCCACTGAGCCATTAACCTCCGAGCTCTGATCCAAGCCCATTTCTGTGGTGACATTTTTTCTGTGACATTCCATGGCATTCTCTGAATTAAACTTGGATTTCCAGTTTGACCTCCAGTTTCCCTTTTTACTTAAGCTTATTTTCTTAAGAGAGGATTTATTTATTATTGGGGTTGTGTTTTCTTTCATCCAATGAAATATCCATTTTTTTCTCTACCTTGTAAGAAAATGAGTCCTTCACCTTCTTCTGCCCCTCACCTCCCCCACTGCTTCCACACAAGTACACACACACTTTCCTATCTGGGGTAGATTTATTCCTTTGAATGGCTTTGGCTATGATGAACTTTACTTAAGACATTAATAATTCTTGACAAGGGCTTCTTTTGTGTTTTAGCTTTGAAAGGAAAACTTACTATGCATAATTGCCCCATTCTTAACTGCTTTATAGATTGAAAGCAGCAGAAGCTGATAACAAACAGCTTTGTCCCAAATATACAAACTTCAAGTCTGCCTGTTCTCCCCGTGGAATTTGGCTTTTTACCTACACATGAAGAAGCTGAGTAAAATAGGCTTGGGATAGATGAGAAGAAAAGGAACAAAGGCAATTTAGAACTGGTTTTGCATTCTCAGGAATCAAATATCGTTTTCCATACACTTAAAGAATACAGTAAATGTTATTACATAAATATTACATATTAATTGAAAACAAATGATAAAACCCCCAAAACCAAACTTTGTATTTTGCATTTGTGAGTACTGTAAGAGATTCAAGTGATGTGAGTGAAAATTATTATTTTATTATCTAGCACAGAATACCTTTCAGAAAGACAATTGTCTTTGAGAATGCAGTGTAGGGGCACCTGGGTGGCTCATTGGGTTAAGCGAATACTTCTGGCTCAGGTGATGATCTTGGGGTCCTGGGGTGGAGCCCCATGTAGGACTCCCTGCTCAGTGAGGAGTCTGCTTCTCCATTTCCCTTTGCCCCTCCCCCCAACTCATTTTCTCTCTCTCTCTCTCTCTCTCTCTCTCTCTCTCTCTCTCTCAAATAAATAAATAAATAAAATATTAGAGAGAGAGAAAAAAAGATTGCAGTGTAAGGGGGCACCTGGGTGGCTCTGTTGGTTAAGCACTGGGCTCTTGGTTTCAACTCAGGTCATGATCTCATGGTGGTGAGATCAAGCCCTGGGTCTGGCTCCGTGCTCAGCATGGAGTCTGCTTAAGATTCTCTCCCTCTCCCCTGCCCACTTCCTCTCTCTCTCTCTCTGTCTCTCTCTCTCTCACTCTCGCTCTCTTTCTCTCTCATTAAAAAAAAAAAAAGAATGCAGTGTGTGGAAGTGTTGATAAAAATATAGCCTCTGGGAATGGCAGAGATGATTCAGTGATAGAAATGAAGATATAATCATTAATCAGCCAATAAACCACTTCTGTCCAAGAAGCTCTGAGAATTTTGAGACTGGAGGAGGTAGAGAAGGAAAAAGGAAAGAGAGGGGAGGGGACAGTGAAGGTGAGACCTTTCGCAGAAATATCAATCTATGACGAATTTCAGAGGCAAGAGTGACTGGCTGATTTGTAAGAATGGATGCCTCTGTGGCAGACTGACTTCTCCTAAGAGGGTGGGAATAATCTCTCTTCCCTTATGCGCTCTTTAGCAAGGTGACGTGTTGACCTGTGACTAGCAGTGTCTTTCTCCTGTCTCTTGTATTGAGGCGGGAAAAACCCCAGAAGTCAGGACTAAAAGGACATACCAATTCAGAAATACAGAATTAACTTATTTTTATAATGGGACAAAATATATACCCCAAGCACAAGCAGATAACCAACAAGTAGCTACCAAACTGTAGTGGACTTTCAGCTCTATTTATATGGACTCATAACTGCAGTTGTTAACACATTATCCTACTTTTAGTAAACAGTCGGAAGATCCTCAATTTGCATCACTGGTTACATTGAGCTTATTCTGACATCCCATTTTTCTTAACTCTTGATCAGGCTTATTTATCAGACTTATATCAATGTTGTGTTCTTCATAATTCTTTGGTTGCCCCTCACACTGTACGTAGCACCTGTCAGTAGTCAATTCCCTGGACGTTCTTCAGGAAGGGTATATTAAGTTTAAACTNACTTATATCAATGTTGTGTTCTTCATAATTCTTTGGTTGCCCCTCACACTGTCATAGCACCTGTCAGTAGTCAATTCCCTGGACGTTCTTCAGGAAGGGTATATTAAGTTTAAACTCCCCACAGAAGACATCCAGCATGTAAGAAGTACACCTACCCTCACTTTGCTGTGGGAAGTTCAAGCCTTGTGAAGACCCCCTGGAGAATGTGACTCCTGATGGTTAGAAAGGCCAAGGAGCCTCAAGCAGCCACATATCTGCATGAAACAGCCATCTTGGAAGAAGGTCTTCCATCTCTAGCTGCCATTTGACTCCATGTTGACCAGAGATGAAGCTGCTCAGTTAAACCTTTTCTCAGTTCCTGGCCTAAAATAGCATAATAAATAAATAAATAAATAAATAAATAAATAAATAAATAAAAGGTTGCCTTAAGCCACAAAACTTGGAATAAATTTGGAATACACGATTATTTTCCAAGGAATAATCAAAACAAGCCTAGCATTTCACATTTTTTGTTTTTTGGTATTACCCTTCTCTGTTGGTCAAAATACTCAGCAAAGTCTGCCCCACTCTTATCTTAAGGCTATTTTGGAGAAATCATTCAAATGGGCTATAGTCAACATTTGAATTGCTTCTGGATAGATTGGAAAGGAAAATGTCCTTGGAAAGTGAAAAGAAAAGAGAGAGGAAGAGATCAATGGGATAACAAACCTAAGGTCAGATAGATCCAGGGAAGGATGCTGGGCTTAGGATGGGAGATGAAACCTATTTTATTTAAGTTGCAAGGGTGAGAGTGACCTCACATGACAGCTAAATAACATTTGAAATTCCCCAAGCTGCAGATTTTAGATTGCTAGTAATTTAAATAAGGGAAATAAATCGAAATTGACACTGATTACCTAGAAAAATGATACCTTGGTATGGTAAGATTCAAAAGCTCCGTATCTGGAAAGCACCTGGCATAAAGTTTGTTCTCAATACATGAGAAATGTGTGAATGAATGAGGTGAGAAGAACTTTGCTCAACGAGTAAAATAGAGTTAAGGTTCCCCCCCCCCCTGCTCTCTCTGCCTCCTGGTGAGATCAACAGAGAGGTGTGAATCCCCATAGTGAGAGAGTCTGGTCCCACTTGAGACTCCAGCCATACTCCAGGGATCCCTGAGACCTCTCTCTTTCACACTCTGCCTTCTGTCCTCACTGCCACTCCTAATTCAGAAACTTCATTCATGCACAAGTTACTAGTGTAGTGATTTTCTAACTGATATTTGTCTTTATTGTCTTTTGCCTCAAATGCTTCCTGCTTTCCATTCTTTTTCCATTGTGTGTCCACAAGCAGACCCGCAGGGCTCTCATTCTGAGCTCTTGTGGCACTTTATATTCACTTTGATCCTAACACTGAGGTACTTCATTTGTAACATTTTAAAAGCCAGTAGTGTACCTTACCTAGATGGGATATTTAAACCCAGGAATGGTGCCAAGCAAATAGTAGTTCTTATGTAATAATTTGTTGAACTGTAGAGTTTGAAACATCAACCCCATCTGTATCAAACTGTTGCTATAATAATCTTTTATTTCCTCAAAACATCTTTTAGTCTTTAATCATTTCCTATTAATAGGCATAAATCCTTAGCTAGCGGTGACTCCTTACATCCGTAATTTCCAACAACACTTTAACAGGATACTTTGTTAAGGTTAGGCAATTCATGAGCAGGGACATTTTCTGAGGGAGGCAAAGATCATGGAGAAGACAAGTATAAGACTCTAAGGATATACCTTCTATTTTTAGATTCCTTAGAATTTGAATGATATAATATCAGAAAAACACCCTGGTACATGAGTGGATGTCAGTAAATATTTCATTCTAAAATCCTTCGTGTTCAAATATCAAATTGATAATTAAAACAAATTATGAGTTATTAAGTCACTAAATCTCTCCAGCCCCTCATATAAGTATTGAAATTAGCAGTCACTTTACCCCTCTTCTCCTTGGAGCAGCAGCACCTCAGATAATGGGTCCTGTCCATTTCCTCTTTGAACACACTACTGGCACAGTGCCTGATACATAGTCTGTTTGTTCCACTGACCCAAACTTGGATACCAAGTCGCCAACTATACAGATATGCTGACTCTTTTGAAGTGGTGGTATGGAGTGGGAGAGGGACCTCTAGTTCTAGTAATGAGATGCAAGGGGAAGCTGGGGGAGGGGAGGGGGAATCTATGCATAGGTCGAGACATAGAAATAGGGAGGAAGTACACACCTGCCATTCAGTTTTATTTCGGTGGCTCAACTACTATAGATTTAGCATGCTGTCTTTACATGACATTAGGCTAGAATCTTTTTGTTTTGTTCCTGAGATAAAAATCTTCTCCAACATGCATTTCAATATGCATTCTTCTGAATGAGTGGTATTGTATGATGCAATATCAGTCCTGAAAAATGACTAACATTAAAAATCTCTGCCAGTTCCTGAAAGGGGATTGTCTTTACTGGAGCCCTCACCTTAATTTTTTTCCTTACTCTTTTTTGAAACTTTGCTCTTATCAGTCTCCTCTTTTTTTTTTTTTGGGGGGGGGGGGGGGGTTGGGT
>LNAC01000487.1:676525-934954 GCA_002007465.1 Ailurus styani
TCCTCTTTTTTTTTTTTTTTGGGGGGGGTGATGATTGGATGTATATATTCTTACATTTCTTCTGGGTGATGTGTCAGTTTCAACCTACTACCAATTTCTACTTAGTTTAGCAAGCATAAACTTTCTGGTTAGTTGACCAGAAATTGTTGATCCATTATCTTAGCTTTGACTTAATGCATTTTAAAAATTATTAAATTTATTTTTAAATTAAGGATGACCTACTTATACTAGTTACACAAAATATATTTAACACATAGTTATAAAATGAATACCAATGTAGAAACCACCCAAGTCAAACAATACTGTCCATACCCTAGAAGCCAAACCACCCTCCCTAGGCTTTCCTTCCCAACATAACTCTTTTCCTCTTCTATCTCAAACTTCTACACTATGTTTATTTTCTAATGCTGGTAGTAAATTACTGAAAACATAGTAGCTTAAAACAATATAGCTATTGTCTTCTAGTTTCCATGAGCCAAGAGTCTGGGCAAGGGTTATCGGTATCCTCTGCTCAGGGTCTCACAAGACCGAAATAAATATCAGCTGAGTTGTGTTCTATTTTGGGGCTCAGGGTGCCCTTTCAAGCTTATGTCATTTCTTTCAGAATCCAGTTTCTTGCAACTGTAAGACGGGCGGCACCCATCTTACTGAGGATCAGTTGTATGAGTTGCTTTCCTCTTGCTGCTTTTAAGATTCTCTCTCTGGCTTTGTCTTTTTACAGTTTGATTATGATATGTCTAGATCGGGATCTCTTAGAGTTTGCCCTGTTTGAAGTTTGATGAGCTTTATGGTCAGGAAATTTTAACCATTATTTCTCCAAATATTCTTTCTGCCTATTTATTTCTCTCGTCTCCTTCTGGGAGTCACATACAAGTCTGTTGGCATGCTTGATGGTGTTCCATAGCTCCTTTTTCTTTCTGTTCCTCAAACTGGATGATCTCAAATGACTAATCTTTCATTTCCCTGATTCTTTATTCTGACAGCTCAAATAGTCTGTTGAACGCCTCTAGTGAATTTTCCAATATGCCTATTGTATTTTTCAACTCCATAATTTCTTTTTTTTTTCTATAATATCTCCTTATTGGTATTCCCTATTTGGTAGACATCCTTTCCATTTGTCCTTTTATTTCTTTAGACGTGGTTTTCTTAAGTTCTTTAAATATATTTAAAATAACAGGTCTAAAAATCTTTGTTTAGTACATCTACCGTCTGGGGTTCCTCAGTAAGTTTCTACCATGTATAAGACATACTTCGGTTCTTTGTATGTCTTATGATTTTTGTTGAAAACTGGACATTTTAAGTAATATAATGTTGTAATTCTAGAAATAAGTCTACTCCTCCTTGGGGTTTGTTGTCATTGCTATTTACTGTTATTGTTTGTTTAGTGACTTTCCTGAACTAATATTGCAAAGTCTTTATTTTTTGTCATAAGTGGACAACGAGGTCTCTGCTTGGTTAGCTTAGTGATTAGCTAGTGCCTGGACAGAGATGTATTTAAATGCCTAGAACCAATAAATCTCCCAACCTTTACCAAGAGGCTCTGTGGGCATGTAGGGGCATACCTTCAATTCTGAGGCAGGCAGTCTTTCATTATGGCTTAGCCTGTACTTCTTGTGTTTGCAGAGCCTATGAGAAGTGAGAGTCAGAGCTCTTTCAGGTCTGTTCTTATGAGCACAGCGCAGGCACACAGCTGCAGTGCTAAACAATCTGACAAACCCCTCCAGGGAAGAGTCTGCTTGCACTGAGTTCTGAGGGAAGAAAAGTTCTCTATCACCTCTCTGTCTTTTGGCTAAGATCAAGTGAAGAAAAAGTTCTTTGAGAGGGAGCTTCCAGGGAGTCGCCAGACAGGTCAGATAGTGACAGTTCTTTGAGAATGCTGCTGTTGGGGAGGTTCAAACCTGTTCTTGTCATTCTAGTGATTGCTGAACTGCTGCTTGCTGTTGTTTTGTTTTTTGCTTTTTGGTTTTTTTTTTTTTAAGATTTTTTGTGGGACTGGAGAATGAATATTAGAATAGGGCAAGTTAAAATACCACCGGGCTTCCTATACCTACCAAGACATGGCCATTTTTCTTGAAGAAGTGCTCCTCAAATTGTTGGACATCTTTAATGAATTTCCAGCGTTCTAAAAAAGTTGATTTTGAAAATTTTTGTCTGTGTTCTCATTGATTTTATAGAGGAGCAGATTTTTGGATTTCCTTACTTTTCCATCCATTTTGGTGTCCTTTTCATAGTGTCTTGGTGAACAAAAAATTTTAAGTTCAGTGTATCTTACTTTATTAATTTTTCCTTTATGATTTTGAGAAATCCCTCCCTGCCATGAGAGCATGGTCTTATAGGTATCATAGAACCTCTTTTTTCACCACACTCTTGGCTTTAATAATGGGTAAATCGACATGCTAACTCAAATTAGAGATTGTTGTAGCACTGATTAGTGACAGGTGGTAAATCATCTTACCATAATTTATGTACCAAATTATCTTTTGAAATTATATATTCTTCTTTTCTTTTCTAGTTCTACATATGAATGCAAGGAGCCATAGTGTTCTTTAAGATCATCTAATAAACATGTTTCAGTGGGCTGGGGACCCTAGGAATATTCTTCCTGATGGCCCAATCTTTTGGTCATTTGTCATAGCAATCTTTAAAAAATGTAACTGAAGAATATAGTGCATCAAAAATTTGGAACATTTGTTTCCCAAGATAATTTATATAAATTATAATGGAGGAAGGGGAATAAAAGAGCATGCTCTGTTCTGCATTCTGCAGTCTTTATGTTTGCTCTATGTTGTAAGAATTCTGACATATTTGTTTTTCTGAAATGTCCGTATTTAGAAAGTAGAGGAAGCCAGCCTCTGGAAGGGAAAAAATGTGATTGGATATCGTATTATCAATCATTTTGAATACAATCAAATTCCCTACTCCATCACCCCAGTGAAGAAATGATCATGTTATGTTGACAAGATTTGACTATGGGTGAACCTTTTCTGTTTGCTCCTCCCCCCAAAAAAACCACAAAAACAACAACAACAACAAAAAACACTGGAGATTCTTTTTTTAAAAAAAACATATCTTTAAAATGATTTAATATCAGAAATCTAGGGGCACCTGGGTGGCTTGTCAGTTAAGCTTCTGCCTTTGACTAAGGTCATGATCCCAGGGTCCTGGAATTGAACCCTGCATCTGGCTTCCTCCTCTGTGGGGAGCCTGCTTCTCCCTCCCCCCTCTGCCTGCCACTCCTCTGGTTGTGCTCTCTCTCTCACTATCTCTCTCTGTCAAAAAATATAAATAAAATATTTTTAAAAAGAAATCTAATTGTATATTCAACAATTATAGAATTTTCTATAATATTTTTTAAGTAGAAAATAAAAGACAACAACATAAGCATTTGATTGGTCTGTGTCTCTTGGAAGACTGAAAGTTGACTCTCATGGTCCTTATTTTTAAGTAGCTATAAGTCAAATTGAGGCTTGAGAGAGGTGTCATCCCTGATTTTTTTCAAACACCTATTTAATCTAAGTCCAACCCCTTCATTTTGCTGGTGAGGCAACAGAAACCCAAGATGACACCTCTAGTTTGTGAAAAGCCCAGAACTAAAACTTATTTCTGACTTCTGATGAGGAGTTATTCTTACCTCAGGCCTTCTTTCTTGATTATATCTCAAATAAACACTTGGCAACGAATGGAAAACCATTTCTGCTCTTGCTGGCTTTTAGGGATTTGTCCTTGAAGAATCTAGCATAAGGATTGCCTGGAGCATGGAGGTGGTTTTTCACCTTACTTCCCTGATTAAACTTAATGCCTTCTCTCTTTTTGCGTGAAGAAACATTCTTCTCTAATAGTGGGAGTTCGCATACCACAGTGCACAGTCAGACCCAAAAGTACTCATCAAAATGACCACAGACTTCATAACAAGATTGAGGGTCTAAGATCTGGAGAGATAGATTGAAACCCAAGCAACAAAGCATCTTAGCAATGTTAAGTGACATCAACTGCAGACAATTTTGGTTTTGCTCAGGTGGAAGTGTAATTTTTTTCTATAAAAGGAGACTATGTAGGTTGAACTTCGGCTTCTCAGTATTATTTTTATCTTTATACTTCCATAACAATTAAGGCACTTCATAATCACATTTCTTAAAGTTTTACCTAATTTACATTCTACTAAAACTTTCCGAGAAGTAACAGAAAAAAACAAAAACAAAAACATATACAATTGAAGGATAGTTGACCTGCAATATTATATTCATTTCAGGTGTACAACATAGTGATTCAACAATTCTATATATTACACTGTGCCCACCACAATGAGTAGTTACCATCTGTCACCACACAATGTTATTACGATATGATTAACTATATTCCCTATGCTGTACTTTTTTCTCCATGACTTATTTATTTTATAACTGGAATTTTGTACCTCATAATCCCCCTCACCTATTTCTTCCACTCCCCCAACTCCCTCCCCTCAGGCAGCCACCAGTTTGTTCTCTGTATTTATGACTCAATTTAACAGAAAATATTTTAAGGGACACCCCTTCCTCAAGCACATGTGTAAGGACATATGAACATTTGAGAAAAATCTCCTGATTAAAATTTTAACAACCATATATCACAAGTTAAAAAAAAAATATCTAAGTCCCAGAGGAAAATACCCACTATCCTGTTGACAAAGGCATAAATCCAACCTTTTGTTTTACTTTTATTTTTATTTTAAGAGATATAACCTCTCAGTGGTTTGATGGGTTTTCATGAACCCAAACCAGCAAATACTTTCTGATGAGGGCCACCTGCTCACCCCTTCCCAAGAAGAATTTTTGGGAGGTTCGCTACATCCACCCTTCTGTTCATTATGTGGCTGTGTACTCAGGAACACCGGTGGAGATTTCCCTCAGCTGGTACTTCCTGTTTTAATTGTCTGGGTCTTTTCCTTTACTAGCTTGGAAGCGTTTTATAAGCCTCTCCCAGGGTGGTCAAATGTGACTGTTTTTCCTAGCGAAGCATGCAGTCCCTCTTGAAGGAGGCCCTCCTTTGGCAGTTGCCTATTGCTCACCCTGGGTGAGAAAGTGCTCTCATGTGCTGTGTATTAATTCTTGCCTCATGCTTCTAGCTACAAATATTTTATAATTTCTGTATCTTGCTTGCTCCAGCTTCTCTCTTCTTTTTATGCATAATTTTCCATTTTACTGACTCAGGGGTTTTACTTTCGTGCATTATCAACAGCTAATTTTTAAAATTTGCACTATCCTTCAAGGGTCAACTTCAGTATGAGCCATAAAAAACTCATGTGATTTCCAGATGATCAAGCAAAGAATAATTATTAAGATAAGACTGGTATATTTCCTTCAGTCCTGTGAAAACATAATCACATGCCTTCCTTTGCTGTAATTTCTAGGAAGTTTATGACCATTTTTTTTTCTTTTTCAAATACTTTATTCCAGAATTCTGGTACAGTCATTGTTTGTTTTATTTTTTAGCCATGATTCTTAACATTTTCTGGGGCACAGACCTGTTTGAGAATTTAAAGAAAGCTGGGTTTTCTTAGAACAATGCACATATGAACAGAAATTTTGCATTTAATTGAGGAGCTTCTGACATTCTTCCATGGAATATTGGATTCTATATGTTCTCTTATTTTTCTAAGTATCATTTTAATTTAATTGTAATTTTTCCTATTGTGTAGGAAAATGTTATTCACTTTCTGAATTTACTAATGGTAGTATTATAAACTCCTTCACAATGCTTTGTGACATAGCCAGAAATTTTGAAGGAGGCGAGTATTTGTTTGAAAGTAAAACACAAAACAAAACAAAACAACAAAAAACTTAACATTTTGAACAATGCATTTCAAAATTAAAGATAGATAAACTGCTATGGGTATATAAATTAATATAACCAGTTGAAATATCAATTTGGCTTTATCTTATAAAGTCAAATTTTCATATACCTTCTGACCTGACATTTCTACTTCAGGTGATAAACCCAAGAGAAACAAAGTCCTTGCATTTGTACCAGGGTTATGTTTTATAGATAGATAGATACACACACACACATATATATATATGACATATATATATATACACACAAACATATATGTATAGATATAAAAATATGATCAGTGACTACTGAACCATTGCTCCTAGGTCAAAATCTGCTTTGTTAGTAGAATTGCTTTATTCTATGTGTCTCCCCCAATAGATGGTAAGCTCAAGGACAAGACTTGTGTCACATTCATATTTTACAACCCCATCAATAACTAGTACAGAGTTTGGACATTGTAGATGCTCAACAGCTGCTGAATTGGTAAATATAATCTCTTGTGATGGGAGCATACACGCTCTGAGATGAGCAGGTCTCAGAAATCTGGGATGCTAGAATCCCATGAGTAAATGGGTATAGTCATGATGAAAAACAGCTTTAAATATTGTAATAAATGACACAAATTTAATGAGGCAGAAGAGAAATGATTTCTTTCAAGAACAGATCACTATATTTTGGGGGAAAGAAATTGTTCACATGGCCCTCTGGATAGTCAGAAATCTTGAGGATCTGAGCAAGACCGAGTGCATCAGAAAGATCCTGGCTGCAAGAAAAGAGAAATTGCTTAACTTCTCTGAAATAAGAGGGAATAGAATTAAAAAGAAACTGAAGAAGAGGTAAGGACAGTTTGCAAGTTGATGAAAGACTGTGATACAGCTGTGGTCGATCTATATGACCTCCTGGATTTTTTTTTTTTACAAAACCTTCTAAAATTCCTAAAATTTTGTAGTGATTAGATTTCTAATGGAAACTGATAACAGAGTGGCTTTGACATGTCTGAGAGGGAACACAAATAGGCTTTCTGTTTATAATCCTCTTGCTTTATGTTCTAGGTTTTAACAGATGTATGTGCCATATATACACAGTTGATTCTTATTATTCAAGGATTCTATATCCAAGTTATGAGGGAATAGAGATACTGGGGAACCATTAAGTTTAGGAAGCTGCAGGCTGTGAACACTTGATTGAGGGGCAATATTTCACTTGGGACTTGAGAGGAGATGGGAACTGTGCCTTAAGATGGCGATGCTTCATATTGTAATTGTGATGTTTTGGCAGTGGTCCATTAAGGGTCCTCCTAAGCAGTGCCTGAGACATAGAACTGGGTAAAAGTTGTTTATTTGGTCAGTGATTCCAGGAAGCAGGAATAAAGGAACAGGGGCAGAGCAACAGGGGAAAGAGAAAAACTGAAATGAGAGTATCATTGAGGTTGCTGCTGTAGGTAACAAGGGTTTGATTCTACTCGAACCTCTGAGAAGTGAACAAAATAACCCTGAATTGTCCCATCAAAGGATGGGAAGCAGGAGAATTTATCCACTGATTCTATCTTCCCACTAGTTGGGGGATGTCCCTGGGTTCTTAAGTCTGCTGTATTTCTAGATGCACTGTGGACGCAACCAGTGGGCTCCTGTGGCATCCGAGAAGGCACTCCGCAGAAAGCATGGAGAAGGGAGGAATGATGTCATCACAAGGCAAATCTGAGCTCCTGTAGAAGTATCTACCTCAGCTGCAGCAGCAACCATTAGTGCCTCCATTTTCTAAACATATTCATGTATTTGCACAACAAAGCTTACTGACCATCAGTCAAACACTGTATTGGGTGATAGTAACCGGTAAGGAAATGAATCCCTAAGAAAGTTGTCTTTTGCTAAGGACCTCACAGTAAGTAGAAAGGAAGTGAACTCAGTGAAGTTTTCCTGCATCCAAACCCAACTCAGTCTTCTATTCAAATCCTTCCAGGAAAACCATATGAATCAACTATCTCATCAATCTTTAATTCCTATGCCACACTGGGAATTTTCCATTTCTCACAGAGCACAATAATGTGCATTTTCACCTCTTTATTTGTCTCTTCAGCTTCTTGAAATCAAGAACTATAATCTCACGACCTTCTACAACTTAAGATAAGGTATCTGGTGCTTTGTAGTATTTTGTATTTTTGTAATATTTCTTGGTAATGACCTTTTTTGCATTGAAATACCATAGAAAGAATGAGATGTCATCTGATATGAATGTAGAGTTGACACCTGAATCCTGTCCTTTGAAGGTAACAGGAGGGCTTTACTGAAAATAAACCATAACAATGCAAACATGCAGACTTGTAGACAAATAATCTTGTGCAACAGCTTTTTGGGGGGCAGTGAAATTTGAATTCAGAAATTTGACAGTGGTGGAGAAGACTATGTTTAGGGGAGAGCTATATAACAAACTTGGACACATCCAGACACATTCTGTCTACCTGTTGTCATGCCCGTCAAGACAGCAGTCTCTAAAATGTCTCCAGTAAGTGTGTCGAGAATAGTGTTGTCCAGTTGAAATATAATGTGATCCTATACGTGAAACTAATGTAAGTAATTTCAATTTTTCTATTACCCACAAAAGAAAGTAAAAAGAGGGATGCCAGGGTGGCTCAGTCAGTTAAGCACCTGACTCTTGATTTCAGCTGAGGTCATTTTATCAGGGTCGTGAGATTGAGCCCCACATTGGGCTCCACACTGGGCATGGAGCCTGCCTAAGATTCTCTCTCTCCCTCTCCCTCTGCTCCTTCCCCAACACCTGCACACACACACACACACACACACACACACACACACACACTCTCTCTCTCTCTCTCTCTCTCTCTCTCTCTCTCTCAAAAAAAAAAAAGAAAGAAAAAGAAAAGGAAACAGGTAAAATTAACTTTAATAACACATTTTATTTCACCCAATATGTCTAAAACATTATCATTTTGGCTTGTAATGACTATCAAAATTATTAATGAGATATTTTACTTTTTTATCACACTAAATCTTCAAAATCTGATATGTTATACTTCTGGCACATCTCAGTTTGGGCAGCATGTTATACGGGCTCAATAGCCACATGAAGCTAATGGCTACCATTAGGAAAATCAGGTTTCTAGACTGATTTCTACAGCTGGTATTCCTGTACAGGGGTGTGTGTGTGTGTGTGTGTGTGTGTGTGTGTGTGTGTGTGTGTGTGTGTGGGTGTGTGTGAGTGTGAGTGTGTGTGTATCGCTAACATAGGTTTTTACAGCACCTTTCCTATGGCCCCTCATTCTGTTTGGTGAAAAATTCCCAGAATAGGTACACACAGTGGCTACACTAGGTAATGATATTCTAATGACATCATGTTTAATTTTCTGCCCGGAGTGGGTTCTCTGTGTTACCTTACTGAAAATTGGCTACATGTGTCTGTACAGAGAAGCAAATGAGGTCTTTTGCATTCAAAACCAACTGCAAATTAACAGGTCCCTTTTTACATAGAAAGAGCTCAAAGAAATGGGCATGCTGTAAACCTGAGAAACTATATTTTTATAAAAATTATATTTTATTGTTTAAAAAAATGTTGAATGCTTGAAGACTCCTTTTTCCCCCCTTAATTTTGGGACCTGATCGAGCATGTGAGTCAATGTGGACTTCCTTGTCCTTCATACTGTATTACAGAGTTGTAGTTGTGTACTGGGTAAGATTAGGGTTTTGGAAACAAATATGCTGGAGTTAACTCCTGGATCTTCACTTTACTAGTTGTGTGACTTTTGGCATTTTCTGCTTTCTCTATAAACCTCAATTTCCTCACCTATAAAATTGAGGTATTCTTGCTGGTTTTTACTTTAACTATGTCTTGAATCCAATGATTTGTTTTCAGAACCTAACACACAACCTTAGTTAAGTAATTGCCCAATCATTGTAGGTGGGGAGAAGTAGACTATTTCTTTCCCACCTACAATATATTCCTCCACGGTTGGCTGAGGTTTTTTGTGGTTGTTCCTGTTGTTTTGTTTCTTTAATCAGACATGCCCTTGTTTTTTACATTGCTTGTTAATGACTTTTTGTTGAGATGGTCCACTGTTTCTATTGATGATGGATTTTCCCTTTAAACACCAGGAGGTGCTAAGGATCTACACATCAGTTAAACCTCCATTTGCTTTTCTTTGCTGACATTTTCCTTTCCTCTTGATTACCGTTATCGGTCTCAAGAGAAATAAGATCGTTTAACTCTCTCACTTTGACTAAAATGTTCTTTAAAAGAACTTAGAAACTATCCATTTTGGCTAACTAACATAGTAGTCCTATATCTTTATCAGATATTGGAAGAAGGTCTAGATAGATGATTACGACCAAAAATCACATTATTTCACTTGTCAGCTGGGAATGCGCAAGGGCCATTCAAATGCTACCAAGTTTGCCTCCTGTTGTCTTACTCTCTGCCTACTTAACTCATCACTTCCTCAACTGGACACACATTCTATATCCGTCCAAGCTCATCTGCCCTTCCCCCAACAGAGTTGCAAAGTTTACCAAAATTTTCCACGAATTCTTCCTTTGTTACATGCTTTCACTCTGATTTCTTTTATTGTAAATGACCCCTATAACTTATCAGTTCTTATTCATTTGCTTCATATAAAGTCCAGTTCAAATCTTCCATTCATGAAACTATCACTGAATTAAATCCTTTGACTATCACTCTACGATCAAGCTCTTATCACCCACCTCCAAAAACTCATTGGAAACTCTTTTGATTCACTGATGGGGATGTTACGTTGCACCCTTCTGAAGTATTTTTATATGCCTGCATTGTCTCCTCCAAATGAATGATAAATTCTTCAAAGGCTAAGCAATCATTTTTTTTTTCCCCTTCTCCACCGCATCCTTTTTTTGGTGATGTGAACAATGCCTTGGAGACTATTCCGCTGCTCATATGAACTTATTATTTAAGGAATAACTGAATGTATCGTATCTAATAATTTTGAGCACTCATTATTTCAGGCATGGGAAAATACAGAGTCTCCTCTTCCTTCCTCTCTCCCTTTCTTTATTCCTTCCTTCCTTCCTTTTCTCCTTCCACATTGTGTTAATGTCTTATGCTAGTGAAAGAACATAGGTTTCTTTTTATGTGCAGCTTGGGAAGAGAATCTGTAACAAGTGAGTGGCTAACTAAGTAATTACCAAGAAGACAGATTTTATAAAACAGAAAGACATGCCTGGTAGACAGAATAATGGTCCCCCAAAGACATCCACATCCTCATCTATGAATATTCTACCTTCCATGGAAAAACAGACTTTGCATGAGTACATTAAAGGAACTTGAGATCGTCCTGGATTATATGTGTGGGCCCGTTGTAATCACAAGACCCTTTCTAAGAGGAAGGCAGGAGAGTCAGAGTAAGAAAAAAAGTTGTGGATGACAGTACAGAGACTGGAGTCTCAGGCAGGCCCAAGACCTAAGGAATGTAGGCAGCCTCTGGAGGCTGGAGAAGGTAGGGAATGGATTCTTCCCTGAAGGCCCCAGAAGGAATGCAGTTCAACCAGTACCTGGATTTTAGACTAAAAACCCCTTTCAGACTTCGGATCTCCAGAACTGTAAGAAATAAATCTGTATTGTCCTAGGTCACAAAATTTGTGGTGCCAGAATAATAGGAAACTAATATAACATATAATTTATGGAAATTGATTTGTCTTATGAAAAAAATTCCACTCTCATTTTGACCTATTATTATCACTCTCCAGAGATTATAACAAATGCAGAAAATATAATATACTTACCCACGTGAATACATATTTTATAAAATATGTATGACACAAATGATGTCAAGTCATTTATAGTGCTTCACAATTTTTTTAACTTCAGAATATATTGTGGACATTTTTTCTCATGTCGGTAACACATTGAGTTATCTTACTCATTTTTTTTTGGACACAGAGAGAGAGCAAGAATGTAAGCAAAGGGGAGAGGCAGACAGAGAGGAAGAAAGCGAATCCTAAGCAGACTCCACACTTACCTGGGCTCAATCTCATGACTCTGAGATCATGACCTGAACCAAAAATCAAGAGTCAGACACTTAACCGACTGAGCCACCCAGGCGCCCCAATCTATCTTATTCCTATTGAGTTGCATATTATTCCATAATATGGATACAACAAATCTTTATGAAACAATTTTCCTGTTGATGATCATTTACATTGCTTTCAATTTTTCAAATGATTAGCAAAATATATTTGCTAGTGAACATTTTGTGTCGTTGAGAATTTGTGCAACTATAATCAAGGAAAAATTGTTTGATATGGGATTTAGATGTTTGGGTGTGCAAGATGGCAATATTTATTAAACATTTAAGTGGTTTTGGACTGTGTCTGACTAGTTTCAATGAATTTCCTTTTCTTCTTGCTGGGAAATACAAAGAATAGTCAGAAAAAATACAGCTTGTTCACTAGCACGATTACAGTCCTGGGAGTGGTGGCTGGACAAAATGCAGAGGACAAAGTTGGTTTACCAAGTTTGGGTAAACTTTGGTTTACCAGAGGGCAAAGCCCCTACAGCGCTTTTAAAGATGAAGATTCTACTCAGGAAAAGACAAATAACTTCACCAATATTAAAGCTGGTGAAGTGATACAGTTGGAAGCTAAACCCGGGTTTGAATGATGCCTCAGCCCATGCTCTCTGGGTCTTTCTTCAAGGATCCCAAATTGCTCCAAATTGGGGCTTCCCCACCAAATGACAATTAGGTTCTTTTTTAAAGTAGAACAAAATGTTGAAGAACCTAGACATTGAAGACTTTTGATCCTGGGAGTATATGTGAGTACACATGTGCATTCATAGTTTTGAAGCGTTCACAACAATTTTGTAATACATCTCAGCTCCCACTGACTTAACTTTCCTACAATTTCTTGTCTTTTGCACATTTCTTCCTCTTCGAGGCTCTTTTCTTTCTTTTTTAGCCTCCCTCCCTTCTTATTTCTCTTTCTATTGTCAGTATATCTTTTTTGTTTTTACCAACCACATTTTATTACTAGTAAGTATCTAGTTGAGAATCAGATGTGGCCTCTTCTTTTCCCTTCTATTTGAGCATTAGCTATATAATTCTCAATTTTATAATGATCTATTGTACGAGGAATTATTTTGCAGATGATTCCTTGAAAATATCTGTAAAACTGTAATCTCTACCAACTAAATGTAACAAGCACCATATAGTAAAAAGTAGAATAAAGTCAATATATATGAAGAAAGCTAAGTGAATTTATTCTGAATCAAAAGACTCTTCCCGTATTCCAACTTTTATTTTTTTTAAAGACTTATTATTTGTTTGAGAGGGAGAGAGCGTGCATAGCAGGGAGAGGAAGGGGGAGAGGGAGAGAGACTCTCAAAGTGGACTCTACGTTGAGCACAGAACCTGGTGTGGGGCTCAGCGTGGACCTTGATCTCATGACCCTGACATCGGGACCTGAATCGAAACCAAGAGTTAGACACTCAACCAACTGCACGACCCAGACTCCCCAACTCATATTTCAACTTTTAAAAAAGGCTTCAGAAAACAGTATGTTCTGTACCATGGGATAGGATGGACCCATGAAGAATGTATCTTTTTGTATAATCTTGTTTGCTGAAAATGGATTGATTCTCAGCTCAGCAATAAGATGTATCTTTGTGAAATACCAAGGTTGCTGAACTGATTAGATAAACATGCTCCTTACAGACCATTCTCTCAAACAGTTCTTCTTGTCTTCACGCCAGACAGCTTGCCCTCTATCATTTTTCTTTGTGTTGTCATTACAAAGGCCGGAATTCTGGTTCCAAGCATATCTGGACTTAATCCTGCCTCTGACACTCATTGATGGTCATCGGCCATTTATTAAGCCTCACTAAGCCTCAGTTTCCACTTAAGTCACCGAAGAACTTTAGCCTTGATTGTATTAGACAACCTAAGTTCTGCTGTTACAAGAAGGTTGGAAGAAATGTTTCTGAGTTTGTGCAAGTTGTTCTTAGACATCTCTTGTGCAAAACAGGTCTTTGAGTCTTGTCTGGAATATGGCTAGATGAAGACTATATTACTACTGCTTTGCCATTTTGGTCAAGTTCCACTCATGACTGGGTGCACATTGATACTTTCCTTCTACCCACCTCCTCCTTCCCTACTCTTGTATAAACAGGTATATAAAGACTATAATACAGAGAGCCAGCTCATCATCTATAATGTTGGTGCTTTCACTGCCCGTTGTTATTAAATCCACCTCATCTGTGAGATGGCCTTCCAATAAAGAGCCAGGCTGGATACTTTTAGGAATCACCCTTTGAGACCAACTAGGCTGCAGCTGCACTTGACTTGCCCCACACATTCTTTCACATCTCAGATCTTACGTCTTCTCTACCTCTTGAGTGTAGCATCTTTCTCTCAGGATGCAAGCATTTGGAAGGAAAATCGAACATATGGGGCAGAAACCCCCTGCCCCTACAAAAGTCCTGTATTTGAGTTGTGGACATCTATATGAGTGTGTCAATAATTACAAGCCTCATTTATTATGAATCATTTCATAGATGTGGGCAGAGGAAAAATTTGAAGGTAACACAGAAGCATACGGAAAGCAGATGCTGAACAGTCAGAATTTCTGGGTCCTGATAAAAGCTTGGGAATTATTAACTACAGTGACCTATTCATGAACCTAGAATGAAGATAATAAGAGTGACAATCAGTGTTTATGGGGAGTTTAGTATGCACTAGACACCGGGCCACACCACTCAAATGTATCTGATCCCCACTGTGACTCTGGGAGGTAGGCACATTTATCACCACGTACCCACTCTTTGGATAGATAAATCGAGACTCGGTACATTGGTAATAGTCACAAAGGTGGTGTTGCTGGGATTCATATGCGGAAGCACTTAGCGTCTATGATATTGAGTTCAAAAGGAAAGAATGAAAAAGTATGAAAGCCAGGAAGTTGAAAGAGTCAGAAGATAGAAGCCTGTCATGGTAACCTAATTATTCTTCACAATGAGACCCAGTTTGAGGTGAAACACTTCTGTGACACACGTGAAGCGCAGTGATGAGCACAAAGGCACTGCGGGATTAAGGAGGAGGATTTAATAGAGGAACTAGGATCTAATGACAGAGAGAAACTGGGCACCCTCATAAGTAACAGGATAGAACATGTACTGAAAACTCATACTCCAAACTCAGAAAGGATGCTAGAGAACTGTGAGCTGGGTGGGAATGAATGGGAGAATCAGCAGTTTCACGGGAGGCACGCAGATGGAGCCAGCTGCAGAAAGGAGAATGTCAATGATTCGATCTGATTCCAGTGCATTTTATTATTTTTTTTTTCCAGTGCATATTAGAAAAAGTCTTCACTCTTGCCAGCAGGAGGGGACCACAGAGCCAGCTCTTGATGTCTTTGGTGGATTATCCACGTCTCTGGGGGGTGCTTCATCTCTTTTATTACTTATTGTCTTTGCCCTTCTTCTAACAAAGGATCTGACCAAAAAGGAAAATCCAAGTGGTGAGATACTAACTTTTTTGAAAGCACACGTAATTGTTAAGTGAAACTAGGACCCTTTGCCCATTTATCTGTTATGAGTGAGAGAGAGGGATGTGTACTAAGAGTTTCAAAGGTACGCATATAATGCGATGCAGATTTATAAAATGAATAATAATAGAGTTGATAAGAAGAAGAAGGAGAGGGAGAAGAAGAAGGAAAAGAAACAAAGTACATTTTTAACCGTTTCACACGTCTCTATAATTAAAATAAACTTCCTTAATCCCCCCTTAAAACTGTATTTTAAAACTTTTAACAACTTTAATACACCAACCCAAGGTTTTCTCCACTTTGTAACTCCTTCATTCTACATAAATATTCTTCCAATTTAATATTCAAATTCCCTATCAGAGTTGATTTTCTCCCAAAAAAGATCTCTTAACTTCTCTTCCTCAAGAACTTGTCTTGTTGCAATGATAAAATTAATCTATTTAATGGTTCAATGTCCTCATCTGTAAAATGGGGGGGGGGGAAGCATAACCCAATAGTTTCAGCTAAATATACAGAAGCATAAATAAGAATGCTTATCTATTTGGCATGTGTTTCCCATACATTTTAGGATTAAAGTAGAAGTGGGAAAGTATAGTATATAACCAACTCAATAGATACTATTTGCCTTTCTTCTTTTCTTTTCCTGGGACTAAATCTTTCACCTCTCCCTTTGTTTTAGGGATTTGCATGGTGGTGATGGTGTGGTAGTGTGGGTAAGGTAGAATCAGTTTAAAGGAGCAGCAAGAAATAGAACGGAAGGTTATTACACTCGCCAACCCAACCAACTGGGAGGAGTTCCATTTCGCCAGTCTATAGATCAGAGTTTCTAAAACCTTGATTTTCCAAGGATTGTGGTTGATGCTTTACTTAGGGATGCCTGTAAAAAGAAAAAAAAAAGGAGAAGTGTTGGCCCTCAAAATGATATCTACTGCCCACAGGACAACTTGCCACTTGAAAAGAGAATCTGATTATCAGGCTAAGCAGTTTCAGGGAAGTCACACACATGGAAGTGACTGCAAAAGGGAGATTGTCGATAATTAGAGTAGATCCCAGAAGTATATTAGGAAAAGCTCTTGCTCTTTCCAGCAGGAGAGGTGCAACAAAGCCAACTCGTGATTAGCCAGGGACTAGTGGTTTTCCCACAGCTGCGAAAACATCTCCATTGCTTCTGGCATGACAGGACACTGCTGACATCTCCGTGAATCTGTTTCGGTATCAATCAGTTAGCTCACACTGTATAGTCACGAACCACTTCAGAATTTCACAGCTTAAGATGGCAGCCATGTATTTGGTGAATGATTTGAGTCCGTCATCAGGGCTCTGCTCACTGGGCTTTGCTGGGCTGACTCACGTGCCCCATGTCTGTTATCTAGGTCATCTGGGAACTGGTTGGTCTGGTGGGGGACAGGGAGGGTGGCTCACTTGGGATGACTTACTTGGTTCCTTAAGGTCTCCTACCTCCCAGCAGGTGGAGCCGGGCATATTTACATGGTGCCTGAAGGGAAAAACATTTAGTAAGATCAGAGATTCTATTTCTTTAAGGGACCCCAAAATATCTTGTAATCAAATATAACTTGCTGCCTATTTTGCGCCTGTAAAAATGAATCACTTTCCTTCTACTCCTAAATTAATAGTTACTCAGGAATATCATAGATTTGAAAGGTATATGCTACTGAATTCAACCCCAGGTTGGTTTACTCAGAAAAACCCCACGAAACTGTATTTGAGCACAGATCAGCGCTGTCTCAGCCTCCTTAGCATACCTGGACTGGTTACTATTTGCCCAGATAATTCTCCTTTGTGACATGGATAAATGATTACATATAAACTAAGTCAGAAGTGTAAACTATATCAAAGGTTAACTCCTTCCTTGGATTTTCCAAAGGGAAAATTTAAACTTCTTGAAGCAAAGATAGCAACTATGGCCCAGTTTCAAGGCCACTGGTGATTCTAAAATTTGCCTTGGCCGAATTGTGGAAGGGTGTCTTCACACGGAGGGCTATAAGCTGGAAGGCACAAATCCATGAGACTTTAGAAGCAGGGGAAGGAGCAGAAGAGATGACCAACGAGGGAAGAGAAGGTAATAGGAAGAGAGAAAAAGAAAGTGTGAGAGAGAAAATCAAAAACAGGAAGGAAGGAAGGAGAGGGAGACCAGCACATTTGCTATTAAATAGTAGGGGGAAAAATGTAAGCAACATCTGGGCTTCGTCTTCAAAACTCTCTTGTACCTGCAATGCTTGAAACCAAACCAGAAGGACTAGGGGCAGATGCGTGCAGCTTTCACCTCAGGTAAAAAAATTTAAGGGACACAAAAACATTTCAAAAAATGAGATAAATAGTATTTTCATGACAGGTTTTAAAAACATCAAACTTCACACAAGAAAATCTATGATGAAGAAAATACCAAAATTTTGAATAAACAGAGGATCACTATTACTGATCTTTCCTTTTGCTTCATGTTTCCAATATGGATCAGCACAGAATCACTTTATTTAAAAAAAATTAATGTTTACTCATCAGGATTTTGAAAATTATTTTTTACTTAGAAAACATCACATGAAAATATTATTTATCTTGATTATTGAGTTTTTTGTGGCCCCTCCAACTGTGTTTCTGAGGTAAGTGCCTCACTCAGCAAACCGCAGGCCCAGCCCTGGCTGTGGGAGATGAAGTAACCTGGTCTCACAATGACTAAGACTAAGAAGGAGAGCTTTGGATCTGGAGCACCTGGGTGGAATCCCACTTTCTCCTGTGTTGTAGTTCTCTCTATTTATGCTGCCATGCTTTGCACAAAATGCCTTAATCCTGGACTCTCAGTTTTCCCTTCTGTGAAATGGGGATAAAAATAGTCTTTTCTTGGGGGGGGTGGGGATGAAATGGGTTTAATGTATGAATAGCAGTTAAATGAATAAACAGTCCCTGGGACATAGCAAGTACTTAAAAACTGTTAGTGCTGAGGACTAGGAGTATGTTTGTTCTGACTCTCCCTCTTTGAAATAAATATTGATAAATAGGCCAAAGAACTGTTTCCACTGGGAGTAAATCAAGAGGACAATAAAAGAGGGGGCACCTGGGTGGCTCAGTCAGTTAAGCATCTGCCTTAGGCTCAGGTCATGGTCCTGGGGTCCTGGCATCAGGGATCGGGTCCTCATTGGGCTCCCTGCTCACCGGGAGCCTGCTTCTCTCTCTCCCTCTGCCTGTTGCTTCTCCTGAGTATGCTCTCTTACTCTCTGACAAATAAATAAAATACTAAAACAAAACAAAACAAAAAAGGATGCCACTCCTCTTCCACTGTTTGAGTAATAGAAGAAAATACCCAGTCAAAATAGAGCATAGTGAAGTAAGAGCATGCTCTTAGAATTGATTTCTGCTAGCAGATCATGAAGTGATCAAAACTGCAAGGTGTTTATTGCTTTGGTGAGAATTTCCAGTGAGACTTTGAACACAATGAGCTAAATTTTATTTTTTTTTATTTTTTTAAGATTTTATTTATTTATTTGCGAGAGAGAGAGGGAGAAAGCAAGCACACAGGGACATGGATGCAGACAAGCAGGGGAGAGGGGCAGAGGGAGAAGGAAGCCTGAAGATGTGGGGCTCGATCCCAGGACACAGGAATCATGACCTGAGCCGAAGGCAGACGTTTAACCGACTGAGCCATCCAGGCGCCCCTGAGCTACATTTTTAAATGGAATTGAATAAGGAAAATTGATCATAAAGGAGTGACCACAAAGGTACAAATAGACTTTGGAGAATGCTCAGACATCAAAAGCTATCATAAAAGTGTCTACTAAACACAGTGTGTCACTTGATTGTATTTTCCCCTGGGGAACTTTAAAAATCCTTTTCTATGTTCTATTTTAATTCGGGAAGAGATTGTCACAATCTTTATATTTTCTATGAGAAACTATACTTTTCTTTTGAATATGGAAGAGGAGATAGTATGAAGAAGCAATGTTCTCCGTGGACACCATTGAGAATAGTAGTAATAGCTAACATTTATTGTAATAAATGTTTCCTATGCATAAGGTATGATGCCAACTGTCTAGTTGCAAAAATTTGTTATATAATTGCCCCCAAAAGCCTATAAAGGAAGTACTAATGTTTTCTTTATTCTCAGATGTGGAATAGACAAAGAGAAGTACAATTCCTAGATCACACTGTAAGTGACTGATGTGGAATTCCAAGCCACACAGTCGAAATTCGGGGCCTGATTCCTAATTCTTTGTGATTTTTAAAAAGATTTTATTTAGTTGTGAAAGAGCACGAGCGAGATGAAGAGCACAGGGAGAAGCAGACTCCCCGAGGAGCAGGGATCGATCCTGTTCCCGGGACTCCAGGAGCACAGATGCTTAACTGATTGGGCAACCTAGGCGCCCCTGATTCCTATTTCTTTTCTTTTCTTTTCTTTTCTTTTCTTTTCTTTTCTTTTCTTTACTTTTCTTTTTTCTTTTCTTTTCTTTTCTTTTCTTTTCTTTTCTTTTCTTTCTTTCTTTCTTCTTTCTTCTCTTTCTTTCTTTCTTTCTTTCTTTCTTTCTTTCTTTTTTTTTTTTTTAAAGATTTTACTTATTTAGTTGACAGAGAGACACAGCTAGAGAGGGAACACAAGCAAGGGGAGTGGGAGACGGAGAAGGCTTCCCGAAAAGCAGGGAGCCCGATGAGGGGCTCGATCCCAGGAGCTTGGGATCATGAACTGAAGGCAGATGCTTAACGACTGAGCCACCCAGGTGCCCCCGATTCCTAATTCTTAAGTCTAAAAGCTGTATTGCACCATTTTCTAGAGCCTTGCTATTCAAAGTGTGGCCCATGTGCCAGTATCATCTCCAGGAATTGAAAGCTTGATAAAATGCAGAATCTCAGGCGCCAGCTTGGACTTGATGTACTAGAATCTGGATTTTAACAAGATCTTGTGGGGATTCATGGAACACATGAAAATTTGAGGGGCACTGCTATGGAGCAGGTCAGAACATTAATATTTTTGCACTAGATTGTGAAATGTCTCTACTGAGAGATAGCAATCTTTTTTGGAAAAGCTTTAAAGACGTATCCAAATCTAATTCTCTGCTTCAACCCTTATCTTGTCAGGTTGATCATGTCATTGTGTCCTTAAATCCCCTGAGGGATTGTAATCCTTCACTCCATTTTTAAAGTGTTGCCTGAAGGTGGTCCTGTCTGGACCCCCAACGGGTCTTAGGAAAAGAACCATGCTGGTGTGTTCTGTAAAGCTCAGAGTCCCACAGAATGAATAGATCCAAAGCAACAAAAGCAGCAGTCATTTGGCAGACTTCTCCAGCAATGTGTTCTTTTCCTCCTTAAACAGCTGTTACGAATATTTGCACAGTGCTTTTCAGTTTGCAATACCATTTTTACACCCACAGAGCAAAATGTATATTTGGTTAACTTGAGGTTGAAATGCCTCGAGTTGGAATATTTACTGAGGATTACAGAATTTCTTAAGGGGTCTTGAAGTCATAGATTTGCTTATGAATCACTGCCCTGCCCTTACTTAACTGGCCGAGGATGAGCATCTTAAACGGGACTTGCAAGGAGCTGTTTGACAAGGCAAAGGAAAGCAGGCTAAAATCAAAGACAGCAAAGTTCTATCTGCCATTCAGAGAGCTCAAATTTTATATTCATTGTGTATGTCCACCTTTTAGAGTTTAGAATCTCAGATCAAAATTTCGACCAACTGTGGGCATGTGCCCAATCAGGATAGGCATAAAATAACATATGTTGGTTACACTCAAAAAGGTAAGTAAATGATTTGGGCCAGCTCCAGAGGGGAATTCAGGGAATAGGTGCTAGACAAAGAGGACCAAGAAGAATTTTTTTGCCAATCAGTGAGGAAACTTTCACAGATCTTAGGTAGGTACTGCCTCCTTTGGTATAAATTGAAATTCACTTATTGAAAGTGAAGTTCAGGGATGCCTGGGTGGCTCAGTTGGTTGAGCAGCTGCCTTCGGCTCAGGTCATGATCCCAAGCTCCTGGGATCAAGTCCCGCATCAGGCTCCTTGCTCAGTGGGGAGCCTGCTTCTCCCTCTGCTTCTCCCTGCCACTCTGCCTGCTTTTGCTCTCTCTCTCTCTCTCTCTCTCTCTCTCTGACAAATAAATAAAATCTTAAAAAAAAAAAAAAAAAGAAAGTGAAGTTCATATTCACTAAGCCTATCCTGAATGGGTCTTATAAAACCAAAGGTTACTAGAAAAAGACAAACCAACCTGTCCTTGGATCCTAATCCTATTTCTTATTAACTCCATGACCTTAGCAGGCAGCTTATGTTTCTAAATTTCCATTTCATCACCTGTAAAAATGGGGATCCTGAGAGCATATATACCTCCCACATTCATTGGGAGCACCAAATAGAATTTAATGCACCCTGGCTGTCATGTAGTGAGGCCTCACTAAGTTCCTTCAGTAAATAGTTTCAAGCATCTATACAGAGGCACATCCAAGGTCTACCATAATAAGACAAAACACCAGCGGGAACCTTCGGCACTATTGACATAATCACACAAGCAGATGTCCAGTTGCTCTGAGGGCTTATAACAGGGTTTGACCTCTTACCAAAGATTTTGGTGGAAAGTGACTGGACAGTCTCAGATTCTGCATACACAGCAGAACACACCGAAGACGGAGAAGCAACACAGGGGAAAGGTAGAAGGAAGTACATTGAACACAATACTCACACGTGAGCTCTAGTGATTTCTTTTGTAGAAACTTGCCTTGTTTGTGAGTTAGGCATCTGAGCTATTATAACATAAGAAAAAAAAAAAGGAAATATAGACTTTTGCCAAACACTTGTGCAATTTAAAGACTGGGTGTGTCTACTTATGACTGCATTTCAGATGTGTGGGGAGGGGTCCGTGACTGATCTCTGTTTCTTACCTCGCTCAAAGAAAGCACCGTTTTTATTATGTCTGCTTTTTCTGGGGATGTAATCTGTGGCTACCCTCTTTTTTTTTTTCTTTTATTTTTATGATTTTTTTTTTCCCCAATAGAAATGAGGACAGGAAGACTGCCCTTCTGAACCTCCTCTCTGTCAAAGAACTTCTAGGGATTTTCAGCATGTGGAGGAAGATCAGAAGGTCTCCGTGGAACTTCTGCCAAGCTGTTGAAGTCAGAGACTCTTCCCACACTCCCCCGGGGCTCGTCAATTCTTATCAAGGATTCAGGGGTGGCAGCAGCAGACTTTCCACTTCAGAAAAGGAAGCAAGCCAAGCGCGGGAAAAGCAAACTAACACTGGGAAGCCCAAGGCTCGTCTCAAATGTCAACCCTTCTGTCTCTGACCGTGGAAGAGGCTTAGGTCTGTGTGAACGCGGGTGTCCGAGGAGCCAGCGGTTCTCGGCTCAATGGGTGCCATAGAGGGGAATGTTTATCTCTGTGTCCATGTTGCCGAAGGCGGGTGGGTGGGAACCAGAAATTTAGAAGACTACGTTGGGTCAAGTGTGCAAACCTTTTGACCTTCCTTAGCTCTGTCTTGAAAACCTCGTTCCATTCATTCAGCCTATTAGGTCCCTGTATAGCTAACAAAGCCCAACATCCTGGCTTGATACACTGAAGGCTCTTGGAGGGCTTACAAAGCATTTTGAAGAGTCAAATGTAAATGAATCAGGAACACATGGATTCAATTTCCCTGGAAATTCACATATGCTTGGAAATGAAGGGGGGCAGTGTCTGGCCAAATGTGCTTTGATTTATCTGACCCCAAAATATATCCCTCCCCTCTCCCTTTCCTCCCCTCAAAATCATTCAAAACTTTGCTTAATGTCAAACTATGGCTGGGTTCTTGAGACCCTTGAAACCTGGAGTGGTTTGAGTTCCTCGAGTTAAAAAGGGCATTCAGGGAGCCTTATACCACCACCGCCTGCCCCCTAACTGAAAGATCTCACATGGTTTTCTTCTGTTTCACAGGGTTAAATTAAGGCAAGGATGTGATGATGTTAGTTCAATCACAAAGCTAACTACCCTACTGCAATCCACGGAAACCTTTGCTTCCTGCAATGAACATTCCTATTCGCAGGACATGATCCTGCAAATCACGTCTGCCAGTAAAAACCAGGTTGGCTTTTTCGAGGAAACCACCACTTGGACAAAGGAGTAGAATTATACAACCATCGTCATCATCATCACCATCTTTATCATCATACACCTAACATGTGTTCTGTTAGAGAGTTTCAGAACACCTTTTAAGGTAATTATCACATTTAATAGCCATAACTGTCCCTTACATGAAGTGCTAAAGATTGCTAAGAACTGCTTAGAATTGTTTAGAACTACTCAGAGCTGTCAGGTAGAGGGTTCCCTTATTGGGGACCTGGGGACTAGCCAGTCGAGTCTCGTAAGTTCGAGTCTCATAAGTTTGACTAAGGATCCTTTAGACACAACTGTTCTGGCTCCCTTCTTTCTGGGGAATTTCCGATAGAGAAGAGAAGGGAGACGGTCGACTTTTAATCTTAAAGTCTCATCACAGAATGGAATCAAGCTGTGGTTTGTCAGAGGCTAATGCTGACTGCAGTTAATTCTTTGGGAAATCAAGAAGCAGCTGGATAAAGCATTTATAATTTTGGTCCCTTGTCACCATTAATAGATTTTACCTCGTCTTTTTGCTCCCTCTTAGGCCAACTGGAGACCACTTCCTATTTAGGCATGTACTTCTTCTTGCCTGGTTTTCTTCCTACCCACCTGGCTAACCTTGTTTTCTTGGTATTTTTGTAAATAGTTCTTCTGTGGGTGTCCTGTGATGATGTTTGCATGTCATGACCACCAGAGGGAGCCACTTAATGACCTTTGTGATGAAGGAGGGCAGAACAAGAAAATGGTAAAGGCAACTTCTGGCTGACTCTTCAAGGGTACCCTGGGCTATTCTCAGCTTTTCTTGCTATGCCTCAGCCATACTCACTCCTTTCTTTCCTGCCTTTTTTTCCTCTTCTGCCTAGACTCATGTTCCCAGCATGAGTCTGACTCCTCTGAGTCAATGACTGGCTCCTCTGAGATTCCTTAAAGCTCTGGCTTAAATACCACCTTTTCAGAGAGGCTTTCCTAGATCGATCTATGAGATGAAGGTCCCAGACTCCCCCAGTTATTGCCTGTAACTTATAATCCTGTTTATTGCCTTTATAACACATCGGTGAACTTGTATATTTACTTGCTTGTTTACTGTCTTTCTCTTCAGCTAGGACTGAAATTGCTTGCCACTAGGAATAGCTCCTGACTTGTGTACCAGTTTCCCCACACCTAGGGAAAGCTTACACACAGTAGCTGATCAATGAAAAATTACTGATGAATGGATTATTCTAGTGAGCAGTCCAAATGGAGGGTAATATCCCTTTGGAAGACTATGAGGTCAGAAACCAATCGCCATAGTGCGCAGTCAATATCCTGAAACTTTTTTTTTTCAAAGACAAGAGTACCTTATCCACCATATTTACTCACATAAAGTAGCCATCAGACTCTAAGAAGCCAATATTTATAAAGTGACCATTCTTAGCCATGTATGCTGTGAGATGCTGGGGCAAAACATGGAGCTTGACGTTTTCTATTCATGGCATCATCACTGATGAGTGTGACAAGAGGGAAGTATGAGAACAGTACCAGTTGCAATGATGACTAATCCCTACCCGAAGGAATTGATCCCAAGTCCTATCAAACCAGCTTTTTATTGAGTTCTCTAAGAGTGTTAAGTATACAATTAGCTTGTTATTTAATTAGTGATTATTTCTACCCTAGATGAGTATATAAGCAGGATCAAAGTTTTCAAAGATACATGAAAAATCCGATTTTTTTCTCTTTGGGTACATAAAGAGATAAAGGAAACTAAAATCACGAAAGATAAGAAAAACGACAGGTAGAAGATTATTTCACCTTTTGAAATATATGCCATAAATTTCTTGATACTGTGCTAAAGTTGGTTGTGAGTTTTGTTCTGGTTTTCCTAGCAGCCAGTGTAATGAGTAAAATATGATTTAGGATGTGATTTATAGGCAGGGCCAGCTACATAATTTGCTGGCTCCAGTGCAAAATGAAAATGTGGGGCCCCTTATTCAAAAAGCAGGAAAAATGCCATTAAATGTAATAAAACATGAAACTTTTTCCTTTCTTCCACGCTCTCACTCTAGACCTGTCATGGTGTTTTTTATTTGTTATTTAATGGCTCGCTCCCTCGGGCATGGGAATGCTGGCTGGTGAAGCAGACTCTCAACAGGCACTGCTCATGTTTCCCCCCACACACCCTCCTCACCCCCTTACTTGCCCACCTGCTGCTGCATTCTCCTTCCTGCACCCACCAGACCTATATACTGGGCCCTCCCTGGGGGCAAGGAAGCCACTCTGCCCTTCCCACGGCCTGCTGCCCTAACCCACCAAGAATAGGCAACCCTCAAAGGATTTTCAGTTGAAAATCAGTTGAATGTGGGATGTGATCAGTACCTGGATTGGGGATGACCAAGAGGCTTGCCCCACCAAGCACATGGACCAAGCATCACAGCAGAGACCACCACTGCTATGTCCTGCCCTGAGACACAACAGGGTCTGCATCATCTGAGCTCTTCCCTCCCTATGGCTCATGCCTCTGCACAAACCCTCCCTGGGTGCATAGCGCTCAGTGGCTTGAGAGAGGCCAGTCAGTGCCTGGGGTGCAGTGCGGTCGGGTATATCAGCAGTGTCTGGGTGGGGCTGGGGAAGAAAAGGTCAGCTGAGCCTGTCTACCAAAGGCAACACAATGGGAAGCGGAGAACCCAACCCAAGGAGGCAGGAAGACAATGGGAGGGAGGTGGGGCTGCACAGGAGCTGAAGCTCCAAGCTTGGTGCCTCCTGCATTGTCCCAAGCTACAAAATGTACACTTACACGTGCTACATATAAATTTAAAAATAAAATTATTAAACATTTCAAATCAGCAAACAAAGAGCACTAAAATCAAAGCCAGGGAACTTTCTGAGGATGGGGCCTAAAGGGAACAGCACCATGTACATGAAATTGACCCCACTGATAGAGTCTGTAAGTTAAAAACAAAACAAAGCACCCTAGTTACTAAAAAGAAACACATCTGACCTTGACACTGACAACTGAGAACTCAGAGGAATTTCTCATAGATGTCCACATAAAGAAGACATTGTGTTATATAATTGGCAATGTCCTTAGAATGTCTCATTAATTCAATAAAACTACCATTCTTAAGTGCCTACAGTTAACCTTAAAAATAAAACTACCAATTATTGTATCAGCAAAAATGGGTTTATTAGGAAACAGCAGAGAACCGCAATTCAGGGCAAGTAAGTGATGGCAAAACCATAGGCAAGTCTGGAGAACAAAAGGAAAGAAATGCTCTTTACAGAGAAAAGGGGGATGTTGGGAAGACGGTTATGAAAGAAGTCCACTGGAGTAAACTGGCAGTTCAGAGTATTCTGGCCTCCCATTGGCTGAGTTGTGACTGTCTCTCACTGGCTGGACTGTTGCTGGGGAAGGAGGAAAACCTTTCTTCCTCCTGCTGGGGTAGCAGAGTAGCATCAGCCCATAAGGATAGATCTCTTTCTGTAGGGTTTGCATTTGAGGGCCAGTGGTAGGGTGTGAGAGCTCCCCCTGCTGGCGGCCAACTCCATTTTTTAAATGAGATTTTCGTATTTTTGCGCCACTGTGCATTATCATTGTACTTAATTTCCAGTAGGAAAGAGCAGAAAATAAGTACATAAACAAATAAACAAACAAAGAAATCACCGTTCTTCAAGCTGTAGGAGTTTCTGGACTGCCTTTCCAGATGCTAGCCATGCCTTTTCTTATCCAGCACCTACCTACCCATCATCTCTCATCATCCCATCTTCTGCATTTCCGCTCAAAGTCTCCCCTCTTAGGGAAGTCTCCCCTATTCTCCCAACTAGACCAGGTACCTTTTGCACTCCTCACAGTCCCCTGTATTTTAACTTCATGGTCCTGTCCACAGAATCTGTAATTATGAGTTTGTTTGTATTATCATTGGCTTATTGTCTACTCACCCCTGGCAAGACTGTAGGCTCAAAGCATCACGGTGTATTTTGTTCTCCCTCTCTTATATGTCCCTAGTGGCTAGCACAATATTCCTAGCATTTGTGGAAGCTGCGTCTCCTTGCAATGGGCAGGTTCAAGAACAAATGTATTGAATATACACTTTGTGTCAGATATATTGCTGCATCCTGGGGATAAAATAATGAGCAAGACACATGATCCATGTCCTTGGAGAGGATTCTGTTCTTCTCCAAACCTACTTATCAATTTTTGCCTGCAGTCTCTTTGCTCCAATCATATATTTCACTTGTTGTTTCTTAAACATACTCCATCTGTTTCCACTGCAATTCTTTTTATCAAAATGCCATCCTTCCAGATATTTCCTTTTATTCCTTTCTATTTTTGAGAGAGAGAGAGAGGGAGGGAGGGAAGGAGGGAGGGAGGGAGAGAGAATCCCAAGCAGGCTCCACACCCAGTGGCGAGAGGCTTGATCTCACTACCCTGAGATGACCTGAGCCCAAATCAAGAGTCAGACACTTAGCCTACTGAGCCACCCAGGCACCCCTCCTTTCTATTTTTTAAACTTCAGATTGACTTCCATGTCGTAGGAATTTCCAGGAGCCTCCCCTCCCCCAAATAAAGTCTTCTCTTCAGTAGTTAGAGATTTTAATAGGGTACCTCGTATCTTGTCTGACAACTACACTGGTCCCTCCTTATCCACAGGGCATATGTTCCAAGACCCTTGGTGGATGCCTGAGACCACGGATAGAAATGAAGTCTATATATATTGTGTTTTTTTTCCCCTATACACACATACCTATGATAGTTTAATTTATGAATTAGGCATAGCGCAAGATTAACAAACAATAACTCATGATAAAATAGAACAATCCTAATATACTATAATAAAAGTTATGTGAATGTGGTCTCTCTGTCTCAAAGTATCTTACTGTACTGTACCCAGCCTTCTTCTTGTGAAGATATGAGATAATAAAATGCCTGAGTGGTGAGATGAAGTGAGCGCGATGACATAGGCACTGTGATGACAGAGACTTAGGCCACTACTGACCTTCGATGGTTTGATGGAAGAAGGATCATTTGGTTTTGGGCCACCATTGACTGGGGGTAACTGAAACCACGGAAAGCAAAACCATGGATCAAGTAGTTTCCCAGCCTCCCTTGCAGCTGGGTGTGGTTATGTCCTTCATTCTTGCCAAATGAGTAGGAGAGACGGCTACAGCTTCCACATCATGTACTTAAAAGGAAATTGTTTGCTCTTCACTTCAAATTTGTTTGCTCTTATCTTGATCTGGAATGTGAACAGTTATGGCGGAAACTCCACTTCCACCATGCACGCAAAAACAAGTCTCCAGAGAAAGAAGATAAAGTTAGTATTTGGTTATCCTTGTCTCCTAATACAGAGTACTTTGTTTAAATTATATTATTTAATTTAAATGTCCTAAAGTCCTCTTTTATTTATGGATTTGCTGTCTTTATACAATTCACTCTCACGCTAACTGCTGTCCTTAATTATCCATTTTCAAAAATATATAGCAAATTGGACCAATGTCAGAATATCAAATTATATTTTTTGGGGGGAAGGATGATGATCAATCAACTTGTAGTTGCCACTGGTAGTAAAAAAGGGAATCAGTTGAAATTATCCTGGAAATGTAGTCTTGCCTCTTTTTTTTAGCAGGAAATGGGGAGGAGGAATCTGAGGCATATTTGAGGTCCTTCTGTGGCAGAAGAAGTTGACCAGTAATGAATGCAAGCACTTTACTGTACTACCCTGAAACAGCGTGTCTTATCAGAGTTACATCGTTGAAGATGAGACAGAAAGCTTTATTGGTAAAATGGAAAGCCTTTGGAGAGTCTCTTTTGTCTCCCCACCTCTGAAGAAAGGTCTGACTAACTCTAAACACCAAAAATGACCTTTCTTCCCTATCATCTGCCATTAATGACCCTAGATCATTGGGTATGGTGATTTAAAATCCTTTACTCTTAGATTGGAACTTCACTTTTTTCAAAGTAGGAAAATGATGGAGAGAGGGGAAAGCATCTTTGATTTTTTCCCAGGCTTTTCAATCTGTTAATCTTATTTCATAAAAAGATTATCAACTTCACTATTCCAGAGCAGGACGACCAACAATAAATCTGTCATTGTTTCTATGGACAGACTCCCTGGAGACAATTGGCTGAAAGTTGTTTATCAATACAACATAGCATAAGTTTTAAAAAGCAACATCATTTGAAAGAAATAAAAGTACAGAAATACTTTCATCTGAGAATCAGTCCCCAGTGGAAGAACTCTTCCCCGATAGAGGTGCCAATGCAAGAAATTTTTCAACTCCTTCATTTCCAAAGTATCTCCTAGTCGTAAAAATTGATGTTCTCTTTCTGTTTCATCTCCTCTCTCCTCTTCTCATACTCTTTTGGAAAACTGGCATTAACATCCCCTCTAACTGACTCCTTTCTTTCAACTGGACTCTGATCTAAGTTTACCCTCCCAAAAGTATGACCCTTTGTGATCTATCCCCCGACTGTCTTTTTGTTCATTCACAACCTGCCACTCCCAAGTACATCCAGGATTTCCGCCCTGTCTTTTCTCCATAGCAGTTTCTTCAAATATGCTCTTCTCTCCTCAGGAAGACCTAAAGATAAAGATAACCCCACTCCCCACCCACTTCTTTGGCTTCAATACGTTTTTTTGGCAAATTTTTATCTGTTCTCTACCCTCCCTTCTTGCCCCAGATCCTTTCTGTAAGTTCTGTACCCTGACAGTTTTACCTATATGGTCTTCTGAATATTCAATCACAGTCATTTCTTTACTGCCTGGGGCCTTTTACAGACCCTAAGTAACTTGACAGCTTGGTTGATGTCAACCTATCTTTTTACTGCCAAAGCTTAAAATAGTGCCTTTATATATAGTAGATGTTCAATAAGTGTTGAGTTGAGTAGGTGAAGAGCTGAAACAGAACCTGACATAATATTTTTACATTTCTCTAATTATAGACTTAATCTAGGTTGTTAGCAAATGTCAATCTGCAGAAGAAAAATTGGGATCAAGCCTATTACAACCACGTCTTATCTTCCTCCTAGTTTCCAAGTTCTTTTAAAAGAGGAATTAGCAGTTCTTTAATACATCAGCACTATAATCCCCTTTCCAAAAATGCCAGAGGTCACCTGGAAATAGAATGGCTGAGCAAGGATTAAAATGTAAGAATAGGGGACTTTGGTTAAGTTAACTGGATCACTGCATCCATGTCCTTGTTAAATATGCTTTGTGGACCATGACAAGAAAGCATGGTGGGGGGTCATGGATTGAAGAGGTTAAGAAGGACAGAAGGTTTATTGATTGATAGTAATCAATTCATCTTATACCATGCTTCTCTCCTTCTGATCACCCCGCTTATAGCTCTTCAACCTGATAACCTTCATTAATGATGGACAAGAGTCACATGTCTCTAGATTTTGTGATGCTTATTTTTGTTACATAGACACTGTTCAGATCTCAAAGTACTGGCAAGCCCCATGTAAATAAAAAAAAATCCCCAGAGTTTTTAAAAAGAGTAGAGAGAACTTTAAATTTTCTTAAAGAGTAAAAGTTGATATGAAATATCTAATTCTCCTTTGGAATTAACCGTTTTCCTCTGCCAAAGGAGATGTTTACCTCCAGCCCATGAATTTCCCTTCCCCTTGTAGACTGAAATCTCATATAAAATCTACCAAAATTATTTCTCAAGTTTGTTGGTTTATCATGGTGGACTGGGGAAATGTGATGAAATTTTGCAAAGATAAAACTCTAGGCTCATGTATTGGGGAATCTCAGTAGACTTCAGTTAAAGAAGGAAGTGAACCAGAGGCAAGAGTTCTTTATGCAACATGTTCTGCTGGTAATCTGAGCTGAAACCTTGAGACATAGAGATAGAAAGAGTAGCTGCCTGATAACTATCTTTTATTTACATTGAGCCTGGCCATAATTCTTGTTGGGTTCCTTGAAGTCCCCTGAATCATCAAATAGAGCTTCCATTTTCTTAAACTCACTTGAGTGAGTGGTTATAAACAAAGAGCAAAAGAATGTAGAGTGCTTAACAGTCTTCTTATGTTCTGAGAGAATTGGACAGAGCTGTGCTCGGAACTTTACATTTTATATACATATCAAATAAATATTAAAGTGTATATAATGTATTTCAAAACCTTTACTTATGAGGTAGGCATTATTAAGTCCATTTAGCAGAAAAAGAGACTGAAATGAAAAGATATTAAATCACTTACTCAGTGTCTTCTATCTAGTCATTATGGGAGATGAATTCAAGTCTTTTTTTTTTTAATCTCAAAAAATTTTGTGAAAGTTCTTACCACCATCAAAGTGGGCAATCTTGTAGGAAATAAAAAGACACAAAAAATATACAGAGGATGGAAGGAGTAGTGAATTTTTAAAAATTAACGTGGAGAAAAATTTAGCCCATTCTTCTAGACATAAAACAGACCAAAACTGTGTGATTGGGGCTGGGGGTGGGGAGAAGATTCAGAAGAGGAAGAGGAAGAGGAAAGATGGAGAAACAAGAATGGTCCCATGATGGAAACTTTTCTGAATCCAAGTATTGAGGGGATTACCAAAGCTGAATTTTTTGAAATGTACTCTTTGAGAACAAATGGAATAAAAATACTTCATTCACTTAAATTAAATAATAAAGCATAGTCAACAAAATCAACTCAAGATTTCACCTCTACCTCTCCTCATTATACTTTATGAAGCAAAACAGGATCTCTATCTGAATGATTTCAATATATCCAGTCTATAGTGGTTGCTCTACCCAGTTTCCTTCATGTGATTAGCTTCCAAGCCCAGATACTTAAGATGTTCCTTGCTTACCTTGAACTTCCATGTACTTGCTTCAAGATCAGTGTTCACATTGGTGAAACGTAGCTTCACAGATGTTGTTTGGTAATGTATTCACGAAACACAGGAGCTATGATTGTTCGTGTTTAGGAAACATGAGGTTTTGCAAAGTTAAACAGTTTTAAATGTTTCCCTTCATTATTAAGTTACAGAGCTTCTCAATGTCCGTTCTGAATCTTCATCCCAGTTTCTTCTTTTAGACGAAAAGCTCATGATACTCATGTCTGGGGGAACATATAATGGGACTCTGTTCTTGACCAAGATCCCATAAAACACAGACCTGGAAATGCCAGTCATCTTTGCCTAGATATTTACTGCTGCCTTTTCCTGTGCTACTTTTTAGGGTTGATTTCCACTAGAGAGGTAAATATGGCAACCAGAGGTAAATACATTATCCCTTCTCAGACATTGGTAACTTGCTCTGTGAAAATCCCTCATTTCTTCCCCAAGGATCCAAAAGACTGGGAATTTCAAAAATAACACCTTTTCAGTGAAAGTTGGAGGATTCCTCTTTTAAAGTCAATAAGGTATAATGGAAAGACATGTATGTGAAATCCGTTAGCATCCAAGTTGGTAATGTTGCGATATCCAACTTGTTACTTAACCTTTCTGAGGCTTAGCTTTCCTATCTGTTTGGAAAAATTATATTTACATCACAGGAGTATAGTAGGAATCTACAATGTAGTGAAGTCTTTCATAATATATCTAGACATCACGAGTGCAATAAAACAGTTCCCTCCTCTCTGACTCATTTCTCCTGCATATCTCAGGGTATTATGTCTTATGGGACTGATCCTCCAGAAATCTGGATCACACCCAGAGCACAAATTCCCCACTGGCTAATGTCTGTCTTTGCAAAGATAACCTTACCACACTGCATGTGGAAAAGGTACAATTAACTGGACAATGAAAACTAAATACAGAATTCAGACATTCAAAACAAGGTCTTTGTTCCCAAGGAACTTATATTAGAGTTGAAAAACACTTTGATAAATTCGTATACAAATAGTATTAATAGCACAAGGCAGTTCGTGATACTCAAAGACAGAATAGAAATAAAGACAAAGGGCTCTAAAATTTCAGAGGAGGAAGAAAGTGAGGAGGTGGGATCTGAGTTGCAAATTCTCGAAAGGTTATGGTCTTCCCATGAAATCTGCCAGGCTCTTGAGGAGTTTGCGAGTGATGATGGAGATTGTTTTAACCCTACTGTGCCCCTTCAGTGTGCACATTTTGGGTAGAGATTTCTGCCCCTGAAGTATAGTGAGTTTCTAGTGGTCTGGATCTGAGTAACCCACTGAGCCACCCAGATGCCCTGGATCTGAGTTCTTAGCATGAATATTGTCATAGGTGACAGCTGGAGAGAGGGAGGCTGCAAGGGACAGGAGAGAAAAACAGTAGCGTGCCCGAGATACCGCTAAGATTATAACTATGTTCCAGCCCTCTACCAGGAAAGAAAGAACAGTGGCCTTTGAGATCCATGTCAATTATTTTTTGTCTTTATTTGGTTTCCCGAACATAGGAGACATAGGTAAGGTTATGGAGAAGAGTTTGACTCTAGCCAGCAACTTGAATATTTCCTAAATCTAGTTTAAAATGTGAAAATAAAGCAAAACCTTGGAAAAAGAGAACTAAAAGACTCAAAACAATGGGGTTTTAGAAGACTTCTAAAAAATAAGTCATGCTAATTTAATAGAACAATATTATGCTTTTAAAGTTAAGAGCCGTAACATATGGCAGTGAGAGCGTGATGCCAAAGGACGATGAAAGACCTGCCATTCACCAAGTCATCACTAGAGGGGGTGGTTGCACACAGATAGGGTTCAGTTCTGCGCCAGTAGCTCACCCTTCTACAGTGCAGATTTCCCACCTCCACCAGTGGGTCACAGCTTTCTGTTGCCATGGGAACCCCTAAACAAGGAGTAAATATGTCGACAATAGCCATAGACAATTTTATTTTTCATCCTTTTTTAATGCATGGCAGTCTCAGAGCACTCCATCTGCAGCCTGATGTTGCTCACTGGCCTGTTAAGTCTGAGCAGCACAAGCCATCCATTATTGCTAAATGGTATCACAGCCCATAACTCTGTTCACACACTGTGGTGCATTGTAAAGGTCCCTGCTCTATGGAGAGAGAGAGAGAAGAAAAAAAAAACCCTCTTTTTTCCCTTCCCTTTTTCCCCAGCTTGCTCCCCCTTCCAAGTGCAGCTGAATCTTCAAATGTAGATAACTCCTGAGTCTGTCTGTATCAGGCTAGTAGACACTCACAATGAGTAAGCATGGAGAAAGCCAATTTAATCTGGGGCAAAGAAGAACTGAAAAAGAAGCATTAGATTCATTCTTTGGGACTCCAAAGTAGATCTTCAACGTGGCTGGAATATAGTTAAAATAATTTGACTTACTGAAATGAAGTTTGTGATAGAATTAAGGCTAACAATTAAGGCCATAACTGAACTTATATAAAAACAGTCCACTTTGTAGGAGACAGGTCTAAGCCATTAGGAAGAGCACCAGCCAAGGATGTAAATTAAGCAGAGAATGGGGCTGTGCTACTGGTAGCAAGTTACCTGATTATCTCCGCCTTGACTTCCGTGGTTGTGTTCATTATTTACTATGTACCCACTAGGTGTTATGCACTCTTCTGGATACAAGTGTTAGTGGAAATGACCATGTACTTGAGATGCTCACAAGCAAGGGATATTTTACCCTATGAGAACTGGACCTGATCCAAGGAGAAACTAAGGTTGCTATGGCAATAACACAGATTCCTAATTCACAATCAACACCTCTCCACTGGGCCCCTTTCTCATATAAAATGAAGGAAGGTCTCGCCTCACCCCAGAATAACTAGGAGAAGCAGAGCTTTAGACTGGACTCTTGAGGTCAGGAACTAACTCAGCTGGTTCACAGAAGTACCCTTTGTGGATCCACTGGTATGTGGCACATAACAGACGTTCAATAAATTTGTGCTCATTCAATAAAAACCTAGAGGGATGGATGGACAGATGGATGGGTGGAAGGAATAATGAAATGGGTGAAGCACTTTGAGGATTCTTGGTGGACATGTTTAAAGTGGAAAAATATTAAATGCTTATTGTATTATAGAATGCCAAACATAGATAAAAAATAAAAATATTCAATATTCAACCTTCAATTTTAGCTTAATCTCCCAAGTTTTACCTTTCAGTGAGCTAAAATTTCTTTTATCACTCTAAACTTTCTAAACAGAGTACTGACATCATGGCACAAACAAATACCCATCTTTAGGGTAGTAAAAAGCAATGTGTAAATTATTAAGAAAAAGAAAGAAAATGAAATAATTGGTTGTCCAGTTTCTGGGAGGGGTGTCCTAAATTCTGAATGCCATTCCTGTAGAGAATTGATGGCCTTTCCTTGAAACTTCATTGCAATTTGGGTTCCTGGCACATGGGAAATTCCCATCTCAGTCTAAGATTTCCCAGAGATCACAAAACTAAGAAGGGTGGAAGGATCCTTGGGTTGTGGGCCATTCTCATCCAGCCATTGGTAATGCTACTTTGAAAATGTTGGCCAGTGTTGGGTTCTTCCTAAAAGGGCCTCGGGGTGTCTACTTAACTGGAAACACACTCAGCAGTTATAGCCAAGAGGGGCGACCTTTCCCCAAATGATTCTTGTTTTGTGATTCAGCGTGTGAGTCATTTGATTAATAACAACTTCCTTTCAGTCCCAGACACCCCTTGGGAAATTTGGGTCTCTTCTGATTTGGAGAGGAATCCTCAGGTCAGATGCTAAGGCTTCAGGTTAGAGATGATCTGTCAGGGAAACGGAGATGATGGAGAATTCCTGTAGCTTACTCAGCTACAGAGAAACTGGTAGTATCCTGGTAAGAAATTCGATTTTGGCATCAGAAGGTTGCCTGTCTAATGGATACTTTTGAAATGTTTACAGAAGAATGTCATGCTACTACACTGCTGAATTCCAAGCATACGTTATTGTTCAGGGTGGAAAAACCCATTCATACATGTCATGGATCCCTCGGCATCTACTGCACACCTTCCTTTTAATACAGGAGCCATAGGATTGAAGTAGAATGGGCTCAGCCCCAGTCCAAAGGGTGAGTGTTAAGCGCATAAGCTAATCCCACCCCTCTTGGGACAACGGACAACCAAGTTTAAGTTAACAAGGACAAGATATTTTCCTTGTCCTAAGAAACCTAAATCATACCCATCAGAATGAAGCTAGCAAGTGTTCCATGGGTTAAGAAAAGATACTATTTTGTTTTGTTTTATTTTTTCCTAGATACAGAAAAACATGTATGCAGTTCTAGAAACTGTAGACAGCCATACTGTAGCCAACAGGGGAGCTCAGCCTTAGCAGGAAGAAAAGGAAGCTGGAAAGAAGCTGGTAACATCAACAAGGTTCTGGATGAAACCAAGACTGTTCTTCTGCTACATTCTTTTTATACAAGCTGAAATATTTCCTTTATTTTTAGGCTCAGTTATTCAGTAAATACTGACTGTCTACTAAGTCATAAAGACACAGGTTGTCCTTTCCCTCCAGGAGAATAGGGTAGACTGGAAAGACAGAAGTGAAAAATAAATATGTAGCCTGGTGAACGCTAGATGCAAATAAATAGATACAAGTCTAGTGGGAGCAAGGAGAAAGGAACCTAAAATATGCCTTGATGGAGGCAAGGGATCAGGGGAGCTTCTTGGAGGCGATGGCGTTGAGATAACTGTTAGAGTGAGAGTTGGAAATAAGGTAAGTGAGGGCAATCCAGGAAGAGGGAAACACGCCTACAAAGTCATTTAGGCACAAGAAGCCATGGCTTATTTGAAATAGGTGCAATAGAAAAAGCAAGGTAGGGAATGGCCACAGACGAGGCTGGACAAATAGCCAGGGCTAGATTAAACATCTTTCATGTAAGATACAAGGTATTTTTTTTTTCTTATTGTATGGAGAGCTATTAAAATTACTGACCAGAGTTTCCATTTTGGAACCACGTATTTTATGAGTTCTTGGCCTTCATATCATGGAAAGTAGTAAAGAATATGGGCTTTCAAGTAAAACTCCCTGGTCTTAAATCCTGGTTCTGCTGTCTCCCAGTGCCTTGGTTTCCTCACCTGAAAAATGGGTACCATGGAGTTGTGGTGAGTTTTAAAGACCTTCTTAGTGACCGCTCATGATATACTAACAATATATAACGTTTTTATCCAAATTCTCCCTTGCTGATTTCAGTTTCTAACAATATTATGAATAAGTTCCTTTGGCGTGATGAACAAACTAGTGTATGGAAAACTTTCGCCCTGCTTCTTTGTTACACAGTGGATGGGATTTGAGACTTTGTTTTAAATGTTGGGCATCCGTTGTTTCCTGCAGCTCAGGGAACTCTTTGTCCAGGCTATTAATTTACAGTTCAGCTATTTTTATGTTTCTGGAGCAATGTATGCCTACCAATAGGTAAGGTAGTCCATTTAAATGTAGATTAAAGGTATTATACCCTCTCTCCCCAAATAATGTATCTCCATACATTAAAGAGAAGGTAACATGTAAAGACAGAGTGAAAGGTGTTCGTCAGGAGACTCACAATAGCTCATGACAGTTCTATGAAGTAAGCAAGGTGAGTTGTCCATGTAAGATTTTGTCTGAATGGAAGAAAGGAACCTCAGTGTATGAGTGTGATAGGCACAGTTGATATTCAGCTGGTGTTTACACTGCTTGTTTGCTATTAGAGTATTTTGGTTAGGTTCTGATTAACCAAGGTCTGAGCCATAACACATATGAAGGATTTGAAATATCATACTTGCTGCTAAGATTCCCACTCTTTACTCTTAAAATTTACAGAAAAGGGTGATGTTGGTAGGCAGAAACAATGGGTTGAGCAGTACTAGCTGTGTGGGAATTGAGTTCAGGGGAATAAAAAGCAACAAGTTCGAGATGAAGAGTATGGGAGGAGACTGGGGAAGGCAGTACGCAGTGCTGTGGGGAGTGGGGTCTCAGCTGCCAAGGGACCAGGCAGACCTAGATGTGTGTCCCACCTTCTCTCTTTCTGACCATATGAATTTGCACAGGTTATTTGACTTCCCTGGGTCTCAGCTTAGATGGAGAATGAAAACAATGATTCTTACCACAAAGAGTTCCTGGGAAAATTAAAAGAGATCATTATCTAGTGTGGTATCTGGCATAAAGAGTCAATGCAAATGGTATCTGTTATTGTTATTGATCTCTGATGAGCAGGATGGGAAATTTGGTCAGTTGTTATATTAAAACCATTCAGGCAAGGAGTACTGATTATGGATACCTACTAAAAGTTCCCTGTTGCCCAACAACTGGGGAAGTCTTAAGGAATTTGTAAGGAATATTTCCAGGATCTCTCATTCCATCTTAGGTAGACTATATTATTCAAGGGTCACCTATCACAATTTTAACAAACTGTTGAAGGTGATATATCACAATTTTAACAAACTGTTGAAGGTGATATATCACAATTTTAACAAACTGTTGAGATTAAACTTTGCCCAGATGGGAACAAACAGTAATTCCAGTCCATTTTATTTTACTCTATCATTCCATCCCCAGACCAGGCAAAGTGTCCTGTACATACTAAATGCTCGTGAATGTGTGTCGAATGCATGAAAACACAGGTAAACTACAACTTAAGATTAGTATGAGAAATCAAGAACTGCCTTTAAGATGTAACTGTTCTTGAGATGGTTTGTTCTCATTTTAACTGCACTTTTATAATTTTCTCATTCACTTGTGCCTTATCATATGATTATTTTACTCTTGTTTTGTGTCCCTGACTGAACTCCTTGAAATTCATCGGTACTGGGTGGATAATTGATTCTCAGCAAGTATCTACTGGATATTGAAGTAATCTATGAAATATTGTATTCAGTTTTAAGATGACTTGTCCTTCCATGGGTACATACACCAAGCACATATAACATCTCTTTAGAGATGACACATGACACCTGCTCTTGGTTTCAGTGACTTGTGGGTGACCAGTGCTTTGCCTCTTGGACTGGCATAAGCAGGAAGAGAGACTCTAGCTGTAGTCATGCATGTCACACTTCTGATCATGGTAGTCACCTATTCTGAATCATTCTAGCTTTCATTGCCTCCCCTATAGTGTGCCAGTGCCAGCAATGGGACAGTCATCCTGGCTTCCTAAGCAGGACCTAGCCCAATATTTGCCTCCTGTGAATTGTACCCTCTGAATCATACAGAGCATCTTGCTTCTTTCAATCTGCGCTGATGGGGACTTCCTATGGAGTGTCAGCTATTATGAAATATATTATCAGGGCAAAGGGTGTGCAGAGATGTAGGGCTGTTGCCAGGAAGTATGAAAGAAAGCACTCCACGTGGCTGAAGTGACATCTAGGGTCACAGCTGAATCTCTACCATGTTCCTGACCTTCCTCTTGGTATGTCCATTACAAAAAACGCCTTCCCCCAGAGATGTGGTGAATGGAGAGGGTTCTACATCTTAATACAGCAAAATCTTATGAGTTGCTGACATTCAGTTCACAACAGATACCAGTTCCCAACAGCTAGTTAATATAAGTTCTCACAAAAGAAAATGGGATAAGCCAAAGTACCTTGAACTTCTGTCCCTGCTTGCTGACTCTCTTGTTTCATATGGCCTTTTGGACTTTTCTTTCTTAGATACTGCTTCTGTCGATTTCTTTTCTTCTCGGAATAAATCCCCTTCTTGCTATATCTTTGGGTAAGAAAGTATCTATTTTGGAAGTCCCACAAGCACATGAAGGCGCTAAGACTTTCATGCATTCTTTTGGCCAACCAGGGAGTTTCCAGTATGCAGCTACTTCAAAGGATGGGAAGGAGACAAACCGTAAGAGACTCTTAATCTCACAAAACGAACTGAGGGTTACTGGGGTTGGGGGGGTGGGAGGGCACGGATAGGGTGGCTGGGTTATGGACATTGGCGAGGGTTTGTGCTATGGTGAGTGCTGTGAAAGCCTGATGATTCACAGACCTGTACCCTGGGGGCAAAAAAAAAAAAGGTCTTGGACTCCAAACAGTTGCAAAGGAAGGGAGTATTACCCTCACATTTATTCATTAAGGAAATAAGTGGGTAAATTATTGCCCATTGTAATGTAATTCAACGAGACTCGGGTATTTTTAATTTTTCTTTTTTAAAATTTTTCTTTTTTTATGTTGCTTCATTTTTCATTCTAAGAACAGTACATTTGCAGTTAATTTAATTTATATACTAGGATTATCTAAAATAGCTTTAAAGGATGTAAAACAGGAAAGATTGTGAGGCCTAATAGATTGTCTGTATTTTTATATGTTTTATTGAAATGAAATTGTATTATCTTTTTCCCGTAACTTATCTTGCTTTCCTCATCACCATACCTATTCCCACAGGTAGAATACTTTGTTATTACGAGATATATATGATAGTATTAGGAGAAACAGGAAGATCAATAAAGAACTAATAGGGTTGAACAGTATATTCAGCATTTATGTCAACATTACCAGTAGTTTTGAATCTCAAGTTTAAAGGTTTTTTTGTTTGTTTGTTTGTTTGTTTGTTTGTTTTGTCAGAGAGAGAGAGAGCACAAGTAGGCGAGTGGCAGGCAGAGGCAGAGGGAGAAGCAGGCTCCCTGCTGAGCAAGAAGCCCAATGTGGGGCTTGATCCCAGGAGCTTGGGATCATGACCTGAGCAGAAGGCAGCTGCTTAACCAACTGTGCCACCCAGGTGTCCCTTGAATCTCAAGTTTAATAGGTAGGAAATATCAAGCTAGCATACTTTTTAACCATCAGTTTATCATAAATGGAAAGACTAGCTTGAGCAGAGAAAGATGTGCCTTTAAATACTGTAAATTCTTTAGCAAATTTTATTTTTGTATGGAATTAATCTTTAATGCATAAGAAAAGTTCTGGGTATAGGACAGGCCATGATAAGACAACATAGAGTTGAACAGTGTTTTTCAGACCAGATGGTATAAAATAAAACTGTTTTTCACGATGCTAGTAGAAATCATAGGGGTCAATGTGCTTGCTGGAGCACTGGGACTATGTTTAGAACAACAGTTCAAATCGCTTTGGTGCAAAATCTTATTTGACACTGTTTTATAATGTATTCCATTGAAACAGGTTCTGAAATAGGGAGTTTTGTGTAAAAATTTATTGGAGAGTGAGCTTGGGAGATAAACCTGTAAGGAAGTGAATAAGGTAGGAATAAGCAGAAGGAAAATACTGACCCACAATGCGGTTTTGAAACTAAGACCTCTGCTGACTCTATTGTAAACTCTGCAACTGGGACGACCCTTTAGATTATCTCAAATTGAGGCAAGTCGGTAAAGCCTTTGTTTCCCTCCTTTACCCAGCAATTTGCTTCATGCCAAGCCCTGGGAGAGGTCCTAAACTTGGAAGGGGCTGAGAGCAATCTCCAGTAAACATCCCAACTGTGAGTGTTCAGTAGCCAATATTACCACCTGGGGGGTGGGGGAAGAGGACAGGTGAATTGGCCTTGAAGAAGGGATCTGGAGCACTAGCTCCCAGAGCAGTAGCTCTCAAGAGTTTGGTACCCAGATAAGCAACATCAGCATCACATGGAAACTTGTTAGAAATGCTAACTTGCAAGATCTATCCAAGATTTACTGGCTCAGCAATTCGGAGGTGGAGCAGAGCACCTTCTGCTTTAACAGCACTCTAGGCGATGCTGGCGCATGCCAAGGCTTGAGAGCCACTGTATGGACATGTCTGCTCTAAGCAGCCAACAAGGTAATATCAACAACTACATTTTGTTATCAGATCAAAACCATTTTTTTGCTGGATCTTTCTTTCTGATAATAACGCACTGATTTCTGCCTCTGGTGATTGTGTTATTTCACAGAGTGGAAAATCAGACATGATTTAAAGCGTCAGTCAGTTGCATTATTATGGCCAGTGACCTAAATATCGCATTGTCAGGGAACTGTGGAATGCTAGTCTCTATCATGCTATGGGAGTTTCACCAAAGGAAATAGCTGAGAGGAGTGAGTGAAGAGGACGGAGATGCAGACATCATCTGTGTCCTTCCTCGGATGGGATTGTGGAAGTTCAATACTGTGAAAATCTCTGAGTTGCACTGGGATGAGTTTAGATAGGTACCAAATGTCTTCCGTTTTGCTTTTAAGAAGAAAACAAATACAGTCTTCCTGTCCTTATAGAAAATGTATACAAATGTTGATTGGCCGTGAAGATAACACCAATAGCCAAGGAAAAAAAATACTGCCAAATGGTAAATGATATGGTATTTAGAAAGTGTGGATTGTCTATAGACCATGAAAATCAGAACATATTTTTTAAATGAATAAAACAGGAAACTGAAGATGAAAGTTGCTCATTAAATCTTGTTTCTAAGTTTAGTTACAAAGTTCATTGCAAAGCTGGCATCCTTGCTTCCAAATATGATTCAGAATGCCCATGTTTCAGAAGGCTCTGAGATTTTGAAAGCCCTCAGATACCATGTCAGTTTATCCAATTTGGGTTTCCATTATCTACCTCTAAAAACTGTTCAGAAAAAAAACAGACCCAAGGGACAGAGGCTCTGTTGAGCCTCTCTCCATCCCATCTTGATCATCAGTTTGCCATTTGTATTGGTACTCACCTGTGTCGGTTACCTGCCTCACCTTCTTTGGAGTGGTGAATGTCTTGGCATACTCTCTTCTTTCTAAATAGTATTTGGAGTTCATTTACTTTTCCAACTATGGCTCAGTTATTGGCTGAGCTTCCAAAATCCACTTTTATTGTGTGAATGGGAGGCTTCAATAACTGGGAATACTTAATTAAATGCAATATATTTTTCCAATGTATCCTCCATGGTGCACTCATTTTTAAAAGCAACTTATGCTTCTTTAACTCTGGGACCACTGGTCTTGAATTTGCTAGCAGGAAGAGTCATCATGGAGACACATGAACTCTGGTCAGTCCAAAGCTGCTCTCGAGTGGCCCTTCACATCTGTTACTGTGTTTTGCATCTTGGGTTCCCAGTCAGGTGGGGAAAATGAAAACATTCCCTCTGCGATAAACTTCAGTCTAAAGAGCTCCTCAGTTCATTGCACAGAAGTCTCCTTGAAATACTAAATTCTAGGATCCTTTACTAGGGAGAAAATTAATACCATTTCTGAGGCTGTTTTTCTCCCTAAGATTTTTAAATAAAAAGATTGACCTTCTAATATATTGAAGAGGACCTCCTAAAAAGCCAGATTTCATACTTTCCTCAAGGAGAAGCTGTTTGAGTCTCCACTCTTCAGATATCTCCTGTTCCACTGGCAGAAAGGAAACTACCCTTTCATTATTGCTCATGTGAACAGAATAATGGGTGATTATTTCAGAGTTCTTGTTAACATTTGTCCAATGCCAACAATGAGCTGGACAGTCCAGGAAACACTCAATGATAACCCCATTTTTTTAATGAAGTAAAAATGGCCCGAGTTAAATAGTAAAGAAATATAGGCTAATTTAGTTTTGGTAACCTAAAAAAATGCTTAGGAAAAAATTCAGCACCATTTACATAAAAATTTGAGTAGAAAGATACACTCATTCCCCTGATTATTATGATTTATGAATAGTTGTCTGTTTGTTCCGTGCTTGTCGTTAAGAGGACTTCTATGCAAACGAAGTGTGCACTGCAATTTTTCCCTACATGGCATGAGGCGGGGTAGCTAGTGCCTATAAGCACAGACTCATCTGTGTCCTTTCTCCTGTGCATTTTATTCTATGCCAGGCATAAGCCTAAATACTTTCTGTTTGTTTGTATGTTTGTTTTCTTTCTGTTTTAGTGGGTTTTTTTTATTAACATATAATGTGTTATTTGATTCAGGGGTACAAGACTGTGATTCATCAGTCTTACACAATTCACAGCACTCACTATAGCACATACCCTCCCCAATGTCCATCACCCAACCACCCCATTCCTCCCACCCTCCTCCCCTCCAGCAACCCTCACTTTGTTTCCTGAGATTAAGAGTCTTTTATGGTTGTCTCCCTCTCTGGTTTCATCTTGTTTCATTTTTCCCTACCTTCCCCTATGATCCTCTGTCTTGTTTCTCAAATTCCTCATATCAGTGAGATCATATGATAATTGGCTTTCTCTGATTGACTTACTTTGCTTAGCATAATACTCTCTAGTTCCATTTACGTCATTGCAAATGGCAAGATTTTGGGTTTTTGATGGCTGCATAGTCTTCCATTGTATATATAGGCCACATCTTCTTTATCCATTCATCTGTTGATGGACATCTAGTTAGCATTTTTTTTTTCTTTGATGAACTCCTTTTCCTGTCCTCCTGAAGAAAGAGGAGAATGGCAGTGAAAGGCTGTTGAAAGAGAAGGCTTTCCCTGATTGGGCTTTCTTCAAATCCGAATGAGGTCAGGCGTCCTAATGAATGCCAGGCATATCCTTTTCACCTAGCCTCTTAAACAGCTGAATTTGACTGTAACAGGAGTGAGTGTTGGATCTGCTGGTGCATGTCTGACTCCTGTCACAGGCTGGGAGAGCCTGGAGGGGGGCCCTTACCTCTTCTTCGTCTTCTGTTTGCCCACGTAGTCTAAGGTAGGATCCAAGGAAACGGTTGGTGAATTGAAGAGTTAAATGTGGCAGGCTGTTGTCAACCTCCACTGTCATATCTGTCTCTAGTCTGCTCTGTATCCCAATGGGAAAACCTGGGATAGCTTTCCCAAATCTCTTTCCTCTGTTAGACTTTGCTGGTTGAGAGGCATTCTTATGGGATCTAGAATGTGGATGGGGGGGTGGGGGAAGCCATTATTCCTGACCGAAAATGCCAAGAGATGCGTGGGCAGAGAGCAGACTGAGGTAACCCAGTGATACTTTGGTGCTGCAGACAGCTGATACTGAGGGGAAAGCTCTCCTGAGGTTCCAGAAATTCACTGAGGATTTTCAGCTGACTCCTGGGGGCTCCATAAGCATCTGAGACCATTGCCCATGTTTTCCTATAGATCTAATACTTCCTGATGTCAGGAACCCAGGCAGCAGCTTCCTTAGCCCCTCTAATAATATTTGGATAAGCTTTGATTTCCTGTATTATGTATTGACACATGGAATGCAATGAATAAATTTTGTTTAAGTAATAAAACTCTGTCATATATACTGAGGGATACAAAGATACAGACATAATGAAAAGAAGGGGCACATGCACCCCAGTGTTCATAACAGCAATGTCCACAATAGCCAAATTGTGGAAGGAGCTGAGATGCCCTTCAACAGATGAATGGATAAAGAAGATGTGGTTCATATATACAATGGAATATTACTCAGTCATCAGACAGGATGAATATCCACCATTTATAGCAACATGGATGGAACTGGAGGTGATTATGTGAAGTGAAATAAGCAGAGAAAGACAATTATCATATGATTTCTTTCATATATGTGGAACATAAGGAATAGAGCAGAGGACCACAGGGGAAGGGAGGGAAAACTGAAGGGGAAGAAATCAGAGAGGGAGACAAACCATGAGAGACTCTGGACTCCGGGAACCAAACTGAGGGTTTCAGAGGGGAAGGGTGTTGGGAGGATGGGGTAGCTAGGTGATGGGTATTAAGGAGGGCACGTGTGGGGATGAGCATTGGGTGTTACATACAACTAATGAATTGTTGAACACTACATCAAAAACTAATGATGTACTATATGCTGGCTAATTGAACATAATAATAAAAAATGAAATAAAATAAAAATAAATAACAATTTAAAAAATAAAAACTTTAAAAAAAGATATACTGAGGGATAGAGAACCAACCAACAGAAGAATTAAATTGGAGATTCTTCAATGCTATATGCTCCCCACTATATAAGATTAAACAACAACAAAAAATTCTTGTTAATTTCTTGCCTTTTAGCTGCAACGAATATCTGATAGCTAAAAACTAATGTTGTAAGATTAGACAATAAGCAAAAGAGGCCAAAAGAAGTGTAAAGATATTCAGTGATACGTGCCTTTCTACCGGCAACTCAAGCAATGATCTCTTAGCCTGCCATTTCAATTCTTCCTGAAACAAAACAAAACAAAACAAAACTTCAGTAACTCTTCCTGGATTGCTGGTTAGCTGGGGAAGGTCTCGTCACAGAAGAAAAAAGGACATTACATCACCTTGTCAAAGATACTGTCCTGGACATCACCTGGGTGTTTTTTAGAAATGCAGAGCCTTGGGTAATTTAACAGGATCTTGAAGTGATTAGTATGTGCATTAATGTTGAGAACCACTGTTGGAGAGGATTTGTTAAAAATAAGGATTACTATGTCCCACCCCCAGAGTTTCAGATTTAATTTGTCTAGGGTGTGGCGGAGGCATAAGGGTATTTAAAAGCTCCTCGGGGATTCCACTGTGCAGCCAAATTTGAGAGCCTCTAAGAAGAGCTCTTTTGGTATGGCCCGAATACCTGCAGGAGATTTGGCATTGCTGGTGAGTTAATTGTAATGGAATTTATTTCCAGGTGCTTTTTATCCTAAATAGCTGCACTGAATCCAAGTCCTGTGTTCTTCTGTAATGACTAGGATGTTTGGGGGTTTGCCAGCATTTTATAGGGTTGCCCGACTAAGCTAGCACTCCATTGTCTATTTCCTCCTGAACATTAAGCTGGCAACTCAGCAATTAGCTACAAATTAGTAAATGGATGCTTTCTGGAGGTGTGGAGATAGCCTTGTGGTCCAAAGACATGGGTATTAGTTTCCTATCACCGCTGTAAGAAATGACCGCAGACTTAGTGGCTTAAAACAACAAACTTGGGGGTGCCTGGGTGGCTCAGTCAGTTTAGCATCTGCCTTCGGTTCAGGTCATGATCCCAGGGTCCTGGGATCAAGTAACGTGCTACCCACTTGGAGGGGAAGTCTGCTTCTCCCTCTGCCCCTCCCCCTCCCCCTGCTCAGGCGTGCTGTCTCTCATAAATAAATAAATAAATCTAAAGCAAAACAAACTTATTATCTTACCGTTTTAGAAATCAGAAGTCTAACGTGAGTCTTACAAGGCCAAAATCAAGTGTCAGAAGGGCTACGTTCCTCCTGAGGGCTCCAGCAAAGATTCCATTTCCTTGTCTTTTTTAGCTTCTGGAGGCCACCAGCATTTTCTTAGCTCATGTTCCTTCTTCTGTCTACAAAGAGCATCATTTTAACCTCCCCTTCAAGCCTGTTCACGTCTCCTTCTTCTGACTTTCACCCTCTTGTCTCTTTCTTAGGAAGATCCGGTGATTACATTTGACCCACCAAGGTATCCTGGATGATATTCCTATTTTAAGACCCTGAACTGAAAAGTTCCTTTTGCTGCATAAGGTAACATATTTAAGGGTCCTGGGGATTAGGATGTGGGCACCTTGAGGGGAGGGGCTGCGTTATTCTGTCTGCCACCCATGGCTAAATGTGTCAAGGGAATATCTCATTCAATATTGCTTTTTCTTTAAAGAAGGAGTGATTTATTAAAACAATAATCATTGCAACTTTATATATACAGCAAGATTTATATTAATAGAATTACCAGATTTCCCTGCAGTTCAGGTTTCTTATTATCGTTCTCAGTTTTCCTGTCACCACTTTTCAAGAACTTCTCTGTCCATCTCCAGCCCCTTGCTTTCTTGGGCAATACTTACTGCCTAAATCTCTGATCCTTTAACAAACTTCAAGTTGTCTTCTACCACAGGTGTTTATTTGCTTCCATCTTTATTCCAGATCAGTGATTTTCAATCTTGGCTACACAAGAGAGTCTGAAAATTCCAGGGTCTAGGCCACATCTAAGACCAATTAAATCAGAATCTTGGGAAGAAACCCAGGAGTTTCTCTATTTTTAAGCTTTCCAGCTTCTTTCAATGGGCATCTAAGTTTAAGAACCACTGCTCAGAAGGTCCTGTTGGCTTTTTCCACCCCCAGCCCTCCTCCTATTTCCTACCTCCCAATGCCTGAAGGAAAGAAGAAAGCTGCATCACATCCTGCTTTGCAGAGTAATCCCGGGCTGACAATTTCCAGATAGGCAGTATCCAAAGCAGAAGTCACAAGTCGACCTAATAATACCCACAGCCTTTCAAAAATATAAGAGGTTGAAAAATGCCAACAAGATTTCCTTCCTTGCTGTCCAGAGTCAATGGGGACTCCTCGCAGGAAGTTTGAGTGTTGCCCTGGAAATATTCAGTCTTTCTTCTCTTCCACTTTTGTAATACCCAAGGGCAACTTTGGAGGCAAGGAACTCATAATCTGAGATCACAGTGGAGCTAGCTTTATGAGGAATGGCCCTATGTTCACTTCATTGGAAAGGATTTTTCTCTCAATCTAGTCAAAGGCAGAGGCCAATCCAATTCTTGCTTCATAGTTGACTCTCTACACAGGGTATTTTTAATCCTAATTTTTTTTTATTCTTTTTTCCTGAAATCAGGAGCATTGTGAATTTACAGGTAAAGCCTGTTATGGCAAATATGAAATAAAAACTTCTGTTCTTAATTTTAATGATATTTACTAATTTTACTGTTCTTACTCTGATAGTCATCCTGTTAAGCTCATTACATATGCTGCCATATTCAGCATGCTTTATCCCTTTCCTACTTGAATTGTCTCCATTAATAGCACTCACTGGCATCAGACATACTACATACTGTTATTTATTTCACATATTGTCTCTTACCCTCAGGCTGCAGGAAAAATGAGAGTAGGAATTAACCTTTTTTTGGCTACAACTCATCCCCAGTACCTTAAATACAGCCTGTACATAGTAGGTGTTCAATAAATATTTGTTGAATGAATGAATCTAATTTTATCCTCCAAACAATTCTGGAAGAGGAGTACATCATTAAGCCCATTTTACAGATGATAAAATTGATGCAGTAGAAGTTGAGTACCCGATGAGAAAGTGGCAAAGATGATTTCAACTCCAGGTAGATCAATTCTCAGTTCTGTCCATTTGGCCATCACTCTATATTGACTCTTTCTATTGACTATTGAAAGCAATTCCATAAAAGCAACACTGAAAGGAGAAGTTACTCCTCACAGTTCACTGTGAGCCTGAACATTGCCTCTGGTAGTTCCTAACTGGGTGTCTCTTGGCAGATAATATCCCTATCTGAGCTTTTAGCTTTTATGTGAAACGAGAACAACTGCCACCAGAGTTGTGGAAATGATCTAGTAGGAGATGATGCATTTCTCCTCTTTGTTTTAGTGAGCAAAATTTTTTTGCTGCAGGGTAGCAGAAACTATAGCAATCTGGTTGGATACGGTTTGTTGATGCTTTCCTGGACTCCCTATTCTTCACACATGGCAGGTCCTTGGACAAAAGGAAGAATACATGACATTTAAGAATGAGAAAGGTGTTTCAGGAGATACAAGTTTACTCATCTTCATATTTGGGAACATTTTCATGGGAAGGTAAACTAAGTGCCTTCTGGTCCCCAAAGAAACTATTTCTGTCTATTTTTGCTGTGTATTTAGACATCTGTATAATTTCAGAGATGACTTATGACTTTGCCGAACATATCTTTGGAAAGAAAACTGACCAATGTTTAGTGATAAAAAAGTTTTTTACAGAAAAATTTTAGAAATACATGTTGTTGTATGGTGTTTGAATCTGCTAATTTGTTTTTTGAAATGAGGATTCAGACATTATTATTTGCTGATTATTTAGACATGATTATTATTGATTATTGATATAACAATATGTGATTCCATAGATATGAGGTATGACATTGAACATTCTATTTTTTTAATAGCAGCCTTTATTGAGATATAGTTCACATGCCATAAAATTCCTCTTTTGAGGCATATCATTCATTGGTTTTTTAGTATATTCATATAATTGTACAACCATCACTTCTGACTAATTCTGAAGATTTTCATCACCTGGAAAAGAAACCTTGATCCCATTAGAAGTCACTCCCCATTCTCCACCTGCCCGAACCCCTGGCAACTGCTAATCTACTTTGTGCCTCTACAGATTTGCATATTCTGGAGATTTCAAATAAATAGAATTGTACAATATATGGTCTTATTTTTCTCACCATAATGTTTTCAAGGTTCATCCATATTGTGACATATATCAGTACTTCGTTCCTTTTTGAATTCCATTTGCCCTGTAATATCCCATTGCGTAAATGTACTGATTTTTTAAATCCATTCATCAGTTGATGGGCATTTGTGGGTTTTCCCCCCACATTTTTCTTTTTTTTTTTTAAGATTTTATTTATTTATTTGACAGAGAGAGAGAGAGAGAGATCTCAAGTAGGCAGAGAGGCAGGCAGAGAGAAAGGAGGAAGCAGACTCCCTGCTGAGCAGAGAGCCCGATGTGGGGCTCAATCCCAGGACTCTGATATCATGACCTGAGCCAAAGGCAGAGGCTTTAACCCACTGAGCCACCCAGGTGCCCCAATTTTTCTTATTATAAATAGTATATTAACACTTATATGTAAGTTTTTGCGTGGAAATGTATTTTCTATTATCTTGAATGTATACCTAGGACTGAAGTTCCTGGGTTACATAGAAACTCCTATGTTGAACAGTATTTTTCATTTTGGTGAAGTGGGCATTCTAAAAATTAAATCCAGTAAGTCATTTGAGTGGTAAGATGAAGGGCAAGTCCCAAACTCAGACACTTTGTAGTTATTATCCAATTTCATCTTCACTGTCGCTGTGAGATTGACATTCATATTTCTACTCTACAGTAAGAAAACTTGATCCTAGAGAGATTAGTCATGTGCCCATTGCTACACAGCTATCAATGGGAGAGCAGAGATTGGATCCAAGTCTTTGGGACTCAAATATTTCCACTATTGTGTTGCTTATTATAAAACGGCATAAACTGTTTCTGCTTTTGGTGGGTTTATTTTTTTCTGCTTCACTTTTATTTGTCTCCATTATACAAATTTGGAGATATTAGAATTTGGAACTTTTAAGGAATGTTTCCTTTACTAAAAAGAAATGTGAAGTCATGGTCTAGGCAGTCCATTGCTTCCATGCTTTATGTAATTAGGGATCCATGCCAGATAGCACACATTTCTTAGAAGCAAAAAACTGATAAATAATATATTTCAGTTACTAACTAATAAAATATGCCAGTGTATAATGAATGTGTGTCAATATATAATAAATAATATATACCAATTGGATTTTTGAAACAGAAATCTTATTAGAAGATAAAATTTAATTTTTACTTTACAAAGCTGCTTTCTCTACAGCTTAGTGTTGTACTTTGATATTCCCTCAAATTCTCCAAAATAAATGTTGACATTTACCAGACATTTTTTCCCACAAATGAAAATAGATGGCACACTGAAACAGTAAAAGCTATTTTTAATGGTCTAGAAATAGCCTTCAGTTCTGCTTATATAAAGAAATTTTACTGATTTCGCAGGGCATAAAAATTATTTTCTCTGACAGCAATCTCAGTATTGTATCTCATATTTATGCAGTGGAATCTATCAATTAAAGTGCTACTCTAATAATTTTTTAAATAAAATGACAGTGTTAAAACTGATGCTTAGTGACCAGGAAGAACCTTGACTTGGATCAGCCAAAGTAACGATTAAATAACAATATGCACTAATTTCATCACGTAGTACCATTCATTAAAATATTCCTGCAAATGACAGAATTGTGCACATATATCAATGCATAAATAAGCTTATTAGCAAAATATTTTAATACAAAGGAACAAAGATAATTATGATAACAAGTATAACAAGTTATACTTGAAGAATGGAATGGTACTTTTAGCAATTATTTGCTTAAAAAATTTCCAAGGCAACACGGTTGGTGGGAAATACTAAAACCACATTGAGAAAATGTATGGCTTTGTCTTTCCTCTCTTGGAAATACCATTCAGAAGTAGATGGACTGAGAGTCAGGACGAATGAAAGAGATGGAGGAAAAGATAAATCATGGCTGATTTATAACCTAAATAACCCATCCAACAATAATTACTTGACTATGTTAAAACCATTCCTATACAAAGCCAGTTTCTTTAAATCTACTTAGTTATAAGAAACTTAATTGTGGAACATAAGGAATAAAATGGAGGACTCTAAGGGAAGGAAAGGAAAAGTGAATTGGGGTAAATCTGAAGGGGAGACAAACCATGAGAGACTGTGGACTCTGAGAAACAAGCTGAGGGATATAGAGGGGAGGGGGGATGGGTGAGCCTGGTGGTGGGTATTAAGGAGGGCAGGTATTGCATGGAGCACTGGGTGTGGTACATAAACGATGAATCTTGGATCACTGAAAAAATAAAATTTTAAAAAAGTATTTTATTTTATTATTTAAAGTTATATTAATATTTTTGTTTTTTTTAAAAAAAAAAAGAAACCATTCTGGATTCCATATTACTCATTCATTTTCTCATGTAACAAAATTTTATTGAGTGCCTACTTTATACCAAGAACAGTGCTAATGTTGATCAGTGCAGACATAATCCCTGCCCTATAGGACCTTGTCATCTATTAGGGAAATTTGCACAAAGTGGGAAATTAACAGAGGGCCAAAGACTTCCTTCTCTTCTATGACTCTTGGAAAAGTAATACCTTATATTTCAGATGTTGAAAGCTCTGTAAAAATTAACTGTCCCTCTACACAAGATTTTGGTTTTTTTAAAATAACTATTTCTTGCAAGTGGTAATTAAGGAAAGTATAAATCATCTACTAAAGTATTCTAGAATTGTAAAGGAACATTAAAATATGAATGAATTAGAATATATCTTTTAAAAAGGGGCCCCTATAAGGCTTGCTTACTAGATGTCTTCATTTGTAATCATAGAGAAAAAACCCCAACAAAATAACCAAGTCAAAAGGAACCAAAGCAGTAAATTGAAGGGCAATGTCAGGAGCACATGATGGGAAGAATGCAGAGTCTAGAAGGACAAAGAGGGAAGTAGAAGGGACGGAGTCCTCTATAATTTATAGTTCTTATCATGGGCACTTCTACCCACTAGGACTTTCTAAGCCTCATCACATAGGTGGATTTAACCATCTACATGGCTCCTCTCTTAGAATCAAAGGACTTCTCGAACTTGTAAGAACTACAGAGATCTCCCCAATATCTATCTATCAAGGACAGTCTACTGATCCAAATAGGAAATTAAGCCACTAAAGAACATAGTTTTTCTTATAATCTAATTATTTCATATTCTTCCTTTTGTATATAAACTCTATAAGTGTAACTGGATCAAATGTCTATTTTATTATTTATTTGATGAAAACTTTGGCATTTATAAATTATTATCTGAAAGAACACCGGGGGATGTCTGGTTTCTTTCCTTGAGTAATTTTGCCTGCTTCCGTTTGACAGAAGCATATTTATCTCAGGTTTCTGCTTCTTGCCCTCTGCAATGAATGACATTTCTTTCAGACATTTCCATTTCCAGATGTGATAGTAGGTAGCTTCAATAACATAGAGAAAAAATCAAAGAAAAGAAAACCTCACACTGGAGTGGTTTTGTTTTTTTTTTACATTGGAGTATTTTTTTTTTTACACTGGAGTTTTTTTAAACAAGTATCTTTGTATAAATTTGGAAAGACATCTCTTAGAGTCTTTTTCATATGTACACACACATACACACACACACACAATTTAAAAGATCGTTTAAATTACATGTGCAAATAGCCTGCAGTGGATCCTTTTGATATGACATATCATGGGGGCTAAGAGGTGGCTGGTGGGTCTCTGCTTTCAGTGTTATGTAAACTGAAGAGATATGAACATTTTCGTTGCTCAATAGATCTCATTTTTTAAGAATAAAAATTTCCCTGAGTCTTGGGAGTATTTTTCACTAGCCCAAGGCAGGCTCACCAAGTCAGGGGAAAATATATGAAATACCCCCCAGATTTTGTTGTATCATTCATAAGTCATTGATTCCTATTTTTTGGATAATATCTTTGTAAGTCAAGTGTCTTCTTCCAGCTCTTTCCACAACGAAAACAATTCCACTTCATAGGGCAGTGGCCAAGAAAACTACCCCTGGAAAAAAGTATAATGAAGTGCTGAATTTTCACTAAATTGTTGAAACGCGAATTACCGTAGCTTTTCTTAAAGCAAATCCCATGTAACACCTATATAGGATGATGTGTGGTATGTGTTGTGGGTGGGGGGCCTAGGGGGGAGGCCAATGGTCAAAGAAGTTTAGAAAATTCTGTGTCTTGTCTTAGAGAGTAGGGTGCTAAGATTTAGCAAATAAAAACACAGAACGCTCAGTTATGTTTAAATTTCAGAAAAACAAATACCTTTTTTAGAATAAGTATATTCCCCCATAATATTTGGGACATCCTTATACTAAAAAGTTATTTGCCGTTTATCCGAAATTCAAATATCACTGGGCATCTTGTAGTTTGGCAACCCTATTAACAAACCCTATTAACAATCCCATGTTAGTATTTGAATTGTTTTTTTGTTTTTAACCCCGATTTACCATCGAAGAATGGGTTGGGTTTCTGGGAAAACATAATAAGGGGAAGAACCGCTGAGAAAGAACTATGGGGGAACAATAGGTACTTTTGTTTCACTGGACCCCACAACAAGCATGAGGTAAAGCTAGAGGAAAGAAGGATAGAATGATACAGCGGATATCTGTTTTTCTTATCTGACTGGGATCTGTATCTCTTTCATTTCATAATAACAACAGTATTTCTTTGGGGAACCATGCCTCTCCCACTCTCAGCCCTTCTGAAGGGGTTGGGGCTGGTCCAATCCTAGTCTCCTAAATTGGGCAAGTTAGGCCTGACCACCCAGTGTATTTCTTCCTCCTGGCCACAGTGATTGATTCAGAAAAAGGCTACCAACAGCCTTGGACTTTTGTTGGCAAGATTTTAAAAGAGGCACAACTTCTCCTGGGGTTGCTGTAGGATGGGGTCTGAGGCCAGCGGTGCCGGGAGCCATTTTTTCCCTCTCTTGGAGAGCCTTCCTGCGAACGAAGCCACAGCACAGGTGAAGCGGAGCCAGAGGAAGGAGCAGAAGAAAGTCCAGTGACGTCACTGAAGCGCTTGGATCAGGCTGTGGCTGAGGCCAACAGTAAAATTAATAAGTTGACTCCTTCCTATCTTTCTTTCTTTCTTCTCTCTCCCTCTTTCCCTTCTCTCCTTCTCCCCTCTCTTTCATTCCTTTCTTCTTGTTCTTTATTTATTCCTTCTTTTTTTTGTCGTAAGTAATTTTGAATTAGACGATCACTGGGAACCTGCAGACTCCTACTACTACATAAAAATAGTTTAAAGCTGGATTATTGAAGGCATTTAGTTTCAGGCCAAGGCTTTAGGATCTTAGTCTATCCTCAGTCATTGAGTATTTCTGAGCTAGGGAGAACTGGGATTAAACATTCGACCCAGGGAGCTAGCTAACTGATTTGGAGAAGGATTAACAAAGAGAAGGATTTAAAAAAGGGATGCATCAGTTAGGAGACTGTCAAAAAGTCTTTGGTGAGCAGGGATGGGACTGGCCTGGGGGGACTGGCCACAAGGTGGATACAGAAAGAGAACTAAAATAAGAAAGCTAACCAAATGATAGCAAGGCGAGGGGTGTTTTATTACTCAGTCTACAATGTTTATTATACTTCTAGGGCAATGCAACTTCTTATTAGGGCAGATCTTGAATTGACTCCCCTAGAGATATAAAGAACATTTTTAAAAGTCATAATCTGGAAGAGTTCAAGGGGCAGAATAGACCACTTATTGAAATTCACTGGAGTTTTGTGGCTCTATTATTTAGTTATTATAAGATTATGACAGCTATTGCCAGAAGCTGAGAGCCTTCCTCTTTGGACTTAGGCCCTATTTACGTTGCTGAATAAACATCCATTTTTTAAAAACACTGTCATTAATAATTTGTCCATTTGTACATTTTCCCAAACCACCATGTTTTCCCAGTCTATGGGTTAACATGTATGGCAATCACTGTTAAGCTTTTAATGGCCATTTATTTATTTCTGCAATATGTTCATTTGAATGTTTTCATTGAACATCCAGACATTTATTAGTCATTTGTTTACCATTACACAAATTTATGGAACTGTTAAATGCACCATCTTGGTGAGCTGTCAGAGAAGAATTATAGCACAGAGGAGCATACTGTTTGGAATTTGTTAGAAGCTCATCCCAATGCTATTAATTCTGTTTATTAGAGAACTGAAACGATTTAAGTAATCTCACACAGACATAAAAATCTGACTTGAAAAACATACTTCTCTTCAAATTGAGGGGCTATTGCTTATGGAGAAAGAAAAAAAAAAGGCTGGGAGGAAGGTGGCTGCTAGTTATAGGAAGTCACTTAGGAAATAGACAAATAACAAATTAACTGAAAGTTTGATAACATACAGGACTCTAGGTATAATATCCTTGTTTGGCTCCATGTTTCAGAATGGCCAGTGAAAGATCTTCCTGATCCTTTAGTAATAGTTCTTTCTTGGATGGGTTCTAGGGGCCTTTTATACTAAAATTTCTTTTTTAGTATTGAGCACATTTTTGAGCTTTTTCCCTGATAGCCCTGATTAATAAAGCACCGTCTTTTGAAAGCAAGCAACAAGAAATGAAAGTTACAAAATTTTAAAGCAATTTGTATCTGAATCCTCTCTCTGTCTCCTCCCTGCTGTGCAACTTTAGGTAAGTGCCTCAGACTTTCAGAACCTCACAAATCCCATCTGTACAACGGGGATAAAAATATTATTCACTCCATACAGGTATTGGGAAAATGGATGTAATACATGTAAAACATTTAGACCAGGATCTGCCACAGTAAGGACTTAGGGGGACTATCTGGTGTTAATATCATCATTATCCTCCTTATTCTCTTTAACATTATCTTATCAGAGTGATGCCTTCGGGTTGGTGATCTATGCACTGCTCTGAGTGATTTAATGCCTGATACCCACATAGCATCAAAAGATATTTCTCTAGCCCCTAGTTAGAGGATGATAACCCCTCACCTGAATTTCTGCTTTTACTCAGGAGCTAAGTTCGAGCTCCTGTTCTTAATTTAAATCCTTACGTGGACTTTCTCTGCTAAGATTCTGAATACTTTATCTTAAGGCTGCATACATATTTAAATGGGGTTTCCCTCCCTGTCCACTGAGGGCCTCTAGCAGGAACCTGGAATGTGAGCGAACGTTCCTTCCTGGTTGAGCTTCAGCCCTCGCAGCTGAGCATGGAGTCAGAATCGCTGCCTCCAGCATATTCTTCCCCCCCACTGCCTTCCCATTTACTGAAGAAAATCTCCCTGCAGTCTTTGCTAAAGAGAAAGCTACTGGGTCTTATTTCAAGAATGAGCTAAGGGTGCCTGAGTGGCTCAGGTGAGCGTCTGACTCTTGATTTCGGTTCCGTTCAGGTAAGGATCTCAGGGTCCTGGCGTGGAGCCTTGCTTCCCTTCGGACTCTGGGCTCAGTGGGGAGTCTGTTTGAGGATTTTCTTCGCCCCTGCCCCTGCTCACATTCTGTCTCAAATAAATAAATATTTTTAAAAATGAGTTAACACCTTTAGATTATAACAGAACATCCAAAGTATTTTAGGATGATGAAGAGAAATGGGAATAAGGAAATGACAGGAATGAAATGAGGCCATCAGCTGATGTTTAACATCTGGCAGATTGGGCCAAATGACATTTAATCGGCATCTCAGCTTAATCAACTAAATATAGCCTGGACTTCAAGATTCTTATCCCGACAAGATACCATGTGTTGCACAAAGCATCCATCTGTCCTTAGTTTTGGTTCTGCAGCAGAACTACCTGTGATTCTTTTGAATTGTAACTGCCACCTCTAATCAAGAATAATAATCAATAGGCCTGGTAATTCTGGGATGGGATCTAAGAATGTGTTTGCATTTTGTTTTGAAATTTCCACAGATCATTCTGATGCAGAGTTGGGACTGAGATCTAGTTCATTATGAGGAAGTTTGTGGGTGTGGGCTTGACAGAGCTAACTACCCACAAACTAGCCTGCACTGTTACAAAATGAGATTTAGGGGATGAGTGAACCGATGCACATCAATGTGGAGAGTTTCCCAACCCGACGTAAGAAAATCGGAATCCCTTTTTGAAGGGTTTCACTAAAACATTTACTCCTGTCCTTCAAATAGTGTGGCCATTTCCGAACCATGTAAAGTTTCATAGCTAAAATAATCTTGGTTCCCCCTTTCCCGGCAGTTCTCATAAAGTCTGACAGGTAAAAATATAGCTGGGAGAGAAGAGAAAGTTCTAGAATAAAAGGAGTTTTGATGACAGATTAACTATGTTCATCATAAGCAACCTCAGGATCAAATATATACTGTTTTTAGTGTGAGTGTAACTGGACCAAAGTTTAAATACCATCTCTGAGGTTTCTCACCTACAAAATAGGGTCAGTAACATTTACTTTTTAGGTATGCTACAAGGATACGAGAAAAAGCCTTTTGAACATCTATTAACATAAAGCTCTATTTATTATCTAGGATTCCTGACCATCATTCACTTTGTTTTTAATAGGGAATAACTACTTTCATTATCATTAATACTAGGTCAAGATACTAACGCATAAACAGCTAGGTACAGTAGTTTCCCCCATTTGCAAGGCATATGTTCCAAGACCTTCAATGGATGTCTGAAATCATAGTCAGTACCAATCTATATATATATATACATAAATATGCATATATACACACAATCCAATACACACACACACATACTATGCTTTTTTTCTCATCCATACATACCTATGATAAAGTTTATAAATTAGGCACAGTAAGGGATTAACAACAACAAATAATAAAACAGAACAATTGTAACAATATACTGGGATAAAAGCTTTGTGAATGTACTTTCTCTTTTTTCTTTGATAATGTGAGATGACAAAATGCCTGTGTGGTAAGATGAAGTGAGGGGAATGATGTAGACAATGTGACGCAGGCTACATTGACCTTCTGATGATTATTGAGAAGGAGGAGCCTCTGCTTCCAGATCACAATTGACCTTGACCTCACATAACTGAAGCCACACAAAAGGAAAGCACGGATAAAAGGAGGGGCAGTACTGTACCAGAAAAAAGGTACCAGGTATTATTACTGGCATTAGATAAAAGCGTGGGAAATAAGGTTATAGGATGCCACCTATATACACCTGCTTAGTGAAATCCCCTTCCGTGGTAGAATTAACCAGGGCATCGCAGCATTCATTTTGATAACCGTTAACCCTAGTGATTATTTTTAACTCGGTCAGGAGCTCTGGACATATTAGAGATGTCACTTTTTAATGTCCTGACATGTCTCAGTTTTTCATTTTTTATATTAAAATCTCAACAGGCAAATAAAATAGGCATGTTAAAGACTTTTCCAGTAGAATAGACAAAGAGAACTTACCTTCTAGTTATGAACTCAAACCAAAAGGCATTTGAGAGTTACTCCGGTGAACATTCCTTCTACATTTAACTTTCTGATGTGCTGTTTAAGGACAAATAACCATATTAAATTGACCTTTTCTACTGTGTGTTTTATATAGTAAAGATGCTACCTATCATGGATTTTGGTGATCAACTCTTCCCAGCTTGTGTGGAGCTAAGGAGTTTCCTGGGATGTTGGATTTTTCAGATCGAAAACCAGGACAATCCTGGGCAAACTGTAACACTCTTATCATCCTATTAATCACCCAAGTTTCATTTTTACTTCGTGCACACTAAAGCCTCTCCCGTGGATTGTAAGGTAACAGTTAGACCCATAATTAAGAACTAACAACAACGTGTGACCTATTGTCCACACTCTATCCCTCATTGTCGCCATGGGCCCAGGCTGGGTTAGAAAGACAGGGAATGCCACTAAATGAAACAATCCGGGAAGTATTGAGTTATCACTGACAACATCTATGCTGGAATATTCGCGACAACTGCTATATAATGCCCACACCCTCAAAGACACTATTGTGTGTGGAAGTCCCTTGAAAACTATCAAGCCCATATAAACATTCTGTATTATTTACACATCACCAAAGAACAAAGGAACTTATCCACTGTATTTTAGGTTCATGTTATTTAGCAAGTATCTATAGTGAATTGGGTGTTACTTAATATGCAAGGATATGAGGATACAGAAATCATCTGTTTCCAATGTGACAGGACTCAGTTGTTTAAGAAAAGTTCTGCCACGGACTTTGCTATTCACATCGACAAAGAAAAAAATTCACAGAGAAAGGATCGTTGGTTTCCTTTTAATAGTTGGAGTAAAAGTGAAAAAGACATAACAAACCCCAAATGTTCCTGGCACAGTGATGGGAGGGTTAATTTTATTATGGATTTCATAGCACTGGGAAGTGTCAATCGATTAAGAGAGTTTGCAGTCCTGAGTGTTGCAGCCAGCCACCATCTGTTTCACAGAAGTTTGTTAACACAGCTGGAAAAGATGGAGTTGCCAAGGCTTTCTTAAGCCTTTCAAGTCTCATCTTTTTTTTCCCCCAGTAAAAGAGCTAAAACAATTAGAATGCCTTCCCCCAAGAACTAAGTAAGGGAGGAAGAAACGACCTTTTCTCTTCTTTCCTTTGCCGTGGCTGGATATTATCTTTATTTGTGGCACTATTAAAATACAGGTACAATTTTAGTTTCTGGCAGTTCTAAATACTCCTGTTCGTTGCCTTTTTTTCTCTGAGGTATCTTATTGTGTTCAAGTGTACATCATCACAGTGTTGCCAGAAGTCATAGTCCCCACTGAGAATCTGTCTCTGTGATTGGATCTTCCCAGCCCTGCCTCAGTTTCCAAGTCAGATCTCTGGCACATTCACTGGGGGTAAGCCAGTCATAGTCCCCAAATAGTAATGATCAAGAAAACACATGCTGCTAATTCAAGTTCAGGGCTGAATTCATTATCCTTTAAAAGTCCAATTAAGAACTGCCATGCTCCCTAAACATCAGTAAGAATGATGGCAAAAGGGCAGGGGCTGCTCACTGCGGGCCAATGTGTTCCCTGGTTGTATTTAAAACAATTTGCTTGAACCGGGAAATCAGGCAGCCAAGGGCCATCATTCCTTGACTGTCCTTTAAGGCCAAGCATAGTGCAAGTTCTCTGTTTATATATTCTTATTTGTGTGCTCACAATCACATTTTAACCTAGCTATTGCTTTACAGATGAAGAAATTGAAACTCAGAAAGTTCAAGTAAATTGGGAAAAGCCACATAGCTAACGAGTGCCAGTTAGGTCTAGATGGTTGCCAAATCTATTTCTTTCCCACTGTCTCAGCTTCTTGGCTGAAATGCAGGAGTTCCTGTCTCAAATGTTTGCTGGCCTTTTTACATGTGATAAAGGGTATCAAACACAACTCTATCTTCAAGCCTAAATAATCGTAGAATTGAAGTATTCTTAAACTGTCTTTCAGCTTCTCCATTTAGAACAATTGGATGACCTAATAACTGTCCTTTTGATACTCAAATTTTAACTTTCATTCATGTAATAAGGATTTATTGTGGGCCTCTTAAGTGCCGGCCATGAAGTCCTACACTGAAATATCAGAGCTCAGGACAATGGACATGACCTCTGCCCTCAGAAAGCATAAGCTTTTGTAAAATAATTCTCAAACTTTAGTGTCAACAAAAAATAGCTGGGGACAACCTCTTGCGATCCTGATTCTGAAAATCTGGGATGATGTCCAGGAGCCTGCATTTTAATAAGTCTTCCAGGGATCTTTACGTAGAGAGAGTCCTCAGAGCAATATTGAGAGACAGAGACTTCAAACAAACACCCAGATTACAAATTATAATTACAGAGAGTGTCAAGTATACTATAGGAACAGAAAAAGAGGCTATTAAGGAGGATGCAAGAGACATTGGATCAGACCAAACATCAGAAGAGGAAACTGATTTTCACCCAAGAAGGTTGTAATTAGCCAGATAGTGCCAGAATCGCACAAAGAATGCACACAGAACAAAGGAGGTCGTAAACTGCATAGAGGCTTGTTCATATCCCTGAATGAGGCCACAGCTCCAGAATCTGATTTCAACTCTTCCTAAATAATTTTGAACAATAAAAAAAAAAGAAAGATCATTTACTGTAATCTACCAAGTTTAATCCATTCTCCCTGTTTTGATGGGTTGGGAAAATTTTCCAATGACCACTTCCTATGAGAGGAGTTGGGCGGATCCTCAAACTTCTATTATGAAGAGTCTAAGAGGGCATAAGCCCAATGTTTAAGCACCCAGGTGTGGGGTGAGCTCTTAGAAGCTCAAACAAGTAATATTGTGTGGACGTCATGAATATGATCATTTTGTGTGGCCCAGTGTGGCAGGTGGGTTCTGTGCTCTGTGGAAGACCAGTCTCTACAATATAATCAGCTCCTCTGGGGCTCCAGCCAGGCTGTGTGACCACACAGTAGAGATGTTGTCAGAGGTCTCAGTTAGCTTTCTATGTACACAGGCTTTGCACATCCCTAATATAGAGTCCATTGTATCAGGATGGCACTGTCCTGCTGAAAGCATCATTTGTACAGTGTAGAAATGATAAGCCTTCATAGCTCAGCTTTCTCAGTTGGTGGCTTTGGGATGCTCAGGGCAGATTTTGATTTCTAGACAGTGGGTAGAACTAGGTAACTAGAATCACTTTATAAATTAGTAAATTCTCCCTCGCCCCAAGGGGAGGAAAACCCACAAAATACCAAGTACTTCTTTCCCTTCCCTTTCTTTCTTCCTTCCCCTCCTCTTCCCCTCCCTTTCCCTTCCTTCCTTCCTTCCTTCCTTCCTGCCTTCCTTCCTTCCTTCCTTCCTTCCTGCCTTCCTTCCTTCCTTCCTGCCTTCCTTCCTTCCTTCCTGCCTTCCTGCCTTCCTGCCTTCCTTCTTCACTTAAGGAAACATTAACAGAGCAAATGGAAAACAGAATCCCAGCTCAAGGTACCCTCACAATCTAATGAGCAAAACAGGTGTATAAACAATTCATTGCACTAAAATGACATCAGTGTAATAATAAAATTGTTATATCTCAAATTTAATAAGTATTTACTATATGCCAAGCACTACTTAAAATGTTTTATAGTCATGGACACATTCAATTCTCACATGAGTCCTAAAAGATAGTCACTACATATATCCTCATTTTGCAGACTAGGAAACTGAGGTACAATGGGAAGAGATGATTGGCTGAGTACACGTTCAAACCCGTGCAGTTTGATTCTAAAGCCAGCACTTGATCTGCTTTGGCATTCTACTGCTCAAACCAAACAGAATATATTACAAACATGGAGGAGGAAGTAATTCATGGTACTGAGGATCAGTGAATGCTTCAAAGAGTAGTTTTGGATCATTGGTACATCGACCACTAGGATTGTGGTGGGGGAATGTAAGGTGGTGTTACCAAGATGAATACCCTTCCTGGTTTCATAGAACTTCTAGTAGAGCAGAGGAGACAAATTTGAAAAAATAAAACTTCTGTATTATGTACGTTCTAGGCCTCACAGCAGAAGACAATGTAGGAGAGACATTGTTTCCTACAACTCCTTTTCTTTGTGGAGAAAAATCTTTAAGCCCTCTCCTCCCCTCACCTCTGCATGCTTCACCCCTACCCTTCCCCATTGTCACAAGGCTTCTCCTTAGTTTTCATTAGCCAGAGTTGGGTCACATGACATTCACCAAACTAATTATAAATCTAATCAATTGAATGAACCATGATTGAATTAGAATGACCACGTTTCTATTCACCTCTTGGGCAGGGAGAGGTACTCTCTCTGAGTACAAGGGAGAATAACTATGCAATCACTAGGGGCTTTCTGCCAGTAAGGAAGAAGACAGGGTCTAATGCTATTTGGTAACCATTGGGGCTGTCACACTGAAACTGGGATATAGGTAAAACAAGCTTATAAAGGGGTTAGTGACAGAATGTAAAAATGGGGATTGATGCTAAAAATCACTGGGGAACTCCTGGATGATACTGAGAATTTCACTTATTTTATAGTTCACAGGATAAAAGGATGAATGAAGGGCCATTGCTAAATGAAGGGAACAATAATTATAAAAATGGCAGTAAAATATATCTTAATGTTTATATAGTGCTGATCTTGTGCCATACACTGTTAAAGTTTTATAGACATGTATGTGTGCACACACCTATATATTCTCTCTCTTTATATAAATATAATGTATTTATAATAAATACATGTGTTACTTTAGTTAATCTATACCTTCCTATGAGCTAGGTAATATTATTATCCCATTTTACAGATCAACAAACCTAAGCACAATGAGGTTAAGCAGCTTGCCTAAAGTCACACAGCATACACCGGGCAGAACATATATTACAATGAAGTTAGCCGTTATGCTATGTGGTAACACTGAGAAATATGCCAATGCTTATTTTTAAATGATATATAAATAGCTAAAAACTCCAGTCATCTAATAATCAAAGGCACATTTACCTTATTCTTAACCTTAGTCAAATTTAATTTATATACTTTTATAAGGATTGCTAAGCACATTTGCTGAAAAAAAAATATGTGAAGATTTTGTCTAAAATAAGGCTGTGACACTACATTTCAGAGTTCTTCCTTCCTTGCCAATTCTTCATAATTCTACCTAGGCTCAAGATTCAACTCAGGTGAAAGAATGCTTTACTCCTGTTTTGGCTCTGTGTATGAGAGGAGGGCACATAGGCAGGGATAGTTTTAGAATGTGGGGAGATATTCTTAGTCTTAAACACACATGTATAACCTGATGTCCTTATGGGGAAGTTAAACAAATAAACAACAGGTCTGTCATATTCTCTGTCCAGTGCATGCCATTCTGTGGTCCTTTATGGTGTATTTTGGATCCTAAGATATGCCATTAACTGACCCAGTCACCTGTCCCTCCACAGTCAATATTTGTGACCCAAAATAGGCATTTAAGAGGATAGGAACATTACACATCTACATTTTTTAGGTTATGCAAAAGTGAATGCACATTTTTTGAAAAAAGAAATAATAAAGGGGAATGTGAACAGAGGGTAATCATTTCTAAATTGCAGGTGGTGTGATTATGAACAATATGCTTTTTCAGTGTTTTACATTTTATCTAACGTTGTGCTATGTTGATACAACAAAAATTGATTCACATTTGTAGATATAGCGATTGGTTGGAAAGAATTTATAGATGACTCTTACCCTGTACTTACTGTTTTCCAGGTGCTGTGCTTTAAATGTCTGATCTTATTTGAAAGAAATGATACTGACATGACACAGCTACCCAGCATTGTATCTTCTGTTCTCTCATCTTTATTTAAAGCCTCCTTTCTCCTGTTCTACTGTCCTTCTCCGGACTTCCCAGCAGTGCAAATACTTCCCTTTCTCTGTGCCTATTAGAAATATGTGCTTGTAATTATATAGGGAAGCCTAACTGTGCTACTATATATCCCTATAATACTGCCTTTGGAAGAAGAACCAGGGTCTAAATGCCAAAGAGGAGGAAAAATTATTAGTTGAATTTGAGGCAGCAGGCATGAGCTGGTCCCAGATCTCATATTCAGTGTGCCCAGCCATCTCTGATTACTTTGTCATTGGATATGAAATCTGGGATTGTCTATCCTAAGCAGCAAATAGTCAGATGGGAAAAAACCACAATGCTCCCCACCCCTGCCTTTTTTCTCTCTTGCAACTGCTTCTTAAATAGATAGGCATGGACCTCCAAATGAAGGCTGAATGGTAGCATGTTGTTGGGAAAAGTGATAGAAATCCTCCAAAGTTTGTAATTAGTGAAAATCAGATATTGAGTGTGGTAGGGTGTGTGGGGTAGGGGAGGGGAGCATAATTAGTTCAGCATATTGGCATTAAGTCTGTACTAGTTTAAGGAGTGGAAATGGAAGGTGTTAGACTAAAAGCACTTGCAACCTATGAGAAAGAATATGGGATTTATGGACCATGAGTATATTTCCAGTTCTCAGATCCACTAATTCTGGACTGTGTGATTAGAATTGAGTCAGTGGTGAAGTCAATGACTAGCATAGAATAAAATTTGTGGATTAAAAAAAAAAAAGAATGACCTGGGGTATGATAGTAAATAATAGTAAAAAAGAATGTCAAAGTTTGTGTTACAGTGTGATTTTATTTTTTTTTTATTTTTTTTTAAAGATTTTATTTATTCATTTGACACAGAGAGAGAGAGAGATTACAAGTAGGCAGAGAGGCAGGCAGAGAGAGAGGAGAGAGGATGAAGCAGGCTCCCTGCTGAGCAGAGAGCCCGATGTGGGCCTCGATCCCAGGACCCTGGGATCATGACCTGAGCCGAAGGCAGCGGCTTTAACCACTGAGCCACCCAGGCGCCCTACAGTGTGATTTTAATTACATAAATATATGTATATGATATATGTATACATGTATGTGAATATATGTATGTATGCAAATATATTAAAATATATGTGCATGTCTATGTGTAGATATATTACCTGAGTTGTATATTTCTCTAGATGCAAGAATGCAGAAAAATTTGCCAAACTATTCAGAGTGAGATTATGGCTAACTTTAATTTTTTTTTCTTTGTGCTTTTCTTTTCAAAAAAGAATTTTTTTAAATTCTTCAAAATTTTCTGCTTTGAGCAAAGCTTTATGGTCAGAAGAAAAAATAGAAATATATATACACAGATAAATATATGAAAGAACATAAAAAGCACTCTCACACACATATACTCATATACACACACACCTTAACTTTCATTACCCTTTGTTTCTCCCCTTTAACAATGGTGAAAAGAATTATAGGTCATTGGGAAGACTTAAATACATACACAAATACACAACATACTTCATAAAATTGTTAATATGAGAATGTGAATTTAACAGGTGTTTGGATAGGAGTTGGGATTATACCTCAGATTATTAATCAGTGTTGTAATCGCTGGATATTTTCCAAGCTTACCAGACTGTCCTTACTTTTTTAGTTTCCTTATTTCTCCCTTGGTTCTACTCAAGTACTAAAAGTGAAGACCATGATCTGCTCACTCTGCTGGCACAATCTGAAATTCTGATGAGAAGTTAAAAACTCTCTAGGTTTGATTTAATTAGTAAATATCTGGGTAAAAGTCAGACATTTGGTGAAAGAGCTCGTATACCTAAAGGTCATCTTTGAATTCATTGTGGGTTTGTTCCCCTCACTGTTCACCATATTTTGCAATGATGACCACTCATCACTCATTCTGCATTTTTGTGGCTACCCCCTGTTTTAGGTTATTGGACCCAATTCCAACGTGTGCGTGCATGTGTGTGTGTGTGTGTGTGTGTGTGTGTGTGTGTGTGTGTGTGTGTGTGTGTGTATGTAGGCTTCTTCACATCAACAGGAAATTCTCATATACCAGTGAGGTGTTTGAGAATTCGATTTAATTCAGTCAAGTCTAACTGGATATAGCATCAGATCCCACTAAAGGTAAAGGGCTCAGTCCTCCAACTGCTGTCCTCTCTGAACTCCAATCATAAGTCCAGGCTTTTACTTGTGTTTCCTTTGGCGACAAATTAGAAGTTCCAATGACCCCTCCTTGGATTTGATTAATTTCTTAGAATGGCTTACATTACTCAAGAAACTCATTCACTCACTAGATTACTGATTTATGACAATGGGTATTAATGGGTGTGAGACGACAGCTAGAGGCAGAGATATATAACACAAGGTCCAGAATAAAGGAACTTCTGTCCTTGTGGGCTTGGGGCCCCGCATGGTGGCATGTGGAAGCATTCTGGTTCCCCCACATGGAGGCTCTCCAAACCCCTTCCTTTTGGGGTTTTTATGGAAGTTTCATTACACAAGCATGATTGATTAACTCAATGGCTGTTGGTGATTGATTCGACCTCTAGTCCTTTTCCCATTTACAGAAATAAGGAGGTGGGACAGAAAGTTTGAACCCTCTCTTCCTGGTTGGTTCCCCTGGCAACCAGTCCCCGTCAGTTAGGTGCTCTCCAAAGTCACCTTCCATTAACATAAACCCAATTATGGTGGAGAGAGTTGGTTTTGAATAACAAGACACCCATTTCACCTTTCTGGCCCTGAAGTACTTTTAGGAACTGAGGACAAGGGATCAAATAGTATAACAAAAGGTGCTCCCATTTCTCTTATGACTCAGGAAATTCCAAGGGAACTATGAGCCAGGAACTGTGAATGAAAACCAAACACATATAAGAAATATAATTTGGTCATCTGAATGACTATATATACACACTTCCTATAAATTGCAATATCACCCTTTCTCTGATCCTTAAATGATCAGCTAGAATTCTATTTTTTATATTAAAATTATTTTTAGTTTCCCTCTTCTTCCCTTTTCAGATTCTATCCTCTATACCAGCCTTAAACATCCTAAAGCATGGCTCTTATCATTTTGTGTTCATGGTGGCTAGTGGCTTCCATTGCCGTTAAAATAATAAGAATGGAACTAAGGCATAGCCAGTATATTTCAGAGTCCCAGTAGGAAACAGAACAAGAGACTTTAGTAAAATGACTTTTAAATTCTGGACAACATTAGGGGAATAATGAGGAATGTTGGGGCAACTGGAGACTAACATCAAAGGAAGCGGCCTGAGAAAGGAAAGAAATTATGTTACGAGAGCCTGGTGATATCTGGAGCCATGGAGAAGCTCCTGACCTACATGAGCCGTTGTCATGAAAGGACACAGTCACTGCCTGAGCAGGGAAGGAGTGGGAAAAAACATACCATGGCTTGCACCTCTTCCCATTTTCAAATCTCTGGGCAGTGCCTTCCATTAGCCAGGCCCAACCAGGATTCAGAAGGTATGGGACCACAGGTGATGCTGTCTACAGAAGTCAGCCTTCAGGTCACAGAACAAGGCAGAGAAAGGCCGGTAATGGATCTGGAGGATAGACTCGTGGAGGGTCCCTATCAAATAACCAGCATATCTAGCATGTAATGTGCTCAAAAATTATGTTTTTATCTTTTCTAATTCCATCAGCATTCTTGAAAGTTATTATTATTTTTACACTACAGTTTGAGAAACTGAGGTCCATATTGGCCAAATAAATTGGATGGATTCCAGTCCCTGGAAATTGGCAAAGCCAGGATTCAAACTGAGATATATCTGAGTTCAAAATCTGTGTTTTTCATGAATAAAACACTACTACTTTTGGCCTGTTATTCAAGTGTTCAAGTGCCTTTCCAGTCTCTTACTTGAATTCACATGTTTAGCCAGGCTGAATCACCATCAACTGGGCAATATTATCACTTCTGATAGAAAGTCCTACCTTTTCCTTTCCAATGACCAGATATATTTATAACCATCTCTTTAAGCTCAACTCAAATTATGCCCTCTTTTTGAAACCTTTCCAGAGTGCACCAGCTGACAGGATTCCATCTTTCACCTAAATTCTTGTTTCTCTTAGATTTCTCGTTTAGCACTGTTACAAGATAAATTGAGGCATATTGAAATTTTTAAGAGTTTAGTTGAACCAAATTGATTCAAATTGAACAGCATCCAGTCTAGCAGATAGAAAGGAGCTGCAAGGACCTATGCAAAATGAGACTTTCATAGGCAGAAGGGAGTGGGAACAAGGAAATTCCAGTAGGTGAAGAAGTGGCTTGGTTAACTCTAGTTACCTTCCATTAGGGGATAAAGGGTCTATCAGGCAGGTGTACTCACAGTGCTGAATAAGTGATTCCTCACTGACTGGTTTAAGGTTCCATTTATGGGAGAGCTGAAATTATAATTAAGTTAAGTCTCAGTTTAGTGACATGGGGCTTAGCATAAGAAAATCCATGTTGGTTCTATTGTCTTTTATATAATAGCCCTGAATGTAATGCTTCCTTGTAATGTTATTGATTTGATGGCTCACCAACAAAAAAGGAAAATAGAACCCACATAGGGCAAATACATTGATCGTGATAATGTACCTAGTTGAAGATAGAGATAGATTTCAATCCAAGCTCTTTTCTGTTTTTTTAAAGATTTTATTCATTCATTTATTTGGAAGAGGCGGGAGAGGCAGAGGGAGAGACTCTTAAGCACTGACCATGGAGCCCGACTTGGGGCTTGATCTCACGAATCAAGTTGAAACCAAGAGTCAGACACTCAATTGACTGAGTCCCCCAGGCCCCCCAAGCTCTTCTTAATTGATCATAATCAGAAATGTTTTCATGATGCAAATGTAATAGTAGAGGTATTCTGATAACATTTTACCTAGTTATCTGATATGTAAAAGGATCCAAGCCATTTTTTGAATGAATTATAGAAGAATTAAGAAATTAGCACTCAAGAGATCACTTTTAAAGTTTGTGACAAATAGAATAACGTGAAAGGAAATATAACACAATTTAGGCTATCTCAAATCAAGACACCTTTACACTTGTCAATCAACAAGTATGTGAAGGTGTCCCTGTTTGGCTGACACTTTCTGTATCTTATTATCTAACAATTGGGAATCACAGGGTCTTTACTAGGGGCTATTTGACTTGGTCTCCAGTTTTTCAGCCCCGCAAAACATTTCTTATGCCTTCTGTGAAGAAGTGGCCAGGGATGTAATGGTGAAATTCATAATTTTTGAACAGAGAAAATTCATTACTGCATTACAGATGAACCGTCCTTGACAATTGAAGACACCAGTTTCTTTCTTCCATATCCTTTGTTCTGCTTCAGACATTTACAAGGCAAGTGACATCACCTTAGCATTCATTCAATTCAACAGTGAAAAACCACCATTGCGGCCTTTTAGAAACTAAGATGTTGCTATCGTTCCACATCCGATCTGGGCATTTAAGAGTTTCTAAGTCCTGTCTCAAAGGTTCTTAGTCAACATAGCAGAAAGATTCTAAACCAATAATGAACGCTAGGGAGTTTTGGGAAATGCTCATTTAAAAGGTTTCATTTTTCAGGACAGATTTACTGCACCCTAATGATGGGGAAAAAATTGCTCTGTCCTTCTGAACACTTCAAGTCTGACAAAGTGATTTTTAAATTAAAGCCAGACACAAGATAACAAGTTTCTTTTTTTTCCTTTTGATTTTTGTTTTTATTTTTATTACAAAGCAAAGAGAAAACCTCATGGACTTACTAAAAAAATTAAGAGAGAGAAATAAGTAAATATGTATCTAAGGAAATTTTATATATAGAATGCAAGAAATTAAGTTTTCAGTGAAAATGGGCTTTGTGATATCATGGATTAATCTTTGCTTCATGCCAGTTTATCTAGGAATTAATTAACTGACAATAGTAATAACAGTGATGATCACAACTTCTATTTATGAAATGTCTACTGGGTTTCAGACATTGTGTTAAATACTTACATGTATCTTCTACTTCAATCATAATATCTATCCAGCAATGTAAGCATTATTATTCCATTGTCCTTATGAAAACATGTGAGTCTCAAAGAGATTATATAGCTTGTTCAAGATTGCTTATTTTTTTAAATGACAGTATTTAAACCCAGGTCTTTATAAGTAATATTCCATGCTTCTAAGTCTCATGCATACTTCCTACTGTGAATATAAATAATTATGCTAGATATCACGGAGAATTCAAGACATATATTATTTCAAAAATATATTTATAAAAATATAAGATATAAATAATGTAAGTTATATTCATATTATATATACATATTGCCTTACTATCAAATATGTAATAAATTTGAGGAGACAAAAATAAAGTTGCCAAAATAAGTAACTCATAACACAGTGGGTATAGAAGGAATGGGTATATGGTATTTCCTCCTGAATTTTCTGATAGTTCATAAAGGAGTAAACTCAATATAGACTAAAGAAATCAAGATGGTTCCATGAAGAAGGTAAGTTTGAGCTGGCTTCTACTAGATGAATATGTCTGGAATAGGAACAAAAGGAGGGTTATTTGGGTGGAGGGGGCAGGAATCAGGGAGGGATAGGATAGAGCATGACATAATCATGGAATCAGGAGTAACAACTCTGGAGAAAGGAGGGAGGTGAGGAGCACAGAGATGACTCTGACAATATTTGTGCAGTAATAATAATAGTTGTCATTAAAGAAGTGTCAGATATTGTGCTAATTGTCATATATTCATTAATCTCATTTAAGTATTAAATAAGTCTGGGAGTTTGGTATTGATTGTTTGCCCATCTCTACTAATGAAAAAAACTGGGCCACAGAGATAAAAATAAGTGTTAAAAGTACACAATAAGTAAGGCACCTGGGTGGCTCAGTGGGTTAAATCTCTGACTCTTGATTTTGGCTCAGGTCATGATCTCAGGGTCATGGGATCCAGTCCCATCTAATTGGGTTCCATGCTACGTGGGGAGTCTGCTTAAGATTCTCTCCCTCTGCCTCTCCCCACCACTTGCTTTCTCTCTCTCTAAAATAAATAAATAAATAAATAAACAAACAAACAAACAAACAAATAAATATTTTTTAAAAGTATACGATAAGTGATGAAGCCAGAATGAAGCTGAAATCTTTTGACTTACAAACTTGGATTCTTAATCTAATAGAATTTTTGTCAGGATATCTGGGTAGGGATATTGCAATACTGCAATATTTACTTGAAGGTGGTTATCAGTAATCCTGAGTTTAAATTCAGTATAATATAGGTTGGAAAAAATAAAGGATATCTTATGTTTCTTCTATTCAATAAACATTGTTGAGTGCCTAAATACCAGGCAGGGGACCAAGTGCTGTGGGAAGTTCAAGAAGATTGAGGCAGGGTCTCTGACCTCAAGGAGGTTCTAATCTATTATGGTAGGTAAGACATGTAGACCAAAAAATACCACACTAAGTACTATATAATATGTATTTTTAAATGGGCAGAAATGGACAAGAAGAAAAATAGAGAAAAATAATTTCCAAATTAATCAGAGACAATTTCATGGAAGTGTAGAATCAGACATGTGTAGGATTCTTATAGGATAGAGGGAATCAGAGTTTATTACACAGGGATGAACCAATGTGAACTCAGAGATGGAACAGGATTTCTCATATATGATATTATTTGACTAGTGCATGAATACATAGAGGGTTGTAATGGGAATGAAATTGGGAAGGTTTGATGAAATCAATGCGGAGAGTTTTCATGTCAACTTAATAGCCAGACTTGGGCGCCCAGGTGGCTCAGTGAGTTAAAGCCTCTGCCTTCAGCTCAGGTCATGATCTTGGGGTCCTGGGATCGAGCCCCGCATCGTGCTCTCTGCTCAGCAGGGAGCTGCTTCCTCCTCTCTCTCTGCCTGCCTCTCTGCCTACTTGTGATCACTCTCTCTCTCTGTGTCAAATAAATAAAATCTTAAAAAAAAAAAAAAAAAAGCCAGACTTTACTTTGTAGACCATGAGGAGTTACTGAAGGGTAATGAGCTGGGAAAAAAACTCTACAAATGAAGAGATATTGTATCTTTTCAATCCTTGCCTGGCACATATTTGCTCTTGATAAATATTTGATGAAGGAATCTATGATCTGCTATCACATAGTAAGGCTATGTTTAGGAAGACAGCAATGTATAAAATGAGTTATAAAAGGGAAAGACTGGAGTAAAGAAAACCAGCTAGAAGGCTGTTGTGTTCAAACAGGAAAGCAAAATTGAGAATTTCAACGAGGCTCTGGCAGTGGGAATAGAATTCAAAAGAAGGATATAAGAGTCATCATTAATGAAGCACCGTCAACACCAATTGACCTACAAGAGATAATGGGAAAAAATGAAAAAGGAGTCAGATATGGAACCAAAACTCTGAGCCTAATGAAGAAGTAAGACACTTAAAAATAGTTGATTCAGGAGTTGGAGTTGCATTGTTCATATATTCAAAGGATATTTTTGAGGGACTACTGTGTACCAGGGATTTTTCTAAGATGTTTGCTATACACCAGATAAGAACCAGAAAAAAATCCCTGCTCTCCTTGAGCTTATATTGTTTAACAGGTGGGGAGGAGGTAGAATATGAAAAATAAGCAATCACTGCATTAGTTTTTATATTTAAATGTTATGAAAAAATAGAGCAACGGTAATGGGATTTGTGCAATAGTTGTCATTGTAAACAGGGTAGTGAGGGTAGGCATTGGGTTGAGGTGCTATTTGTGGGACGAACTGGACATAAGAGGTACACACTGAGATCTGAGCCATTTGCTTTGAGGTAATGATAGATGGGGTATGGGTGGATAAGAAGAAAGGACACCTCTCTATCCTCTCTCTGAAGAGCAAAGGTAAAACCTGGGGGAACATCTACATCTAATGGCTGGAAGTTGCCAGAATAGCTCCGAAGGGACAAAGGAGAGAGATTTACACTCATTTAGAGGTGAATATACTCTACTATTTTATCTGATATGAAACACCTCCCTGCTTAGAAGTCAAGCCTGGGTATTTAAAGCTCCATTGAAAACTTTTCAGTTCCTCCTTAAGAGGAAGAACTGATTGTCCCACATGATAAGCCTTCTATGAAACTTTTAATTCTCATATAATAATAGTAAAAAAAACCACAGGATGCAACTGCAGTTGTAAATACAATTTAGTAGTAAGTGTTTCTATTTTGCTCTATTATTCCTTATACCTACCATAGAACTTGGTACATGGAAGTGCATATCAGTTGAGTAAAAATTAAGCTAAGCAATGCCCTACGTTTGGAGAAGTGTATTGATAATGAGGTCATTCAACTACTATTTAGCAAAAGCAGACTTGAGTGATGTGATATGATAGCCTTGACTTAAGGGACCAATCCAGTGTGGATACCATCTGCTGATTCCAGGACCCAACTGACCTTCCCATACAGAGTAGAGTCCCCAGAAGGTCATGAGGGTTAGTTCTCTTCCTCTGGGCTTTTGAAATCTATAACATCAAAGCGAGTGATTATCTGTTTTCTTTCATTAGATTCTAAAACATCTCATACATTCAAAACAATATTTCACATTGAACCAGACCTTTCTTGATGGAAGTGAAGTTTATTTCCAACTGTTCTTACTGCAGATGTTAGTGTGTTAGAGATTCTGACGTTCAGGATACTTTTTGACTATAACTTTATCACATTGTTTTCAAAAGAAATCATCATTTGTTTCAACACTGCAGTTAATTAAATGCTGCACTTTCAGGACAGATTGACAACTGACTTTGTTTTGATTTTTAAAATTTGATTTTCAAGAATCACATGGGTAGAGGCATACGAACTTTAGATCTAGTTCCCCAGAATTGTTCACTCTTGGGTTTTTTTGCAGGTGAGCAAAAGATAGCAGTAGCAATAGAATCTGGGTTCTATATTAAATGAAGAGGTGGGGAAAAAGGCTTCTGATTTTTTCCTGGGATTAGAAAGATGTCACCAAATGTTTTCTCTATTCAGATAAGGGAGCCAAAGGCCAAGGATAGCAGCTTGTCTGGATTAGAAGGTTGATTGTTTGCACTCTTGTTGAGTTGTGTTCCTTAATGTAGACCAGGACGTCAGGGGTCTTCTGTGGGAGATGCTGAGGATAGCAGAGACACAGGGTGGGGCCAAGGAAGAGCGACCCTGAGGTACGTGAGGGGGTGGGGGGGAGGGGATGGAAGCAGAGATCAAAGAACCAGGAGCTCCTCAGGCTTGCACAGCAGAAAAGCCTTTGGCAACTCTTTGATGTCCCATTTGCCCTCTGCCCCCAATCAGGAGTGTGTCTAGGGACTTGAGTGAGGGCAGATTTGGGCAGGGCCATTTTATAGGTCTGTCAAACAGAGAGCATCTTTTAAGTAGCTTCTAAAAGAGACATACAGAAAAAAAAATGACTATAATTCCTGGCCTACAGGAGCTTACACTCTAGTTCAGGAGACAAAACCTGAGCAACTTGTACCAAACCTCTTTTTCCTCTCTTTGATCCATTCCTGGTGTTTTGTCTTTGGCATTCCAGAGCAGGTATGAATTCTATAAAATGATATCTTATACTTTCTTCCCCCCGGAAACACAATAATTAAGTCTTCCCTGCCCCCCAGACAGCATAGGTTTTGATAGGACAACTTACTGCCAAATTAACTTCAAATTCAGAACTCTTAAAAAAAACAATGCTGAGAATATACCATGGGAATATGAAGCTGATAACTCCAAAATGACATTTCAGGCAGCTGTGGGTTAAAAGGCAAATCATTGGTGCCTGTCTTGTAAAGTAAAAGAGGAATCTTGAGGATGTGTTAAGTAGGAAAATTAAGTAATAGATGGTCTCTTTTAAATCAATGTCCTTCATCCATGAAGTTACTTCACACTGAGATTCCATCTAACACAATATGGCCCCGAAGAGAAGTTAAAAAGCAACTCCCTCCCTCATTCAACCCAGGTCTGCCTGTCTGCATTTCTCAGTTTCAGCTTCCATGATTCGCACCAAGTGATTCTTCGACCTGCTAGGACTGGAAACACCTTAGTCTCTCTTTTCGTCTTAACTAGGCAGTAAGGGAAGCAGAGAAAATGTACAGGGAAAAATCATCTTAAGCTACTAGTAGGTTTAGAAGTACAGAAATTACCGCATGTAACCTGCCTGGCATGGCACTGTTGTTAACCAAGACCCTGTTAGCAAGTTAAAAGTTACTGGTCTTCAAGAGAATGCTAATCATTTGTCTCTGGATAAGGAACAAAATGGAATGGTATTTTTTACAACTAAGTAATATTACGTATCAGGACAATAAACATTTTGCAACCCATCTTCTTCCAAAAATGTCCCCACTATGGTCTTAGTCCTTTCCTGGATTTTTAAGAACAAGAAGCTTAATATAAGAGAACGGTCACATAAAAACAGTGGTGAACTTTCCCTTGGTGTATTGCAACTCCACACCAGAAAATCTGCACATATATAATTAAAACAACTTTGATTTTGAACGACAATTTGAGCCATCACTGAAACGTACTTTGAAGACAATAAAAGAAACTTGATGATTCTAGTGTTCTAACAGATTTCAGTCTTTGAAGGAAAATGTTGATATTGTCTGTGTTAAAGCAGACAATAAAAGAGCAGAGAGTTAAAAGAGCTTCTAGCTAGCCTCCTCTGTGCGACAGTGTGTCAGCCTCATAATCTGAGGGTCCTGAGTTCAAATCTCAGAGGAGGCAGTTTAGCTTTTTGCCATCTTTGTCAAAAGAAGAAAAAAAAAAGAATTTTCAGAATAATCTTTTAGTGATTTCACATTCCTCTTAGTAACTTTACTCTTTTTGGACTAATATTAGTTAATAATAGTTACACTGAAAATAAAGAGGTGGGCCATGTCAAAAAAACAGGCCAATTGATAGTTACGATTATATTACTGGATGCCAAAACTCATGTCAAATCTTTCATCAAAGACATAGTTTCAGATAGGAAGTGCTACATGGATTGAGATTATAATGAATTGGACATAAAACTAAAAATATTATATAGGAGAAAGTGGTTGTCAACTGATGATGTATATATGTAATTACATAATTATATGTACATTTTGTATGTGTGTGTGTGTGTGTGTGTACATATATATTTTTTTTTTTTTTGCAAGAAAAACCTGTGGAAGGAGTGCATTCCCTTTGATACCAAGAGGGGTGGTAGTGGTAAAGAAAGTGCGTGGCTATTTTAATGGGGTGCTTTGAACCTTAGGAAACATATACTGACCAAAAAAACCTGTGTGTGTGTGTGTGTGTGTGTGTGTGTTCATGGGTATACGAAGGAGTGGGAGAACAGGAAACCTGGGAGGGTTCAATATGCATTCTATTTCAAACCCAGAAACTGGGCCAAGAGGCCAAAATGCTTAGATATACATTAGGATTAGTACAAGCAATCAGTCTGGGGCTTTTAAGAAATGTAGCGGTCTTTAAAAAGGAACATTGGGCAATCTGTAAAAATAATCAAAGGGTTGTGGAAAGGCTTGCTTTTTATCCCAACACTTTCAGCCAATCACCAACCATCCCTTTTGCCCCAATTACTGTGGATTGAAGAGAAACGAAGTGGGTTGAAGAGAAATGGAGTGTTCAGGAAAAATGTGGATAGAGTCTGAGTATAAGGAGATGAAATTAATCAATCTTTTTTTTTTCTTTAAGTAAGCGGCTAAGAGAGAGGTCCTTCTCAATAGTTTGGTACATAATTAAAGAGCCTTCACATTATGATATTGAATTAAAAAAATAGAATTAAATGTTTAAAACCTTTATATCAAGGAAGATCCAAGTACCAAGAAAATAGTATTAAGAGCAACTGATTAGAAAAAATAATCATACTATAAGATCGCAAAATTGTACCTTGGATTTACTATGAAGAATGGAATGTGGGGCCTGACTTCGAAGGCCAACAGAGAACAGATGCATCAAAGTCTGGCTTATATTACACTAATCTCTTAAGGGTCTTTTATCTAATCTCTCTCTGGCTATTGCTAAGTGCCAGGGATATGATTGCCACTATATAAATATCAGAGATTATCTAAAGTTCTCAAGAGAAATCCATCTACTAGACATCAAAACCAGTCAGGCATTGTGTGTCTTTAGTCTTTTTCTGGCAGAAATAGGCAAATCAAATCTTCCTTTAACAAAGGACCTGTAATTTACCAACTTCTATTTTCATTTTTATTTTACCTTCCTGAACCTAGGATAGCAATTTTTTTTAACATCTTATTTCAGTGATCCAAGATTCATTGTTTATGCACCACACCCAGTGCTCCATGCAATACATGCCCTCCTTAATACCCAATACCAGGCTCACCCATCCCTCACCCCTTCCCCTCCAAAACCCTCTGTTTGTTTCTCAGAGTCCACAGTCTCTCATACTTCGTCTCCCCCTCCTATTTACCCCAATTCACTTTTCCTTTCCTTCTCACTCAGCATAATCTCCTCCAGTCCCTTCCATGTTGATACAAAAGTTGGGTATTCATCCTTTCTGATGGTTGCATAATATTCCCATATATATGGACCATATCTTCTTTATCCATTTGTCTGTTGAAGGGCATCTTGGCTCTTTCCACATTTTGGCGATTGTAGACATTGCTTCTATGAACATTGGGGTATATATGGTCCTTCTTTTCACTACATCTGTATCTTTGGGGTAAATACCCATTAGTGCAATTGTAGGGTCATAGGGTAGCTCTATTTTTAATTTTTTGAGGAACCTTCACACTGTTTTCCAAAGTGGCTGCACCAACTTGCATTCCCACCAAGAGTGTAAGAGGGTTCCGCTTTCTCTACATCCTCTCCAACACTTGTTGTTTCCTTTCCTGTTGATTTTGGCCATTCTAACTGGTGTAAGGTGGTATCTCAATGTGATTTTGATTTGAATTTCCCTGATGGCTAATGATGATGAACACTTTTCCTGTGTCTGTTAGCCATTTGTATGTCTTTTTTTGAGAAGTGTCTGGGGGCGCCTGGGTGGCTCAGTGGGTTAAAGCCTCTGCCTTCAGCTCAGGTCATGATCTCAGGGTCCTGGGATCAAGCCCCATGTTGGGCTCCCTGCTTGGTGTGAAGCCTGCTTCCCCCTCTCTCTCTGCTTGCCTCTCTGCCTACTTGTAATCTCTCTCTGTGTGTCAAATAAATAAATAAAATCCTAAAAAAAGAAAAAAAAAAGAAGAGAAGTGTCTGTTCATGTCTTCTGCCCATTTTTTCAACTTGATTATCAGTTTTTTGGGTGTTGAGTCTGAGGAGTTTTTTATACATCTTAGATATCAGCCCTTTGTCTGTAGTGTCATTTGTGAATATCTTCTCCCATTCTTTGGATTGCCCCTNAGAAGAGAAGTGTCTGTTCATGTCTTCTGCCCATTTTTTTAACTTGATTATCAGTTTTTTGGGTGTTGAGTCTGAGGAGTTTTTTATACATCTTAGGTATCAGCCCTTTGTCTGTAGTGTCATTTGTGAATATCTTCTCCCATTCTTTGGATTGCCCCTTTGTTTTGTTGACTGTTTCCTTTGCTGTACAGAAGCTTTTTATCTTGATAAAGTCCCCCCAAAAGTTAGAATAGCATTTTGGACATTAGATTCTCTAAAAGCCAAGAGCAGTAGAGAATATTTAGTTCAGTAGCTCCTGAGTTAAATAGTCATGCAAACTAACCCTAATCTATAGATCTGGTCATAAGGGGGAGAAAAAAATAATAAGCCAAGATGTCATGAAGTAGAGAAGTGAGTACACAGGTCAAATCATAGTGATCTACAGTCTGTCTTGAGACAGTAGACTATCAACATGCTTAAATACTTTGCAGTATTTAACTATAGTTAAATACTGCAGTTGAACACACATGGGTCTGAGGACCATCTCTGCCATGTGATAGTGGTATGATCCTTCCCAAGTTATTTGTAACTTTGAGCCTCTAGGTTTCCTGAATCTGTAACATACAGAAAATACAAACCTCACAGTGGCGAAAATGAGAGGAGTTCACTTACATAAAATGCTCCGCTCAGTCCTTGACCTGCTAAACACTCAGTAAAGAGCAGACATTTTGTTCCCATTACTTGTGATCAGTAAAACCAGTAAAAGACTGAGGAAAAGTGTAGAAAGTGGGCCTCTTGACAAAAAAATGGAACCCTGTCTTACATCTCTAAGAAGAATCTAGGGGGCAAAAATGCTGAATCAGACATATTAGGGCTAATGTAGTAGAGATTAGACCTTTTCTTTATCACTTTGAATCAGCTACCCATTTTTCCTTTGTAATACATCAGCAGATGTAGATATATGAATCTATTTTGATGCAATTCTGTCATGATAAAAGGTATTGATTCTCCTGTGGTAAAATGTGCCATGTCTCTCTTCATCTTTTTATCTTGATGTCTAACAAAATGCATGAAAGTAGTAGTTACTCATATTTGATCAACTCCAGTCAGAGAAACACTGCAATATATTTAGTGCTATTTCTTTGTTCAATAGTCATTAGGTGTTTTGGTTTCTTGAAGAGTGTGTGTGTATGTTTAATTATCTTTTCCCCTTAACTCAGTACAGATTGAATTAATACATAGGATCCCTGAAAGTCTGTGCAGTTATCCACTGTGACTTTATTTTTCTGGTTATACATAGTTGGGGCAAAAATTGGATTGACATTTTTGTATCTCTTGAAGAGGTAATTAAGAAATTAAACTGATGAGGATTTGACACTGAGATTTGCTTATATTTGCACATAATATTTTGTTAGTTCCTTGCCTCATATGTACACACGTTATCTTTCTCCATGCAGTTGAGAACTAGCTGGGGGGAGGGCAGGATTATTTTATTTAACTTGTTCAGTACCTGCTTCAGTCAATGATCCTTGCTGCATTGCAAACCCTTCCTGCCCAAGTCCCTCACATGACCATTTTTCTTTGCTTAGCTTTTCCCCCTCTTTCTTACTACCATCTCTACTGAATAAGAGCATTGTGACATTTTTTCTCTTATGGTTTTCTGGTACAGAGAAACAGGAACATCAAAAGGAAATCATAGTTGGGTGTAGGAACCCTAGCTTTTTGAATGTTTGCTTATTTTATCTAGGAGACAATAAACCAAATTCCTCTTTGAAAAGAATAATTATACAGTTGTAAGTATTTTCTGAGAAATAATTTCCCAGAAGTGGGGTGTTAGATCCAATGATAGGCACACTTCCTTTATATAGCCAGATTTATTTTCCAAAATTTACAGAAATTTCCAGACTCATCACTGCTCTTGAGAAGTGGTATATTAGAGTATTGTTTTCCTTGTAATCTCCTGAGCACTGGGCACTCACACGATCTTACATTTTTGCCAATCTGAAGGGCCAAAAGTTTTATTTTATGGTTGCTTTTATTTTCATTTGCCTGACTATCAATTCTCCTCCTGCTATATACATTGTTCTTACTAATTCAAAGAACTACTTGTAACGTAACAAGATTAACCACTTTTGTATGTGTAGCAGATTTTTTCTTCCAGGCTGTAACTGTTCTTTTAATTTGATGAAGTTGCCTGTTCTTATTCAAAGGTTTTCTTTGTATTATTATTTTATGATTTCATCCGGTATTTTATTTTTCCTTTATATATTTTTTGTTTCCATCTTCCTAATGAAGCTTCCCTTTACTTCAAAGTTATGTACATTCACAACTTACTTTTTTCTTTTAATACATTTATTTCTGTGACTGAAACTTCTCTATGAATTTATATTTGTTTAGGGATACACAACTGGGGCTTCATTTATTTTCTTCCAAGGATTACCTTAATATTAATTGCTGGTAAATCCAAACTTCCCCACTGACTTGTAGATGAGTTGTTTCATCGACTAAGTCCTTCTCAGCAAATGGATTCTTTTCTGGCTTCTGAATTCAGTTCCTTGACATTAAGTTTCAGTAAACAATAAATCTTCTCACCATGTCACCATTACTGTGTTTTAAGACAGACAATTCTGGGATGCCTCGGTGGCTCAGTCAGTGAAGCGGCTGCCTTCGGCTCAGGTCATGTTCCAACATCCTGGGATCGAGTCCCACATTGGGCTCTTTGCTCCACAGGGAGTCTTCTTCCTCCTCTCCCGCTGCTCCTTGTGCTCTCTCTCTGTTAAATAAATAAAATATTTTTAAAAAAGACTTCTAGACAATTCTTTCATATTTTTCTCCCACACGGACTTCAGAATCAGCTTATCAAATTCTAAAAATAATTGCAGCATGTTTTTTATTTTAAGAAGTTAGAAACAATATAAATGTTTATACATAGGAAAATGGCCAAAAATTTAGTGCTTCCAAATTATGGAATAGGAACAAATTATGAAATAAATTTAGATCATCTGAAATATGGAATACTATGTGACTATCAAGAAGAACGCCATAGACCAAACATACATAGAAGTCAATACATACATATGTAGGAAGGGAATCAGGTAAAATGAATATAGGAAATCAAAAGATAAAATATCTAATGTAATTCTTTATTTGAAATAAAAATAAATCAATCCCTACATAAGTACATATGTACTTGAATAAGCAAACAGGAAAAAACCTGTGAAATGAAACAAAATTCTTAGTAAGATTTTTCAGGTATGTGGGCTTTTTTCTGTGGAGACTAGTAATCTTACTTTAGATGCTTTAGATCCCCTCATTCAAATATTACTTATATAACTAAAACATCCAAATGCCTAAAATTAGAGATGTATTTTTCCTATATTCAAAAGAGTAAGGAATAAGAAGCAACAATTAAATCCTCATTGACCTTCTTACATTTTTACACTTTACAGAATCTGTATTTGGTAGAGAAACTCTCATCATGAGGTAATTTACCCAATTGTCTCCCACAGCATGCGATTCACACCTTTTTTCTTTTAATCTGTGTACAAATCTCAAATAGCATGTAATTTTATTTTTTTAAGTTTTTTTAAATTTATTTATTTGACAGAGAGAGAGAGAGAGAGATCACAAGTAGGTAGAGAGGCAGGCAAAGAGAGAGAGGAGGAAGCAGGCTCCCCGTTGAGCAGAGAGCTCGATGCGCGACTCGATCCCAGGACCCTGAGATCATGACCTGAGCTGAAGGCAGAGGCTTAACCCACTGAGCCACCCAGGTGCCCTATAATTTTAGATCAATGTATATTCAGGTATCTTACAGACAGTTTCCCAATGTATAGATGAAGTATGTAAAATGTTAAATATATTGGCCAAATGTAACGTGTAATGTACCTAGACATAAATAAGCTTTATAAACAAAACTTTAGGTGGTATTCCTTGACTGGTTCTGCAAGTTACTAGGATTCACAATTTCAACATTTAAAATACTTATGGAGTTCTTTCTCTTAAGACCTTATAATGACCACAGAAGATTCTTTCTGCATGACTAATTCCATACAAAAATAAAGAAAACCATATATAGTAAAAGTTGCTATCTGTTAGCTGATGAGCCAGATGAAGCAAATGGCTTTCTTCCCCCAAAGGAAATTGTTATAAAATTTAAAATAATCGACAATATATTTGCAAGTCAGGATCCTTTTCGAATTACTCTTGAACAATCAGAATATCTGAAGAAACTGTATTTACTTTCTTACACAGTAACTAATGGACATATCCCAGGATTACTTGGGAATCTCAAACTTTATCTGCTAATGAAATCTAACATTTAAACTTTCCACTTCCTCCTTTGTTGTTAACAACTAGGAAATTAACTGTGTTATGTGATTGGATTCACCATGGATAGGGGGCCTCTGGTCATTTTAAGCAGTCTCCAATGCTATAAAAACTATAAACCTGACTCCAGCTAAGCAACTGGAAGTTGTCAGTGACTTCAGAGCTGAGGTCCCCCCTGTCACCCCCCATGACTGTCACAGAAGTTTCTGTGCCTGGATGCAAACCAGGAGTTGTAGGCAGAACTTATCAACACCTGTGGCCCAAAGAAGGCGGTATCAGCAAGACCTGACCTGCGGAGACCACAAAAGGGTGGGACCCAGACTTCCTGATATGGGTGGCCTTCTTATTATAGCAAGTGTCCCATTAGCTAAAGAGCTATTAGCTCTTTTGGCTAAGAGCTAGTGGAATCTATACTTCTACTTTGGGCAAACGTACACAGAACACATATGTGAAGATAGGAAGGAATGTAGGAAAGTGATGGTTTCTCCAGTTTTTGCTTACATACTCCGCAAGCAGAGAACTCCCTCCCTCCCTCCCTGACTGGTTTGGGCTGTTGACTCAGGGATTCTATAGCTTGGTTTCTCCTCCCCTGTCTCAATTCCTTAGCTTCACCTTCTGGGATCATTTAGAAGGCTCAAAGTTCCCTCAGTGGGCACCATGTCCATGCTCAGCCCTCACTCCTGCCCAAGTCAGGAAGCATTTGCTCATTCTTTCATTTACTCGTAGTCATTCAGAATGTCATAGAGGTCCTGAAAACTGACAGTTGTATCCTGGTTGTATAATCTTATAAGAGTTACTAAATGCCTCTGAACTTCCCCTTGCTTATAGATAAAGATATCACGAACCCACTGACTTGCAGAGTTTTAAGGATTAATTTGGATCATTACTGTAAATATCTTAGCACAGGGGCTGGCACAGAGTAAGTGCCTGTCTGTGGTGATGGGAATATTCAAGTGCTGAGACCCAAACCTTAATTCTTCTACAGTTGGAAAAGGTGTGGTTTGGTGGGAGAACTATGTAGATATTATGCACTAATGAGGTTTTATCACCAAATAAATTTGGGAATGCTAAATTATGCCAAATTGAATTGATTTCTTTCCTCAAGAATGCTCGGAGTCTTTAGAAAGCTAACATGCAGGGCTACCTTCTAAGAAGAAGGAGAAGGCAGCATCTACTCAATTTTCTTTTCATACAAGGAATGATTTTACAGAGAAGCATCTTGAGACGTTATTGTTCTCATGAACCGCAGTTTGGGCAATGATCACCTATTAGGTATGACATGACAATCTTTTATATTTTAATGGGAAAAAAGTGTCCAGGCCAGAGCTGGGGTTTTAGTTTCTTAAAATCCCTTTATAATGTGTTTTGGGTGATTTAGCATTTTTAATAATTATAATAATAATAGTAACAAAAGTAATAACAAAAATAATATGAGAACAAAAAATTATATGGTCCTTCTATTCCAGACCTTGTGCCAAGTGCTTTACAGATATTAACCCATATTATTAACCCGTATATATTGCCCTGGTAATATTTGTACAGAAATATTTTATCTGCTTAAGAAAATTCTGCACCATAGGATGTCAGAGATGGAAGTCCATCTAGCTCAACATGCATATTTTTTTGAAGCTCATAATACTTGTAAGTGGCAGAGTTGGGACTAAGGTGCACACCTCCTAGCCCCTTGCACTGTTGTCCTCTGCAGTTTCCAGTCTCTGATTCTGGGACACCACCTGGTCTTTTCTCCAGAGATCTAAATATTTAAAATAGCGGGGAGAGATCACTTGCTCAGCTCTACTTTTCTACCATTATGAGGTCTTCTAAAATTCCACACTGTAATTTATTGTCTTTCCAACTTAACGATTTCAAAATAAATCCTACAAATTCAAACAGAATTCAGCTGTTCAAAATTTTCCTCTACTGAAAATGTCCCCAAAAAGAATTTGATTTAAGACTGTGTCCTTAGAAATGTTGCGAAAGAAAAATGACCAAGCAAAGAGACTTTACAAATATTTTTTCTTTCCTTCTAGTGCTCCTTTGAACTCTTGACTCCAGGGTCCTTGAGAAAGAAGCATATTACTGGAAATTAAAGATCCCTTATGAGACCAAAGGGCAGAACAAGATTTCTCACCTCTCCAGCTCTGTGCTGGAGAGACCACCAAGGTGAGATGTGATTTTCGTCCCCGGGCGTACTATGATCTTGGCCTTTCTGCAAAGACTGTCAACAAGGGTGCTAATGACTGCTTACCGCTACAGGAAAAAACAGAGTCCATGCAGACCTGAGCTGAGCTGACTGCTTCATTTCATTCAGAGCATTAAATCATCTGCTGCCAACAGCTTTCATCTACGTATGGACAGAAGCCAGGTTGAACCAGTGACCCATGAGGCAAAACTACCGAGTCACATTACTAAGCCAGGCATCTGGGATCATATGGACTGGTTTGCACCTCTTAGGTTATGCAACTCTCACATTTGACTGGATTTTTCCTTGGACCTGTGGGCTGAGCATCCTTTTTCACTCTATTTTGTCCCTTTTCAAAGTGGAGTCTACCACTGAAAACCAGTGGTTGATCAGATGGCCCACAATGTGGTATATTATATAAACTTAAAACATTATCTTCCTTCTGCCCTTTGACTCATCATACTGAGTTACTTACACGATGAGATACAGAGGTAGAGAGACGTATGTATAAGCCTCCTGGCTTGAATATCCACTAAAATTCTCTAGAAATTGTCACTTTAAAGTGTTTATACTCACAAGGTATCGCCTGTACCACCAAGACAATTAATTTCTCTTAATCCAGTTAATTCCCTATTATACCTTTTGAATGAATATAACATAAATTAGAGGTTTCTTTATGTAACCTAAATTACTTAGGAAACATTTTTGGTGACTTTTAATACTCATGACCGTTGGCAGTGCTACTGGTAAATGTCTAACGATCAACTATGTGGGGGAAAGAAATACACCTGCTTGAAGTGTTTACCCATTTCTGTGGTGTAAATAGTCTGACCAGGGCCAGTTTCAAGCCACTGACCATGGCCATTTTCAAGCCACCTACATGAAATCACTAAAGGCAGACTTGGGAAAAGGTGGGTGGTAGCATACCATTACGTAGTATTTCCACATGCAAAGACACATAATCTCAAGAGCCTACGTAATAGTAAAATGTAGTAAAATAATCAGGAGTCGGAAACATTTGGAAACATAGTGATATAGTATGGTAAAGTATATAGTATTAATAGTAGTAATATTTTTGGTATTATCAGATTTTTAAAATTTTATTATTAATATTTACCATTAATATTAATAGTATTAATAGGATCACGAAGTACAAAATAAATGTATTAATTTTAGGATAATTTATTTAACTGGACTATGTTTTACCTTTAATAATGACTATGTTTGACCACCAGCTCACAAAAATCCTGAAAATTTAACAATTGGCTCTTGGAAGTTAGTCTGGTGGGGCTTCAGCACACACACTATTGCTCCTGGGGAGGAAATAGGAACCTTCATGGTGACTTGGAAAGGGTGCTGCATTGAGAGATGGCTGACCCAGGAAGTTAACAGTGGTTAAAGGCAAAGGTTCAGGAGCCTGGCTACCTGTGTCCAGTTGTGGCCTTGAACTTGGACAAGTAGCTTAACCTCTCTGAATTCGTTTCCTTTAAGGTATAAAGGGGATTACATGGGAACCTAACTTACATGAATATTGAGGCTTTAAATAAGATAATGTTTGCACAGTGGTTGTGCATACTAAGCAAACTCTAAGACTATTAGTACCAAGTTACAGCTAGGACAATAAATGCCGTGTGATCATGGGCAATTTATTTCCTTCATTTATTCATATGTAAAATAGGGATTTAAATACAAAAGGATTTATAAATGCTTTTTAATTCTCAAAGGCACAGTGATTAAGAACTAGAGCTTTTAAGTTAGAGAGACTAAATTCAGATTCTGGTCCTCACTATACAAACTCTGCAAATTTGGACAACTTAATTCATCTCTCTTACCCTTGATTTCTTCATCTGAAAGTCAGGAAGTAACACAAGAATTTGTTGCACAGAATTTTTTAAGGTTAAAATGAGGTAAATCATAACAAGGTCTCGGCTCACTGTTTGGCACACCGTAGGTGCTCAACAAAACTAAGCTGTTTTATTAATATTATTATTATTATAGTATATAATGGTATTAATAGTGGTAGTATTTTCAGTGTACCATATAGTATTAATACAGTATACAGTATTAATGTACTATGTAATATATTACAAGTACATAGTGATAGTATTGGTATTATTACCATCATTTATTAATGATATTATTTAATATTATTAATATTAGCATTTATTAATAAGATGAGAGCACAGATACAAACTTTTGTATATGATATACCTTCCAAGGGAAGGAAACATGTCCTATGACATCAAAATTATTATCAATAATAAAATATATAATGTGAATAAAATAGGTGCTATTATTGGGCATTTTCTAGGAATCAACCATTGTAGTAAGTGGTTCACATATAATTTAATTAACCTTTTTGGATCTTAATTTCATTATTTATGAAATGACTTTAATATCTATCATGTAGAGTTTCTGAGAAAATTATAAATATTATTATAATACATCCAACTCAGTGTCTAGCAAAAGTGGGTATGCAATAAATGAGAGCTAGTAATAGTATCTGTTACACTAGAATCTACTTTATGGGTTGTGGGGATATATTTATAGTTTTTGAAAAATGTTTATCACATTGCTTAGTGCATTGTATGTATTAATTAATGGAAGGTATCATGTAATAAAAGTAAATGATGGACATTTACCATGAGTATTTACCATTTACTATCAATTTACCACTGAGAGAGATTTGGTGGGTCAGAATGGAGGTCAGAGAACAGTCCAGAATACAGAGCTCAAAACTGTTGTTGGAAAGAGTGGCTATTGTGTTTTAATCTCTTGCTGCTGTGGGGGAGGGGGTGGAAAGTGAGAATCTTTTCTGGAGGGGGAGGGTCCAGCAGGGTTCTGGCAGCTGGAAAAGGGTTAGACATTGCCAACACTGGCTTATGAGGTGTTACAAGCATAGGGTAGAGGTGGTAGGCTAGGGCTGGCATGAGCTGGCAATGCTAATAATTATTCTCTCTAGTCTGGTGGTATTGAATTAGGACAACTGTGTTCTTTGGGGTATATGTTGAAAGCTATGGATTTTTTTGTCCTTGTCATTTGTTTATTTGCTGATACCATGTCTCTTGGGATTTTAAAACACTTTTTGCTTCTTCTGTAGTACCTCGATGTGTGCTGTCAACTGTAGCTCTGTCTAAAACATTATCAAATTATTAATGATCCCCGTTTTCATGTCTTTGTGTTTATCCATTGCACTTACTATGAATCATTTTAATAATTTCTTAAAATACCATCCCCAAGTCAGTCCATATGGCCTTCTGATCTCATACTTAGCAATAAACACAAGGACATATGGTTATAAAATGAAGTCTTTAAGGATGCTCCAGTTCATTATTCTATTGCCCCTTAAAGGAACAGCGTGAGCTGATCCAAAAAGCCAGATAGTAAATAAGAGTGATCTCATCCTCTCACTCGGCATTGGCTGCCACCTCCTTGGGGAACAATTACTTAATAAACTCAGGCTGCCTCTTTCAGTGGTTTTATACAACACAAGGATAGCTTTTAAAACACGTTCAGAATTAATGCTACTCTTATCTGAGATCAGAGAAGCCTAAATAGATCTGGTTCCATGGAGTGGCGTTGGGAAATCTGATTCTTGGTGAAGCATTTTTCTAGAACATCTGAGCCTAAGTTCAAACCCAGGGTGGAGTTCTCAACCAAATCAGACATCGTGATTACATTCATAGAAATATAAACCCTAGGGACAGACCCAGAAAGATAAATAAAATTACCATATAAGGGACACACCCTTGTGCATATGCGAGTCGGTGGATATTGAGAAATATGAATATAAAATTTCAACAATCCTGGTCATCAAAATCACCAAGCAGAAGAATCAGGATATTCCATTTTGTTCATCAGGCTTGAAGGTAAAACAAATAATGCCCGATGCCCTTAAAATTGTAGTGAGAGCAATTGTCCTTAAATATTGCACGTGAGAAAGTAAACTCCTAACATCTTTTAAAGGGTTATTTCAAAAGAGGAATCAAACACCTCAAAATACATATAGTATATATTCTTTGATACGGTAATTTCTTATCTGTGACGGTGCTCCAGAAATGTGCAGAAATACATGTTTGTAAAATTTATAATCCTGAAAAAATTTTAAACTTTCTGAAAATCCAACATAACTTAATAATAAAGGTAATGTTTTTGAAAATATGTTTATGGTATATAAATTACCATAAGGGTGAAACAATAGGGTGAAAATTATGTAGGAGCTTTATGATTTTAGCTATATTAAACCCTGTGAAGAAAATAAGAATGAAGTTATTTCGGGCGCCTGGGTGGCTCAGTGGGTTAAAGCCTCTGCCTTCAGCTCAGGTCATGATCTCAGGGTCCTGGGATCGAGGCCCGCATCGGGCTCCCTGCTCAGCAAGGAGCCTGCTTCCTCCCCTCTCCTCTCTCTCTGCCTGCCTCTCTTCCTCCTTGTGATCTCTGTGTGTGTCAAATAAATAAATAAAATCTTTTTTAAAAAAAAGAATGAAGTTATTTCTAGCTGGTGGGAAAATGAGCCATTTTTATTTGAGTATTTCTTTAACGTTCTCCATGGAGTATATAATCAGAAAAATGAAGGTAATTTTTTAAAAAGGGTACTTAGTGCTCATCTGAAAAAGCATCCTGAAATATGTGTGGAGAGACACAATAAGGAAAACTAAGAACTTAAAGGGCTATAAAATATCGGAGTAATTTGGGTTGACTTTTCCAGAATTGAAATCATTCTTTTCTTTCATTAATTGCAAAATCGCTTAAAAAAAATACTTTCAGTTTCAAATACCCAGAGAGCTCAGTTTGAGGTACACTGAGTCTAAGGGGAAAAAATTTTTAATAAGAAGAAAAGATGTCATTTTTAAAAAGGGTGGTTTCAAATGGGTTTGGCACAACTAAAAATGCGCCTTTGCAATGTGTTTAGTATTTCCAGACAAGGAGGAACTGTCACCTCACATTGCTTGTGAATCACCGCACATCTGGTCCTCCTGCCCTGCGATGAGAAATGCAGCAGGAAACGTAGACATTAAAAGACAATGGACTTTGCCATCAAATCTCAGATTTCTGTCTTCCTCCCTTCCCTCACTCCTTCCTCACTCCTTCCTCCCTTCCTTCCCTTCCTTCTTTCCTTTCCCTCCCTCCCTCCCTTCCTCCCCACCCCTCCTTTCTTCCTTCCCTCCTTCCTGCCATGTTTGAAAAAAAAAAAACAACAAATGCTGTTTCTCCACTCACGGGAACTTAGCACTGCAGCCTGACATGGTATTATTGGACATGCCCTGTTCAGCCAGCCCTCTGTGGAGGTGATGTTGGGCTTCCGGTAGTATATCAACTTGGTCATGTGGACTCAAATCACTACCTTCATCTCAATTTCTTTGAAAGTTTCCTGACTTATTTGAATGCTAAAACCTAGAACTGGGCACCTTCCTTGCAATTGAAATGCCATAATTTAGACCAACTAAACTTGAAAAATAAAGAAATAAAGAAAAGGCTTAGGGCAGCCGTTTTATATCAGTAGGAGTTATTGGTTTCGTTAAGTTTTCAGGTTGTTGGTTGGTTGGTTGGTTTTTTTTTCCATTCTCGTAATGGTTTTTTGGAGTAAAATAGTTTTCCATCCGGGCTGGAAGGGTTCAGTACCACTCAGGGTAATGGTATCTGTTGGCACAGGGAAGGGTAAGTGCCGAGGAGTGGAAAATTAGTTTTCCCTTTCTTTACGATCCTGCCTTCGTCTTTCCCTCCCTGCTGTCGTGGGTGTTTCATACACAGAGTTTGTTTCTGCCCACCTTTGTATCTACTCATTTCAGAAACAATGGTTTTCTTTTCCTGGGACTTGAAAGATGAAAGAACATAGCTTGTCTTGAAAAAACAACAACAACATCCAATATGACTTCCTCGATTATCCTTTTTCCTTCTCTTCCTTCCTTTCTCACTTCCTTTCTTTTTTCAATCACATACTACTGAACTTCTATTAAATGCCTTGCCAAAGAGCTGGATGGTGGGAATGTAAGAGAGAGGGAAGAAAATGATATAGCCATACTGTAATTTTAGATCAGTATAAAAAAGGAATTGGAGAAAGATAAAATGGAATACAGAAAGTCCATTTGGGATTCCTTTGTAATAATGGAAGCAAGAGATGACTGTGGTCTAAACAATAGAGGTAGTATATATCATGGATAATTTAAAAAGTATTTAAAAGACAGAACCGTGAGGACTTGGTTTTTGATTGTAGGTGTTGGGGAAAGGAGAAAGAGACAGTCATGAAGACTGTGAAGTTTATGGCTTAAGCAACTGAAAGATTGATGGATGGCATTCACTAAAATTCAGAGAACAGATGAAAACGCAGTCTGTGGTGGGTGGGAATATGAGTTCAGTTTTGGGAATGTTGGGTATGAGATTTTGATCAGATATCCAAATGGAGATACCTAATATGAAATTGAGTATAAATGTCTGATGCTAAGCACAGATACCTGGACTATAAACATATGGTTCAAAACATAAACATGACTGAAGTCATGGAATATATGAAAGGAATATATAGAATCATCCAAGGATATATAAATGGAGGGCTTAGGAGAGAATCCAGAGAAACACCAAGGAAAAAGTTCATTTCAAGAAGACATTAGTGTTCAAGAGGCTGTTGATGACTTTGTCAAAGTCAGTTTCAGCGGTACAGTGGAAATAGGACCCAGATGGCAAGATGTTGTGAACCAAGCAGCCCAAAACTGTAGAATCTCCATCAGTTGATTCATGTGCATTTTGGGACAGATTTAATTATGATAAGCTAAATACTCTACATTGTTTCAGGAGAAGGTGGCAAATGCCATTTTGCTTGACAGCAAAAATATTTTCTTCTTTTCAGTTACAGTTTTTTAAAAATTAGGCCACTTTAATTATTTATATTTCTGATGATACAGCCTGGTGAAGGGAACAGACTAGTTAATTAAGGATTTTACTGTGCTTCCCTGGGGCACCTGCGTGGCTCAGTCAGTTGGGTGTCTGCCTTCAGCTCAGATCATGGTCCTGAGGTCCTCAGCTCCCTGTTTAGCGAGGAGTCTGCTTCTCCCTCTCCCTCTGACCCTCCCCCCTGCTCATGCTCCCTCTCTGTCTTACTCATGCTCTGTCTCTCTCTATGTCTCTCTCTCTTTCTGAAATTAATGAATAAAATTCTTAAAAAAAGAATATTACTATGCTTCTCAGTGTGGGCATTTGCTAAATTTCACATTATATGAAATCAACTGTTTCAAAGAAAGGAAATGAAAAGAAATAGTTATTTCTTTCTACTGGGGATGAGGTTAAGTGGTATTCTTTAACTGAAATAAAGTATGTAATTGTCTCTCTCTTTCTCTGTTTTTTTGTTTTGTTTTGTTTTGTTTTGTTTTGTTTTTAGAGAGAGAGAATACTCTTCGGGGTGGAGGAATAGAGGGAAGAGGGAGAGAAAGAATCCTAAGCAGGCTCCTTGCCCAGTGCAATGCCCAATGAGGGGATTCATCTCACAACCCTGAGATCTTGACCTGAGCCAAAATCAAGAGTCAGATGCTTAACTGACTGAGCCACCCAGATGCCCCTGAAATATTTAATTCTCGAGTCAAATGAAGGGATGCCTGGGCGGTTCAGTTGGTTAAGCACCTGCCTTCGGCTCAGGTCCTAGGATCAAATCCTGCTTTGGGCTCCCCACTTCTCCTTCTGCCTGTTGCTCCCCTGCTTGTGCTCCCCCACTGGACCAATTAATAAATCTTTAAAAAAAAATAAAGTACAATGAATAATGTGAGTTTACTCTGACAGAACAAATATATTCAGTCATTGGAAATTGACAAAGATTGGTAAACAAAGCAAAACACACAAATAGATCCCTACCTATAAATCTTACGGAACATAGGGTTTCTTAAAGAATAATGAATATTCAGTGGTTATTTGTTCTTCTTCTTTGAATCATAAGTATTAATACAATATGGTTGAAGTAAATTACAGTATTTGGTTTTCCAAAGATGGCGTGGGAATATGCAGTTAAATGGAGAGTGTGGCCAGCTGTTTCCTCAGGATAGAAATATCCCAGAAGTAATTTAAAAATGCTTCTACTTTTACACAGGAAGATTTGGGAGGCAAGCTCACTTTATGATTACTTTTGAAATTTCATGGATATTGAAATCGTTCCAGAATCGACTGTAAGGTTTCAAAGAGCAACATTTGCATTCTTTATTGAATTTAGAATCTGTCATTCTTCAACATATTGGGTTGTTGATTCAGAAAGAGCACATAGTTCCCTTTCTTTGCTTATACAATGGGTTTTATCCAAAAATCTCAAAGTGCTTTATACAAATTAACTCACAGTCCAATCCTTTTAATATTTTGAATGAAGATTAATGAGACTCCTATTCCACATATGGTAACATGGAGTTTCTGGAAACCTTGGATGAAGTGAATGAGACATGACATAGCTGCCAGCAAGTTTGCAGATGAGCCAAGAATAGCAAACAAGATTTCTACTTAACTGTTTTAACCACCAGACACACAAAAAAATCATAGATATTAAATAATTAAAGCAACAGACTAAAACATGGTCTAGAAGGGGAAGGTTTTTACTCCAGGTCTACCTGTGTGTGAATCTGAACAAATCTCTAGACTTTGATGGTCTTGGTGGTCATCTGGGGTGAACTGATTTCTAAGAGTTCTAAAACTGATAATTCTAATTCCCTGCAGACCTCACTCTGGAGAAGACATCTTGCTTGAAAATAGGATGGTTGAAAATATTTGTGGAAATGGAGTTGTGGGATGTTCCTGTGCATCTCTTCATTCTTTTCCTTAGCAATATTTACTGAATTCTGCCTCAGAACTAGCTTTTGTTGTTTTCAAATTGCTATTTCCATAACTTCTGTCCAGTAAAATCAGTTACAAGCAAAGTCAGCGATGATATTCTCTAGATCATTATACAATCAGCCTCACTCTTTGTTCTTTTCTCCAGAGATGGAATCATACTTACTAGGAATAAATCACAGCACTGCAATTTAGTTGGTGTGTGACTTCAGAGAATCTATTAAATGGATCTGAATTCCAGTTTCTTCATCTCTGAAAAGGGGAAGATAATATACCACCACTCATAACAATAAATAGGGGCACCTGGGTGGCTCAGTCATTTCAGCATCCAACTCTTGATTTTTGCTCAGGTCATGATCTCAGGGCTGTGGGATTCTGTCCAGCATCTGGCTCTGCGCTCAGTACGGAGTCTGCTTGAGATTCTCTCTCCCTCTCCTTCTGCCCCTCCCTCTGCTCTCACTCTCTCTCTTTCTCAAATAAATAAATAAGTAAAATCTTTAAAAATAATAACAATAAATAGTTTGTGGAGAATAAATGAATATAAAGAATTTAGCATACCTGCGACATAATAATAAATAAATAATAGTCTTGCTTCTCTTCTTTTTTTTCTTCCTTTTCTTTTTGAGAGATACCTACCCAGACTCCATAGCGTGCCATCCTTTGTTATCACAAGCTGAAGTCCAGGAACTACATTTCCCAGAATTCATTGCCATCAATACTCTGGTTTAAATCCTTTCATGAGATACATATATGTGAGATTTCAAATGCAGAAAATCGATAGAAATTAATGTAACTCCTTTCCCAGAGGTGTGAGCTTTAGTAATAGACAAATCTGAGGTTTTGCCAGTGGCTTTAAGGATGTCCCCAAAGAATTACCATTTTAATGCCACAGGTAGCGCAGATCATTGGCAGTGGTCTCCAGGAATTTCAGTAATATCCTAATTTCTTGAAAGAAAGCAGTAGCTTGCTTAAATTTCACTTCTTCATATCTTTCAATGGTTTTGTAGGCACCTAATTTTCTAAATTAAGTGACTTCTACCTTGAATGGTTTCTGTTTTCTTGTCTAATTTCTGACTAAATTCTATGAGATCACTGAATAAGACAGAAAATAATAACAGTAAGAACTGTTAACATTTAGGTCTTTACTCAAATGATATCTTTTTGGTGAGTGCTTTCTGATTATCTGAAATTTCAACCTTGTTCCCATGTCCCTGCTCATTGAAAATGTCCTTGGAATTTTTTTCACTTTTAAAAAACAATAGTGATCTTATTTATTTTGTTTATCATATTTCTCTCTGAGAAATTGAGCTCACAAGGCTGTGTATTTTTGACCATTTGTCTCACTGTTGATCCTTCAGCCCTTCAAAAAAAATTATCTGGCATATAGTAGGTGCTCAATAAAAATACTTGTTGGAGGGACCTGGGTGGCTCAGTGGGTTAAGTGTCTGATAGTTAAGCACCTGCTTTTGGCTCAGGTCATGAACACTGAGCTCCCAGCTCAGCGGGGAGTCTGCTTTTCCCTTCCCCACTTCCCTCATGCTCATTCTTTCTCTCTCTCTCTCTCAAATAAATAAAATCTTTAAAAAAAGAATACTTGTTGAATTAATGAATGGAATGCTTATTGTGTACCAGATTTTATTCTAAGTGCCATTTATGTATATTACCTTAGTTAATCTTTCTAAATAAAGCTATCCAATGCTATTACTATTATGCCTCATTCATAAGAGCAAAGACCTCGATGGAGCAAAGGCGTAAACTCAGACTGACTCCCAAAACTACACTGTTAACCATGATACTACATGGAATGAATACCTGCTCTTTTTCAGGCACGGGACTAGATCCTCCATACTGTCTTGGAATTTCATAAGGATACCATGTATTAGGTGTATTTATTCTACTTATAAAATGAGAAAATTGAGCCTTATAGAGGTTAAGCAATTTTTACAAAGTGATACAGCAACTTAATGGCACAGCTCAAATCCTCTTGGGTCTGTCTGCCTCTAAAGTCTCAGGGCTGGTCTTCGTCTCTGAGTGTCGACCCCCTTGACTTCTCTTCTCTTTCACACCAAACTTTGGAGTAATCTTTCATCCGTCGGTACAGGGATTGCTGGCCATTCCCAGCAAGTGGTGACCCCGACGTGATCGTCTTGCAGCGGACACGATATGGACCCCCCAAAAACGAAAAGTCTGCATGAGTAAGTTGGCGTGGGCTCACAGCCAAGTTCGGGGAAGTTTCAGGCTTGGGTATTTTTATGTAATTAAAATTTCTCTAAGAACTCCAGATATGGGGCAAAGCCTCCTGAACAGAGACGACATATTAAGGTTTTAAAGGAACTTTTAAAGGCTAACATTGCTACTATAAATGAGAAACCATTCCTTAAGGTGAGCGGAGCCTCTGTAACAGAGGACCATCTTCGGGGTTTGTTAGAGGTTATTGGACAGAGCCCACGGGTCCCTGACCGAGGAACTTTAGAAGTATGGGAAAGAATCGGAAAGGACTTAAAAAGTTGTCATAAACAAGGTAAAAAGTGTCCCACGCTTCCCTTACTGTGTGGGTCAATTCAGGTCCACCCTGTCCCCTTTACATACTGAGGACACTTCAGATATCTTTAAAGAAAAAGAAAGGGAACCTAGACTCTTTCAACTCCCCAAATTAGCTCTTTCTAAATTAAATCCTTAACTTCTCAAGTTAGACCCAGCAAAGAGGAAGAGCGCCCTCCTCCCACCAACTAGGACATTCTACCCCCTTCACCCCCTTCATCCCCACTTAGTCAGTTCTTACTGGGGGCTACATCTGGGAAGAGATACTTACAAGGGACCGTTTCTTAGGGAAGTTGACTGTAACAACACGTGTTGGAATGTTGCTTAGACCATGATAGATTTTTTCCATCAATGTCCTCTACTAACTGCTTAAGCTACAAAATTGGGTAATTTCTCCTAGTAAAAGTCTAGTGTCTTCCACGGGTTAAAAATGGGTCCTTCGAGGCAAGGTAAAATAAGGCATGACCTTCACGGCACAACCTTCAAGGCACAGTATTTCAGTCCACACGCTGGCACCCACTGTAGACTAGAATGTGATGGGGAAGCAGAGGGGAGGGCAGGCCTCCCTCTTACAGGGGCCTGTATCAGGGGTGGTGGCCAGTGACTTTGTTCAGGGGCGCCTCAGGTCGCTGTGACACCAGGAACCTCTGACATATCCCATGTGGGACTCCCCCCTGGGGCCCTTGGGGGGCCTTTTAACCTGCTGGAAGCAATTCAGATTTCAAAATTTAGGAAAGGACTGATTTGTAACACTGCATGGCCTCAATGGGTTCTATCCGTTAGATCTCTGCAGTAGGAAAAGGTAAATGGACCTAGGGTACTCATTTCTCATACCTAGGCCTTCATTGCTGTATACCAGGACCCCAAACTAAGGGTTTGCCCAAACATGTTTGTCTAGTAAACTCCCTTCTGATGTATTGGATGATAATCATCTGAATAGGCCTCTGAGTAAACCCAGGTTACTGGAGGAAACACAGGCCATCCCAGACAAAGGGGACTCTTGCTTGACTGTCTGTTTTTAATAGATGTGGGGGCTTCTCCCTCACTCATTTCCCAGTTTAATGGCTATAATTGGACCCAACAGTGGTTAGTCTACCTCGGGACAGGGACTTTAAGAAATATTCCCAAGCAGCTGCCAAAGTCCCCTTTGTTTTGGGGAAATTCCCTGTCTTCTCTGGCCTGACATGGACTGCCTAGTCCACGTTGTTGGCTGGAAAACATGGCATTTGCTCCTCTGTTGGAGTTGATGAACTCTAGAATAGGGAACCCTTTCTCTGCCTTCTGAAGCACTTTGCCTCTTCTGTTTCCCCCTCCCCCTTTTCTTTCTGCACCACCTTGGGTGTGACCTGCATAACTGCCTTCTAGACCATCCTTGGTGCCTCAGGCACCATGGCTCCTTTTCCCTTCGCTATCAAGAAGCAAGAAGAGCACCCCCTGGACCTAACACCACTCACTCTAGAATCCCTCATGAGTGTCTCAGGTAAAAACTGACAATGGGGAGGATCCTGGTGGAACATAATTCAGTATTTAAAGTTAAATTAAGCTTGTCAGTTGAATTAAGATAGACATGTCTTTAAAGTCATCATCAGCACTGAATATGAAACTTCTATTCCACCAAAATTTATTGAAGACCAAATAAGTTCGTGTTGTCTCTGCTGCAATATGTTAACAAAAAGATGACTTAAAATGATGGTTAATTGTCTCTCTCAAAGTTTTCATGGGTAATTGTTAAGCTAGCTTTCAAAGTCTTTAGCAACCTGAAACTAAAATTTTTGTTAGGATGACAAATGGGACTAAATTTGTTGGACATCTAGGTCTTTTCCAAATAGGATAAGGTGCTAAATCATTGATTACTGGACATAGGTTGGTGCTTTTGACTACTTATTGCAAAGAAACGAAGGCTATTTAAGTCTGTTCGTAAACATGCTTTGTGTTTAACTGATTCAAAAATTTGCCACCTAAAGAATTCTGGCATTTAACAGTTCACAGTTGGTTACAATTTAGTTTTCACTCTGAAGACTACGATTTCTGAGAATGCAAAATTCTGCTAAATGTAATGAAGACTGGTAGAATAAGGGAAACAACTCTGTATGTAGAAAAGTAGGAGATGTGAGAAAGATAAGGAATGGAAACACATGTTTGTTGAAAGTAAAAGAAGGTAATTTTGTCCTAAATAAGATGGTGGTTTGTAAAGAAATGGCTTGGGACAAAATCTGAATGCAAAAGAAATCTGCAAAAAGTTTGCGAAGGAAAATCTTTGGAAACGAATTTTAGGTGTGGTCAGGACAGAGTAACATTAAAAGAAAGGGATCTTGTAAGTATCTTGGTATATTGTATGACTGTAAGTCCGTTATCTCCAGAAAAAAGTTCCTATGTTTTGACTTTATCAAGTCTTTGACATCCCTAATCCTGTGTAGGCACATGCTTTTAACCTTTTTAAGGTTTTAACAAAATTCCCCAAGATTTAAATCATGAACAAAGTCTTGTTGACTAAGTAGCTTGTTTGGTATGCTACCTTCTGGTATAAGGTCATCGACACTTGAAATTCTGGCTATTGAAGTGTTTCATGTGTCGCAGAAATAACTGAGTTTTCTTGTCAGTAGCATCATAATTCTTGTATCAGATCATTACCAGTGTCCATTTCTGGGTTTTCATCATTTATAACTGTTCTTATTCTCTTACAAAGTGAGGTTCACCTTCAAAGGAATTCATAAAAGGACTTAGGACAAATACAGGTTTTGTATCTTTAAAAACCTAAAAAACAAAAATGGGTAAAAACTCCCAGAACTAACTAAAGCTGTGTTCAAATTAAACAAGAATTAGTAACATGGAACAAAATGAACTTAAAGATCATTACAGTTTTGTAAAACATTGCTGACTCTCTAATGTTTGCTCTTCCAAATTAAGGAAACTTTCTCTGAAGATACCGATGACCTACAGAAATGTGATAACATACTCATTTGTAAACAAAGCATTTATGTAAAGCAGTACTTGGGGCCCCTCTGTATTCGGTCTGGTGTACTGAATATGATGATTTATGTGAACCACAAGTTGCTCAGTCACTTAGCAGGAGTTCCTATTGGTGCTAATATGTTTCAGGGGAGAGGTCCATCCATGGATGTAGGACAACAACTTCCTACGGACCCTCAAGTCTTTGAACAATGCTCTCTTTGTGCAAAACGGGCTTGAGAACAGATCCCTGATCAGGGCGCTCCTCAAGGGTCTTTTTCCTCTGTTAAGCAGAGCCCCCAAGAACCCTTTATCGAATTCATCAATAAGTTACAGCAAGCTACTCAGAGACAAATCAGTCATAGTCAGGCTATTATTGAGAGCACACACTCTACCCTTAAACGCATGATACAAAAAAAAGGGGGGTGGAGATAGGGGTCCCATAGTACAGTTACAGAAAGCACTGATCATTCTAAATCTTTGTAATTTAAATTCTGATTTTGAAACTCCTGCCAAAGCAAAGCATTTTAAACCTCAGTCCCCACCAAAAATGGGAGCCCAAGTACTCTGGAAGGACCCAAACACAGACATTTGGCAGGAACCGTAGAAATCGTAACGTGGGTGCAAGGTTATCCCCGCTAGAAACATTAAACATGACCATAGCCTGGCAGAGCCAGAATTCAGTCCCTCAGAGGAGTTACCTGAACCTAGAAGAAAAACAGCCGCCCATCATGTGCCTCCCCAGTACCCACAAGGCCAAATGCATGACCTGGGGAGCCCTCAAGGAGATGACCCAGAAAGCCAAGGAGATTCTGCGACAGACGGGTAAACCCTCTACTCCCGGAAACTTGACCTTGGCTCTGGTATCTGTGCTTACCCCCGGTTCCACCACGTGTGTTTTCTTGTTTGTCTGCTGCTGCTGCCCGGGTGTTTCTCCTGCTTTTATTGGGCCTATGTTATAAATCTCCCCCTCCGGAAACCCGTTACTTGGGCAGATGCCCCTTTTCCCGTTTTCCACCATGTCACTATCCCTGTTCATCTTACCGCAGGTTGGGAAGCATCCAAATCCATCGGCTTTCCGAATCAGGCATTATCTGCTGGTTGCCTCTCTTTCTCACTCAGCTTAGACTGCTGCCTTTGTGGATCGGTGGGCTATTAATACCTCAAGGGAATTTCGACAAACTACCGATCAAAAAATATTAGGACATCTTCAACCAACGGAAGCTGTTATTGAGTATCTTGGGGAAAAACAAGAAGCTCTATATAGCCTGTCGGCAAGGCCTCTTGTGAGACTGGGCTCACAGATCCACGTGTGTTACCCTCCATGCCCTGGAACCAGGCCATACATGATTAGGAAAAGATAAACAAAGGCATGGATCATGCGATGCTTATTTACCTTTTGACGTTCAGCTGCTAAAGATCAGATCCTCGCCTCACTGACGGCGGTGGGAAATCATAAGCTTCATACAGAAGCGTGGCGATCTCTTTCCATCAATCTGCAGTGGCTTAACCCAGCCACATGGTTCTCTTCCCCAACATGGGGATTCTTCGGAGTTGCTATTGTAATAATACTGTTTTTCTTCTCCTCATAGTCTGCAAAATTGGAGTAAATGGCCTATCCACCGCCCGAGATGTGAAGCGTATCTGCACAGCGCAACTGTCTCAAGAACTACTTGCTGCCGCTTTAAAGAAACAAAAAAGAGGAGACGTTGGGGTTCACGTAGAGCATGAAATCAGCCATAATACCTGGCTTGCTAAAATGTAACACAGAGGCCGCGGCGGGGTTGGGGGGTAGGGGTGGTGGGAGTGGCAAGGGGAGTTTTCGGAGAAGGGCCTGGGCCTTTGGAACGGCGAGGCCTACGTGACCACTCTGCCGTTGGAGATGCTGGGGAACTAGCTTCCTGGAGCGCTCTCACCCCACTCACCCCCCTCACCCCTCACCCCGTGATCTAAGAGATGCATGCATTGTCCTTTAGGCTATGTTCAGCTGAACTCCTAGAACCCGCAGATTAGCATTTGGTATCTTTCCCGTAAACAAATCCTCCAGTTCCAGGAAGACCCCTTGTCACACATCACATGCTTGAGAAACAGTGATAAGGATTTGTGATGATCCTGAAGGACCAGTAAAAGTGGGAACAGAGAAGAGCCAAGGGTCCTTGTCTCTGAGCCTCGGCCCCCTTGCCTTCTTTCTTTTACAGCAAAAAAAAAAAAAGTCTCAGGGCTATGCATCTTACCAAACCAGGAAACATTTTCAAAGATCATCAGAAGCTTTTCTCTCAAGTTCAGATAAAACGTATAAAGAAAAATTACATGTACTGCCCAGGAGTAAAACCAGAGAAATAGGTTTAAATCTGCATTTACTTTTATTAGAACAGACCCATTTTAGTACAAGGGAGGTCTTCTTGTCAGATGTTCATATAATCTTGGTTATAGCATATTATTTTCATTAAGCAGTAACTGTTTCCAGGGTGTGAGCCTATTTAGCTTATAATAGGACACAGTGTAAATACCATGCCCCCAATTCCAAAGCTCAGCAAAAACAAAACAGCTGTCTCATATGAGGCATTTTTATAGGCTGAATGAACAGCTCACATTGTTATGGAAAGGCCGATTTTATGAAACCACACTTTAAGAAGCAACTTGGGCCCTGCCTGTTCTCCTTTCCTTTGTTAGGCCAGAAAAGAAAGCTTCAGATGTAGGCAGCATTCTCTCTTAAAATGTCTCTGGTTATGGATGAGTCTTTGGAAGAGACCCTGCTCTTCATCCAGTTAATCATTTAAACGTAGGAGGGAGAGTTTAGCAAAATCGAAGGATGAGACGCTTGCAATAGACACTGTAACTTCCATCGTAGGGGATGGGGGATCTTATTCGACAAAGCAGTAACAGCACATGCATAGTCTTTATTGACTGGAGTCACCCGTTTGCACGAAAGAGGACGATGTGATTTGGAAATGAGCTGTCCTTTCTCTCCACTTTTCCATCCCCTCCCAGGATTCCCACACTCCAGTCATTAGAATATGCTAGCTTGGCACTTCCTGAGGATAAGAAACTTTTTCTTTTTTTTTGTCTTCATTAAATGCACATATGCCTCGTTCCTCACTTTAATAGACCTAATCTAATGCATTCGGGTTTTAGACCATCTCATGTGATAATTCTGTGACTCTGTCATGTTCATGTTTTATGCTTGGCAATTATTTGAGTTGCAGGGATGAAAGACCTTAGGTATCCGAGAAGACATTTCTTCTCTGTGTAATAATACTGGTGTTGAATGTGGTCACGTCTTTGAGAGTTTTCATGAAATGGAAAATTGAAGTGATTAGGAGTATGAAGTATAGCTTAGTATCTGGATGTGTAGAAAGAATCCTAGACTGGGAATCAGCAGCTCTAAATCCTGACCTTGGTTGTTCCACTAATTAAGAGTGTAACCTCAGATAGTTGGCTTAAACTTTCTGGTCTTCAGAGTCTTCTATAAAAGATGGCAAGTATATTATTTTATCTCATCACAAAAGAAAACACATAGACAAAGGAAAAAAATCAAGATTTAGACAAACTGAAAAGCTTATTTAACAAGTCAGATTTTTATATAAATTCCCAGAACAATTTCTTTTTTCATTCATTCCAGGTCAATGATGATTACATGAAGCCAAGAGCAGGACTATTTAACCTAACTTAGGAAATATTAATAATAATAACATCTGAGCTTCATTATGAGGACAGTTTAGTAAAATCAGAAGAGTTTGGGGTTTGTAGTCTGCAAACTACAGACTGTTATACTTTCACCTTATTTGTAACTACAGGCAAGCTTGATGGTGCATGACCCAAACATTTACCTCTGGGCAATTAGAACTAGAATCTTTATTTGTTCTTATAAAAGACTAGCCATCACAACGAGGGATGAGACTTCACAGAACAGTGCAAAGTGGTACGTAAAATATCCATTCACTGGAAGAGAATGTCAGCTAAAGCAGATTTGGGGGGTCCTGGAATTATATTAATTTTTTTAAGTTGGTAAAACCATTCAAATCAACTGGATTTATAGGAGATGATGGTTTTGGTAAACCTGACCAAACAACAACCTTGAGAAGCAAAGGATCTGTCCCTGAGAAGGTGAGCACTGACTCGTCTGTCCCCTACCTTGTTCTGCCACCTTCAGCAAGCACAGAAGGTCTGAGCTCCAAGAAATATCTAAAGAAATACATGGCAATGAAAACAAGGACTGTGCGGACTACACTTTTTGTAAATTGGCCTTTTGGAATTTGTCAAATAGCTTGGAACACGTAGGTGGTGTGTGATGCTAAAATGCCTTCTCATGCTTTGGCATTAAGAATTGTCCATGGTTCCCAACTGGTGGTAATGACAGGGTGTGTTTGCACAATTTAGACTTTGGTGGGATACTTTCTTTGGATGGAAACTTTGGACAGTTTCCCAGGTTTGATTTTTTTTTTAATCACTAAAATATGCTTTTGACTTGAGGTAAATTAATTTGTGTTATTTGTGCTGCAATTAAATGTGTCCAGCTTGGCAATTACTTTCCTTCTCTTTGAAAAAACATTCCTGTTTGTTTATTCTTTCTTTGTAGCTCGGAGGAAACCCAATCCACTTTGGAAAAAGGCACTTTAAGACATGGATGTAATTTAGTGATGAGAAGGATCCACATTATTCCCATGACCTTTCCGCTTTCACCACCTCCCATGTGCATTCATTTCACCAGAGGTGGAAATGTAAAACAACACAGTTATTTGTTAGGGGGGTCTCAAAAATACCCACCTTAAGTACTTTTTAAAATCCAAATAGTCAACATGAAAATATGCTGACTTGAGAGTTGCTAAAATTTACCGACATCACACACTCATTCAAAAATACTATAATCCTTGTAAAGGAGTAAATTGCAATCCTTTTTTAGAAACAGGTTTTAAAATACTTTGAGAAAGCTTGTGATAGACTCAAAATGAAGTCTAGAAATAAATAAGTTACTGGAGTGATTCAAATAGCTCTGTAACTTTACTTGCATTTGTTTTATTGTTATATTATCAGGATAGCATTGCTTATACCAAAATATGCATGAGGACTATCTCAAGGAAGTAACAACTGAGATGCAGTAGGGTTTGTTCTTAGCTTTTGTAGTTTTATGGAGGAACACAGTGGGAAGTGGGAGAGAGCATCTCCTAAGAGAAACTCCAGGAGCTTGACCATCATATTTCTTATATTTTTGTTCAATTACTACCTTTAATTTTAATTCATACAATGAACTGACTTGAACACCTACAACATCTGAATTCTTCATGTAATCTCAGGCCAGTTTCTTACTAGACTGAAGTCACGGTGTCTTTATGCAACATTTTTCCTACTATAAATGTTTTTCTGGGCCTATCTCTGCCACTAAATAGTAGACCTCAAATTTTCTTTCTACACCTTCCAGATAGCAGTTTTATCATTGAGAAAGAGCAGGACAGGAGTAGCAGACTGCTTCATCCCAACATTTTTTTCAGCAATTCTGTCTATTCTGCAGATGAAATTTTACATGGACGTGTGTTGGTAAAAGTTAAATATTTTTTTTAAGTAGAATTGTTTTAAAGACACAGTGTTTCCCTAGCAGGTGGAAGTGGGGTGCTGAAACCAGGTCTCTGGATAACCCAATTAAAACAAAACAAAACAAAATTCCCCCAAAACTCCAGCAGAAATGTTCTTTAAGATTTTGACTATGATATCTATAAATTATGTTCGAATTCGTCAACAGATACTATGTGGGAAAACATATATATTATTTATTTACTCTGTAACCCCTATGCTTCTAGTAGTTAATCCAGAATGTCCAGTCTGGGGATGATCAATGAGTGTTCCAATCAAGGATGCACAGTCTAGAACTGGATCCTGGACCTCAGGAAGCTTATCCTCCAGAAGCAGTGACTTTGTTCTGTTACTTGTATTTGGATCGATCACCACTACTTCGATAATTAATATACTGGATGTCAGAAATGGCGCATTGATGGGCGAAAATAGCAGATTGTTGACAAGAATGATTCATGTGAAAAGTGAATTTGTATTACAGAAATGTAAATATTCAACATGTGTGTCTTGGCTAAAATATTTAGAAGACACTTTCCACGCATGCGTGAACAAAAAGAACTCAAGGAGGGTTTCTAGCCTACACCCTTGGAAAAGATGTCCTAATCTAAATCCCCAGAGATTTCTGTGTCCAGCCTTGGATTCTGGAGGATTCTGGTTGTTTGATTCAGCTGTAACGGTGACAATCCTGGCTCTGGAATGTTGTTATGTCTGCTTCTAGAATATGGCTCTGTCTGCTTCAAGCGAACTTTTCTTGCAGTTGGTGAAAACAGTATCTAAAAGGACAGTGAACTGAGACATCTTCAAGCCAACAGAGTAGGTTGCATAAATAGTTTCTTTTGGGCTTTCTAAGCATTTTTTTTACGTGTTTTGCTTATACATAGAGCAGCATTTAGACCGAGACCTCATTTCATTATAACTAGTAGCAAGGCTATAGGTGAAGTAGATAGCTCTGACTCACCTCAAAGTTCATTGTCGGTCACTAACAGAGACCAAATAGTTATTCATAACCAAGTTGGCTCAACTCCATTTAGCATTGTCTCTTATTGCTGGAAACTTCTTTGATTTGAAGAATAAGAGCATAATGGGAAAATATTTATATACTCCCTCAAATTATATTATTTACCTTTGACCCTGACTTAATCAATGATGCCTGTGATTTTTCCTGAAATAACTTGTTTGAGTGCCAAGAGAACTGTCAGAATCAGCTGACAGCTACTTTTGAAGCATTTAATAGATGCTATTTATTCTACAAGAAAAATATGGGATCTTTTTCTTTAAGAACTTTAGTATTTTATATGTGAGATAAGATACGTAGAAAAATTACTTGTAAAACATAAGGAGGTATATAGTGAAGGAAAAATGAGTGATGAGGAAATAAATACAATAATAATTCAAAGAGAGAGAAACCTGTGACAATTGTGATGAAGAAAGATATGAGTATTGAAGCAAACTATCGTATGTGTGAGATTTAGACAGAGCTTAATACAGGCAGGAACTTACTCTAATGACCCCTGGGAACAAACAGGTTAGGTCGAACTTGTGAATTCCCCTGAAATGCAAGTTAAAGAACTCTGATTCTAAAGAGTGTTTGGTAGATCTTTCTGCCATAAATCCCTTTTGTCCTGGGGCAGAGGCAACCTAAAACTTTTTGAGAGCGTAGAAAGCCTGCTCTGGCAAAGTATTCCTGGAAGGTGTATTACACTTCTGTGAGATTTAGTAGATGAGTAAGAAGAGCTTTCACACAACAGAAGCTGACAGGAAGTTCGCCCTCTACTCCCACTCTTCAGGTTCTTGCTAGGAAATAAATTTTAGCCATTTTCCCAGGATGAAGTCAAGGCTGAGATTTTGAAATTAACCTGGCCAGTGTTTTCCCAAGATAGGAAGCTAGCACTGAAGTTAATGAAGGGTCAGAGGGCAGAACTCAGAACTCACAGGCAGCCTCCTCTGACAGACGGACACTGAAATTTCAAATGTGTGCGAGGCTCACCTCTCTCTCCTCCCTGCAACCCATCACCTTCTACCACCTCTCCCTAATCTTTGTTTTCCTACCTCATTAATCAGAAAAGTATGATTCTACCAAAGGTTGATGGGCAGGCTTGTAAATTCCTCCATGTTCCATTCAAATATGCAAAGACAAAGCGACTTGACTTCTCTATAACGAGTTTGATCTCCTTCGTGAGCTCCCATCTTATTAAACAGACGACTTGGAGAGATAAATTTATTCAAGCTAGTTATTCTCCCACCGATTTAAAAATGTAGACATTTTTCTGCTTGGGTGGCCTCGGTAATACACAATAGATCCGAGTCCTGGCACATTTTCTCCTACTCTCCAAGAAAACAGCTGAGTTGATGGGAGGAGGGTAATTTACACGGCATCCCAGCAAACTAACCTTGTTGTGTTCACTGGAACCTTTGGCAAGCAGATGCTGAAATGACAGGAGTTCAAGGGATTGATTTCAAGGTGAAGCCTGTGAGAACTGAAAGGGGGAGGAAGCAGGACTGGAGAGGAAAAGCTTTCAGACTGCCGGTGTGGTGTGATACCTGTGTACCGGAAGTGGGCAGGAAGCAGGACAGGGTAGGAAGACGACATGTGCGTTCGACAGGGGCCGTGGCCCTGCCAATCCCACAGCAAGTTCTCAGGGAGAGAGTCACTGTTAGTGGGTGTCATGGTGGGCAGAAAGAGCCAGGCCCTGATACCCCGGCAGTGTGCAGTCGTGATAAGGGGCTACCCAGGAAGAGAGTGCTCTGGTCTCAAAAGACAATGATACTGATGTCCTTAAGGGAGCTGTCAGTTGACTGCCCTCTTCTCTCCTGACAGATGACACTGAGGAGGGGCAACTTGTGCCATTCCTGGGGGAGTCTGTCACTTTTCTTCTCATGAGGCTGGCATAACTTGGGGTCTTCTCTTCTCTGCCTTGATGAGGACTCATCAATCTTTCCTGGAAACTTGGCCACACCTTGACTTTCAGTATGCTGTCATACCGTCTGGCAAGATTCCCAGGGAGCTCCTAAATAACTTTTGCATGCCCTCCGGTGGGGCCACAAGGGAATCCCTGACTACATGACACATAAAAATTGGCAGTAGCAGAGTTGCCATTTAAGACACTGAATGCCATGTTGAATGTGAATTTGAACTTTTTTAGCACAAGCCTGTCCCAACTACTGCATGGGACATTTACACTAACCAACCAACCAACCAACCAACAAAAACAAAACAAAAAACCCAACCCAAATTAACGAACAAAAATTCACTCATTGTCCCAAAACTCCAGTGGCACCAGGTGCCCAACATTTTCACATACCGCTGCATAAACTCGGATTCTCCCCTTATGTAATCACAGTGAATCATCCTATCTGATGCAACTACCTCCAGGCTGGGAGAGAACAGTTTGCCAGAAGATAGCCTTTCAGCATCCAAAAGGAAGCAGTGCTAAAGGTCATCCCCTGCTGACAAGACCCCCAACCTATCTAGCCTACTTTCTCTCTCTCCGGTTTTGACCTGCACAAGGGAGCTTAGGATACACTTCTAAACACCTGATGCCCTTTGTTCTCTTCCCCTTTACATCCCAGCATATTGGGATCAGAAAGGGTGGGCTTTGGGCTCTCTATTTCCTATTTTTCGTAATCTACTTCCCCCTATACCTAGCACCGTAATGTGGTGAGTGAGCCTACCTTTTTCTAGATTCAAAAGAAATTTTAAGAAGTGTTAGAAAATCCTTTCTTACTCAACAAAGTCCAGTGATACTACTGTTGTCATACTAAAGAGATAGAGAATATTAGGATTCATTCACTTATTCAGTCTGTAAGTATTTATTAGGCACATACCATGTGCTAGGCACTCTTCTACTTGCTAAGACAGAGCAGTAAAGAACAGCAACAACAACAAATGAAGTCATTCTTCTCATATAACTTAGAGAATTTAAAACTCAAAGCTGATACAGGAAACTGTGGTCCCGGCAGTACCTGCCCTCCCCATTCCTCATGTAATTAACCTCATGGTTCCACTTTGGTGGTAGATGACAAGAAAACAGAACATCATGTGGGCTTGATGAAAAATAGAGATTTGATATTTGGGAAAATATATAGTTGTTTCAAAGAAAGAAGTTCTTTATATGGATGTAACAAAATCTTTTGTCTGCAAATAACAAACCCAAGCTATTGTTTAAAAAGGGAGTTCTTATTTTAAAAGGTAGGAATAAGAAAGAATCAGGAATATAAGAAAACAGAGGATCCATAATGCCTGAGGAAATAGTCTTTGATAATTGTATAAGATGGCGCTTCACGTCACCAGGAACATAAATGCCAGGGTAGAAGTTTCAGTGTGTTGCACTTGGCTTTGACTCAATTATCAATTGATTTATGGAGTAACTTTTTGTTGGTCACCTACTATGTGTTAAGGACAGTGCAAGGCTCTGGCGACATAGCGATGTGTGAAGCATGCTCTCTATCCTCAAAGAGCTCAAGCAATGAGGAGGAAGACCTACAAAATTACCAAAATAATAAGAAATATAATAGAGATATGGAACAAGGTCACTCAGTAGCACTGTTTGCCTAGTGAATTCAGAGCAATCTTCATAGAGGTGGCAACAATGATGTTCTAACGTGAGTTCAAAGCAGTTTTCTAGCCAACAGATCCAAGAGTGAACAGCATTTTGAACAGGAGGACTAGACTTTGTAGAGACACAGGGGCCTGTAAGTAGCTCTGGAATCACAGAGAGGTTATGATGAGGGTTTCATGTCTAAAACAGAAAACAGACCACTTAAAGAGTTTAGAATTTTCCAAAGTACTGGAGAGGCAAACACAAACTTTGAGCAGGGAGATAAAATAGATATATATTTTAGAAAGATCACTCAGACAATTAAGTCCTTCAATTCTTCTCAAAGTTTAGTGGGCACCTCAGTCACCTAGAGGGCTGGTTGAAACACATATTGCTGGGCCACATCTCCCGGGTTTCTGGTTCAGCATGTTTGCGGGGTGTCTCAGGATGGTACCTCCAGAGCTACCGAGTAGAGCCCAGAATGAAGTCAGGCAGGACCAAGGAAGGTGCCATAATTAATGTCATGTCTCTCTCTTTTTTTAAGAGTTTATTTATTTATTTGACAGAGAGAGAGAGATCACGAGTAGGCAGAGAGGCAGGCAGAGGGAGAGGGGGAAGCAGGCTCCCTGCTGAGCAGGGAGCCCAATGCTGGCGTCAGTGCTGGCCTCGGTGCTGGCCTCGATCCCAGGACCCTGAGATCATGACCTGAGCCAAAGGCAGAGGCTTAATCCACTGAGCCACCCAAGCGCCCCTGTCATGTCTCTTTCTTATAAAATTTTTTTCCTCAGGGCACCTGGGTGGCTCAGTTAAGCATCTGACTCTTAATTTTGCTTTAGGTCATGATCTCAGGGTCTCGAGATCGGGCCCCATGTCAAGCTCTGTGCTGGGCAGGGAGCCTGCTTAAGATTCTCTCTCTCCTTCTCCCTCCGTCTCTCCCCTTCCACCCCGGTTGTGTGCTGTCTCTCTCTCTCTCTCTCTTAAAAAAAATTTTTTTGGGGGGCGCCTGGGTGGCTCAGTGGGTCAAAAGCCTCTGCCTTCAGCTCAGGTCATGATCTCAGGGTCCTGGGATCGAGGCCCGCATCGGACTGCTTGCTCAGCCGGGAGCCTGCTTCCTCCTCTCTCTCTGCCTGCCTCTCTGCCTATACTTGTGATCTGATCTCTCTGTGTGTCAAATAAATAAATAAAATCTTAAAAAAAATTTTTTTTTACCCCATCCTCTCAATAACCTTTTTAAAAAGTTAATTTTTGCTCTTTGCCATCAGTGAACGTTCTTTAGGTTGTAGTCCATTTTCCAAAGAGATGCATTATCTACAGTCTTATGAGACAGGGGGAAGAACAGGGGAAATAAGGAAAAACACTGCAGTTCAAAACAATTCTTTTGAAAGGGAGGCATCTTCTGCTTTCTGCTTTGCCACTATGGAGAAACGTCGGGCCTGAGCTGTGCCGTGAAGGACAGCAGCGTGTGCGGCGGCTTTGGAGGCAGACCATCATCTGCTCACGTGACACCCTGAGCAGGTCACTCATCTGCCTCGGGGTCAGCCTCCTCGCCTGTGACGTGTAACTGGGACCCTTGTCCCCTCAAACCCAGAGGGGCAGTAAATGGATCACATAAATTCACTGCAGGTACAGACTAGGCCGGCAGATTATAATGACTCCTCTCCTCTTTAGGACCTAAGTAAAATTAGAGTCCCTGTGCCTGTGTGTGAGCATCTGTACATACGTGTGTGCCTGTGCAGGCACGTGCGCACGTGTGCGTGTAGACACTGGAGGAGAAGATAGATCGAAGTCACCAGAACTAGAGGCAGGGTAATAATTCCATGTCATTTCTCCTTTTTATGGATAATTTTTACTCCATCTCCCCAGTTCCTATTTGCCACCAGTGAAAGTTTATATTTAGATTATAGTTCTTTCTCCAAAGGAATGCATTATCCACGTACTTAGAGGTCAGGAAACTATCCAGAAAAGCATACATAGAAACATGCACGTGTATATATATATATGTGTGTGCGTATTTGCTTTGTCCTTTGTTTTCCTTCTTTGGGGTCCTATAAAGCGTGAGCGCCAGATGGGAAAAAGCAGCAGCAGGGTTAATTTCCCCCCCCCCCTGCAGTGCCCATGAATTCCCTAAACGTTTTGACTTACCTCTTAGCTTTCTCAGGGTTAACTGTTCTTAAACCATGAAGTCAGAGAATGATGTCAGCCCCACCCCCCCACAGCGCCCCCCCACCCCGCCCCGCACACACTCACACCGGTCCCCTGCTCTCTGTCCCGGGAACCTGGAGGACTCTTTGTTCTTCTGGGTGGGTGGGCTCTTTGGAGGTCATCAAAGCCTTAATGACCTTGGCTTGCAGAGGACAGTAATACCGTGCCTCGTCATCAGGCCGGGACACTTGCTCCCTCGCGTCCCCTCTGTAAGGATGGTCCTCGTTCTGTGAGCCCAGCATGCTAGGCCGCTCCTTGCGCGACTCAAAAGGTAAAGAATGACAAAACGGCTCACACACGCTGTAGTTCAGGCCTGCGAGTCCGACTCTCGCCAAGGACATACCCCACACAAGGGCTTACTGGGCTCTTTCATAGTCCAGTTCAGAACCCGACAAGGGAGCCACAGTCAGTTTACTTGATTGTCTCTGGATGTCATTAGTTGAGTCATTTTTAATCAGATAATGTCATGCCTATTCCTCTGACTCTGCCATCGAGATGCTGGTTAAAAACGGCACAGCAAAGGGCAGCCAATTATCTAAGGCTGCTGTGATGTGGTGGGAAGAATACTGGATTTGCCTTTCTAAAAAGCTGGTTCAGTCCTACAACTGCCCAGTAATTGAGCTGAGGGAACTGGGGCACATTAGGAGATCACCTCATTTCCTCTCCTCTGCGGAGGGCACAGTGATGGTTCTGTACCACGGCCGACGCGGGGAGAGAATCTACGGGAATATTCCCATACTATGTAATCTATTATAGGTGGTATATTCTGTGCCATATACGGTACGCTATACATTATAGAAACCTTACGTCATCCATCCTGTGCTCTCAGACTCACTGTGACTGCCTAATCCCAGCCACGGTTTCCTCTTTTCTATTAGAAGTGCAGCGATATGTATACCACAGTGAAGACTCAATGAGAAAATAAATGTGAAATGACTTTGTAAACTATAAAATATGGCATCTGAGGATGACTTATTACTTTAATATAAGTGTGATATAAAGTTATATATTCTGTTACATAATATATATGGTATATGATTATGTACTATGTATTAAACATTAATATATGAAACATAATACATGTATTACTTTAATATATACTATTATGTATTTTATTACATTAGCATGTAATAAACATATAATATGCTATATATAATTTTATATGTTAGGGTGTATTATTTATGTATAATTGCTTCTTATTTTTATTCAATATTATTATAAGCTAAGTGCTTCAATCTGACCACGGGATGATGCAAAAATAATTTTAAAGCAGCTCTTAATTAAAGAAAATTTTTTATTATTGAAGTATAGTGGACATAGATTGTTATGTTAATTTCAGCTGTGCAACATTGTGATTAGCTATTTCTATACATTACATAATTCTCATCATGATAAGTGTAGTTACCATCTGTCACCAAACAGTGTTATTACAATATTATGGACTGTATTTCCAATGCTGTGCTTTTTATCCCCATGATTGATTCATTTTGTCACTGGAAGTTTGTACCTCTCAATCCCCTTCACTTATTTTGCCTATTCCCCACTCCCCTGGCCACCACTAGTCTGTTCTTGAATAATTCCTATCACTCATAAAGTCAAGAAAACAGGTTAAAATTAATTAGTTCTAAAAAATTTTAATTCATGTGGATCTGCCTCTCGATTCCTCTTCAGCTTGAGGGAACTTTGAAATTAATTATCCCTTATGCTTTACTTATATTCATCCCTGTGTGATGTGTGCTTTAAGTTCTACACTTGATGTTTGAGCGTGTAAGCTCTTTCCGCCTCCTGGGCCATCTTTCCACCATTAAGGCACAAGGTCAACAAGTGGCATCAGGAGACTACAGAAACTTTGTCAGGGAAAGATCTATGCATTTTCTTTTATTATCATTGAAAGGATATCTTTTTTACAACACTAACAGAAATTGCTAGACATTAAAACTGAACCTTACATAAGTTTCTACCATCCATCCACTTGCAGGAGCCAGAAGAATAGGCATCATCTTTGACATTCTTCTTTGCTTCACTTCAACATCAAATTTATTGTCAAGGTCAGTCAGTTTTTCCATCTACAAATGTACATAATTATCCTCTTCTCTTACCCTCTTCTTTCAACTTCTGCTATGATCACCTACCCCCCAGGCACTATTGCCTCCCCTCGGTCTGCAGCCTTGTCGGCTGAATGTTCTCTTCTCATCCACTCTGCTCTTAGTGCAGTGATTTTTTTTCACTGTAGAAATGGGACTATGTCAGCCATAACCTCCACACCTTCCTTTCACTCTTCCCAATCCCCCTAAAGGCTTCTCTTTATTCTTAGGGTAAAACCCCAAACTTTAATTCACTTTACTAGCCTTTGAATTGGTTGCCCCATCTACCTATGAGTGTCCCCTGCACTTTGTTCTTCCTTGCTCTATTCTCGTATAATTCTTACTTTCCCTAATTATTCCTATGTACCAAGGTCCCTTCCCCTCCGTCATCCTGTCTTTGCACATGCTTCTCCCTCTGCCTGGAATCTCCCTCATCCCAGACCCCTTAATATCTGGCTAACATCTATTCATCCTTCACATTGTCATTTATGTCACTCCCACTGGAAACTCTCTAAACACAAGTCTCCTTGTTAATGCACTATATGACTAATTTAGTGACTCTGATCACTGCTAGATTTCATTTCACTAATTTCTGTTGCCTTTAGCAATTATAGACTAGAAATCAGACTATTCCTACTTACCACGAATCTCCAGCACAAAACAAAAGGTCTGACTGGGACACTCCTAGATGTTCAGAATGAGTTTTTTACTCTACTAGGCATGCACTCAAAATTGTGTTTAAAAATGAAGTTTGAGGATTAAAGTCCTTTGGTTCAATATGCTGTGTTTGTTACAAATGCTTGGTTACTAAGATCTTAAATCTATCTCTTTTTCCTTCAAATTAACAGATGAAATATTTTCTTCCCAAAGTTAATTATTTTGTGTCATTTTCATAAATTTCCCTTGCTGGAGTTTCAGTTTTCTAGCTGGTAGAATTCATTACAAAGTAACTTTTTAAATATAATATAGTATTTTTGAAGGAAAGAGTTCACACCCCAGTTCTGCCATTTACTATATGACCTTGAGGGAGACAGCTTAGTATGTTCTTCCATCTGTATGTAGATCTAATCATTCCAAACTCACGGGATTGTGATATCGACCAGATACAATCATGTATATTACTGATGGCTACCAGAGGGGAGGGAGGTGGGGGGACGGGTGAAAGAGGTAAGTGGGATTAAGAGCACATTCATCGTGATGAGCACCGAGTAATGTATAGTGTTGTTGAATCGCCCTATCATATACCTGAAACTAATATAACACTGGATGTTAACTATTCTGCAATTAACATAATTTTTAAAAATCTAAAATCCTACTTGCCATAGAATCGAAGCCCCCTGCATTCACGTGTCCCTCTTGAGTCAGGAAGTTCCCCAACCAGAACTGTGACAAGCACGCTCCATTTCCTGTGTTCATTTATGAGAGCCTCGGCTGGCTTCTCTTCATTGTCCACTCTCAACCTGAAACCTTTGTGACTTGCAAAAAAGTCATTGTATGTCACTTCTGAGAGACTACTTTCAATGAAATCATGTTTCTGTTCTCTCAGACGTACCTAAAATGGTTTGGGGCTTTCTGAGGATTTTGTTAGGAGATGTTCAGTGTTCATCTAAGACATTATCAGCAAGGATGGGGCAGAAGGCCATGCGGCAGCTGCCCAGAGAGCAAGGCCCTCTCTGTTTCAGGTGAAAACCCCCATGCTTTTGCTTCCACGAGACTTCAAGGGAAGGGTCTGCGGCAGTATTTATTTGGTTTATGGTAACCTCTCAGATGTACTGCATCTGTTTCGCAGGAAAGGACGTGGGGCTCCCTTCTGGTAACGTGCTGCCTGCCGCAGACAACAGGCATGTTTGTCCTTCTCGGCTTTGATCTTTTTTGCCTAGTATCTAAATGAAGGCTTTCTTGTGCCTTCAAAGCTAAATGGCTTGTCTGGCTTCCAGTTACAACTCTGCGCCTCCTGCCACTGGGGCTCCCCAATCTTTGCTTCCATTCTGGCTCCTGCCGTGGGAGGGTCGCAGGGAGCCAGGATGAAGTACAACCAACATGTGCAAATCAAGTGCAGCAAACAGAGAGGGAACTGGTGCTTTCTGGGGAGGGCTGCCGGGAGGTGGTGTTGACCTGATGGTGAGACCTGGGAGATGAGACCTGGGGGCAGACAAGGGAAAAAGAGACCATAGGAAAAAGTGACATGCTTCGAAGAATGTATACCACTGAAGCGAAGGACCCGGATGCCAGATTTGGGCAGCCTAGGCTGGAAACAATTATTAGCTGTGATGAATCCCCTAGGTTGCCAGGTCTGTTTTCCTGTCTGTAAAGGAAGGGTAATGATAGTACCCATCTATCTCATTGTGAGTATTAGATGCGAAAAACACAAATGAAGTGCTTAGTACACCACTGGACGTAGAGAAAGGACTCAGTGAATACCACTTTAGGTTATTAATAGTAGTGATGTGCATTTTTAATTATACTACTCAGTGTCCACATGAAATGGTCTCTCCCATTTCCTCTCTGGAGAAATGGTACTGACTCATAAGGGCCACATTCAGATGTCTACTTCTGAGAATATTTTCTCATAGCTTTGTCATCTAGTCAGTATGGACACTGGATCCTAGAGCTACACAGAGACTACTTTAGAGAATTACTAATTAGAGATTACTTTAGAGAATTAAGTAAGAATTACTTACTCTTTTATGTCGTTAGTTCATAATTTACAATTTGATTATAAGATAGATAACAGTCTGAGTTGAATTAGTTGGTAATTTGGCTAGTCTGAGAGACTGTGAGCTCCTTGAGGGCGGGGCCCTGGTGTCACCCACTCCTGCATCCCAGGGCTACTTGTGCAAATGGATGGTGCTACTTCAGAACTCACTTGATTAACGCTCCCAGCAGAGAAGCAAATGGAAAATGCCTTAATCTTTTGCCTTCTGTGTTATTTCTCTGAACCAATTGGCCAAATTGGCCAAATCAAAGTGATGGTGAGTCATTTTTCCTCCTCCTCCAGATGTTTTGCAATTTCATCTCATTACTATTATATACTATACATCAAATGGACAAATATATAGTATCCTGATTTGTCTCTAATTTCTTCCTAAATACAACCAAGTGACCTACGAACATTAAATATGGATTTTTATACTGGATTCTTTTTTACACAAAAAGATTTAAATAAAGCAAGTGCTTATTATGTTTGTTTACATTTACATGCTTTCTTAATTGAGACAACTGACATTAGAGAAGATATTAGAAAGAATAGAGAGATTTTAGATAATAAAGACATTAGAAAGATCTAGAAAATAGCAAACAAAGGTAGGTAGGAAGGAAGGAAGGAAGGAAGGAAGGAAGGAAGGAAGGAAAATAACTTTCCTCTTGCTTTCCAAGGCAAAATATGAGCTCAGGTTTTCCATATTTATTTAATAAGTATGTGGGCATGATATAAATTACATGTCTTTATTCCCTGTATCACCAGTTCTCATAAGTTTTTGTTCAGGCCTCCTTTACACTCTTAAAAAAATTGAAGACACCAAAGATCTTTTGTTTATGTGTGTTATATTTATCAATACTTACTGCATTCAGAATTTTAAAGAGATTTTAAAGAATATTATCTATTAACTTATTTTAAATAGTAATAAATCCATTACATGGGAACATAAATAATCTACTTTTAATTAATAACTAATATGTTTTCCAAAATAAACAATAGCAACACAAAGATGCAGTGAAGAGCAGCACTGTTTTCCATTTCTGCAAATCTCTTTAATTCCAAGTTTAAAAGAAGAGAGTTGGATCCTTATATCTGATTCCACAGTCAAATTGATACAATGTGTTATTTTGTTTGGTGTACGAAAATAATCTGGTCCAACACAGATATATAGTTGGAAAAGGGAAGAATATTTTCATAGCCTAGTTAGATAATTGTGGATGTTCTTCTTTGATACTACTTCAAAATTCTGCCTGTGTTATTTCCTTAACAATTAACTGTTGTGTGTAATCTAAAACCAAATTAATGAACTTTTTGTACTTGGTATACTCGCATGACAATGGGGGGGGAACAAATCATGTCTTAATAGAATAGTTTTATCTTTGTGGATCTCGTGAAAGTGTCCCAGAGATGCAAATATATGTCCAGACCGTACTTTAAATACCACTGCCATATGCCACCTTAAATTCTTATAATCTTATCTTGGAAGACAAAACCCCCCCCCCAGAATTACTGAGAAATTTATGCGAGAAACTCTTAGGTAACTTGCCTAACCTTTGTCTAGTAAACTCAAGATAGAACCAAATTTGATTTCAGTCTTCCTTTCTTATGTCTCCCATAGGACATATTCCTTCCCAAAAATATGGAAGTGAGGAAATACAGAAGCATATAGTATGATTTCTCCCTAGGAACCGTAATTCTTGAGAGATAAATCGGATATTATAGCTACTGAGCATCAAATTCTGGAAAAAGCATGGTTGGTCTTTTAGCATTGCTGTAAAGTCATATTGAGTGAGAAAATCTTCCATTTTAGTGAGAAACAAACTCCAGCATGAAATTTAGGAAGGAACAGAAGAACCAAAGTAGGAATATGGAAGGAAAGTTTGGAAGAGGTCAAAGAATAAATAATACAATCTATAATTAAAGCTCCAAGCATCGAGAGCAGGATAAGAGATTATTTTGTTCACCCATGTCATAGTAAGGCTGTCATCTTCTTCTGAAGAACCCAGAAGAGATGGATGAGGAGGTGACTGAATACCTATCCTTTTAACGACTTCTTTGTCCTCTACTCCCTGACCATGTCCCCATTCCACGTTTTGATTCCAGGCCAATGAAACAGGGTTCCCTGTGATATTCAAACACTGGCATTATCAAAATAAAAATAGCAGAAAAAGCAAAAAAGAGGATAAAGGAAATCAAAGAAAAATTTCTTTAAATATCAATATTAATAAAATGTGTTTAATATGGTATTGTGATATATGTAGGTACAACATCACCAAATTCTATTTTAATGAGTAGATGGTGAAGGGAGTTAGCACTAACTGTAGGCCTATTACATAAGTGTAATGGTTGGCCCCCTGCTCCATGCTTGAGATAAGGTAACTTAAAAAAAAGTCAGTTAATACCAGAGCGTCCCATACCTCTCACTAACAGAAAAACTGGACTTACTGAAAATGTCTAAGAAATCTTAGACTAATCCCATTAAACCTATATGATAACCATAGATTTTTCAAAATTGGAAGATATCTCTAATGTTAAGGAATTAAACATTTGACATCTCGTGACGTATGTTTTGTCTATTTGTTTCTTTTCAAGCAATTATCCAAGGTAAAACAAATAGTTTACAGGGTAAATCTAGGTAGGTTTCTATTTGTTATGCTACTTTAGCAAATACCATAGCTGTGCCGTTATGTTAGAAATAAACTTAACCCAAAATAACTAGAATTCAGTTTAGTTTACAAAATTAGATTTGGTTAAAATTAAACTTTACTAAACCAACTATAAATAGACACATTTTCGTTAAGCAATTTTAAGAACATTTTAATGTAAGGCACTGATAGGCTGAGGAAAGGAGAAAGTCATGGGTCAGTGTGAGATTCTAAAGACCTGCAAGGGTTTTACGGTATTTTTCTACAATGACCATAAGAAATAAAAGCTGCCGTAAGTTTTATATTATTAAATTTACTGCCATTTACATAGCAGCAATCCTTGATAAAAACTTTTAAAAATTATTTAAAAGTGTTGATAGTAAAACAAAACAAAACATAACAAAAAAAAAAGCGTTGCTAGTAACCAGATAATGTTAGTGATCAAGCACATTAATCTTTAAGCTTCCTATCAACTGGGATTATATCTACCTGTCCCACATTTTCTTCCTAGGGCCTTGCATAGTACCTGGAATATGGCAATGGCACAGTATTTGTTGAATATTTTCAAGGAACACATGTAAAAAGGGTACTGTCTTTACTATTCATTTTCACGAAATTTAGAAGTATGAGCATATCTTGGTCTACCTTTACCCAGATTTTTACTGTCTGGATGCCACCTATAAATCAAGAGTATGCATGGAGTTATTATAGGGTCAAGGAGGTGAGATCATGGATCAGACTGAGCCAGGAGAGGTACTGAGCAGGGGAAGGGGGGTTACTGGTGAAAATACAGAGCTGAGAAACAAAGAAGAAAGCCCTGTCTAAGAAGATTGCTGGGTTTGGAAGGAAAAAAAGGCAAGAGAAGAGGGAGAAGTGAGACTATCTGGAAAGAAATCACCTGTGGGTTCAGAAAGCAATGGGATAGGGAACACTTATTAATTCGTACTGGGAAGATATAAATCTGTGCATACTGACCATGCAGTGTGCTGTTTTTATATGGAAGTATCTACTTTGTGGCCCCTTCCCATTGGATGGACCCTGGTGGCAGAGGCAGTGAAAGGATTCACCCAAGGTGGAGCAAAGAGATACAAGTTTACTGAAAACACACCAGGGAGGGACAGGCAGGAGAGCAAAGGAGAGACTGTTTGCCACAAGGGTGGAGTGAGGACTTATGGGAACGTATGGAATTTTCCCTCTTTGGTAATCTTAGGAACCGTCCATGGCTGGTTGCAAGTAGCCCACTGATCAGTTACAACCTATGGCTATTTCCACGTGGGTCGCTTAATGAGACTGTCAGCTCAGTGGTCATTGTGAGCCCTTTAGCCTTCTTAAAGTTTTCATTGCTCAAACTTGTTGCCTAAAAGCAGCCTCTCTATACTTTTTCCAAGGAATAGAAGAACTTCCAGTCACATTAAACCAGACCAGACCCCCACAGTTACTCTGTTTAGTGCTTTGATGGAGGAGACTATTTCTGAGAGTAAGACACACCCCTGCCTGCTTGTGGGTCTAAGACTCATGTCATTTCTCCAACCACAGTCCAGTTTCTTCCACCCTCAGTGGATCTAAGCAAGTTGCTGCTGGGGAAATTCATTGGTATTAGAAAGAACAGGTCTATTCATCCAAACCCGGAATGTCTTCCACCATCTTGGATCTCCAATCCAGTTCTCTCCTCCATTCAGAGGATGGGGTCTGTTTAATACCATTTTCATTTTAACATAACCTTATACGTCCCCCTCTTCCCAAGTCTATAAACCTGAACTTGAAAAACATGTAAGTCATGCTTCCTTCACAAAAACATATTTGGCATATCCATCCATCAATTGATGCACATATGCATGAATGAATTCTTTTCAAAGTTAGGGAGAGAGGTCAAAAAGATGACTTAAGGTATTTCAACATCTCTAACCTTTGCCTACACATATGAAGGTGCATTGTACTTTCAAGAGTCATCATAATGAAATAAGTAAGGGAAAATAAAGTGCCAGGAAATGCCAAGTTTTATTACGACTTATTTGTTAAAGCAAGCTGTGAAGACAGAGTGCCTAGACCAGAGTACTTGCTCTACCATTGATAAGTTATGTGAACCTGTTAGATATAAGTAACAAGAACACCTCAGCTTATGAGGTTTGGGGACTATTATTTTAGAGCAATAGCTGATGCATAGCATTTGCTCATTTGTTAGGCATTGTGAAGGACAAAAGAATATAAGACAGCCTCTGTTTTCTGGTAGAAAACAAGGTATTTGGAGAAGTAAGGCATATAAGTTCAGTTACAGAGAAGTTCAGTATCTATCTAAAGGTACCAGGATGAAAATGAAGCCTGATGCTGTTCAGTGCTTGTGTCTAGGGGGTATTTATTTGTTCTGACACTGTCTCTTTATTGGCTCTTCAATTCACTTTTTAAGTTTTCGCTTTCAGCTGTGACCATATCTTCTATTACATATCACATATTGATGCCACCTCAACCACTTCGATCACGACTGATCTCATGCAAAAATCACCTACTCTTATTTTCAGCGGGTTTTAGGCACAGGAAGACTGGTTAGATCTGACTACAGCAAGATGGTTTGGCTGACAGTCATAGCTGACATCCAGAAAGAGAAGCAATTGTCCCTCTGTAGTACGACAGTTTTAACAAAAGTGAACCACTAAGTTGGACTTGAAAATGACTCGCTTCGAGAGAGCCAGGGTTCAGTGCTCTTACCTCTAAGAAACAGACCACTGCATGCCAGGGCTGTGCCAGAAACTCATCTTTCCCCTTAGGATCTGACTTGAGGTTGGAGGTGTAGGGAGATTTCTGGCAGAGGGCAGAATACCCATGTCCATCTTGCTCTCCATAAACCAAGTTTCTCAATATACCAAAACATCAGGAAATGTGCTCATTTCAAGATCTGGATCATTTCAGCTCTGAATTGTGGGATCGGCATTCCTCTGGTGGATTTCAAAACACACACCCACACCCACAAACCCCCACCCCTCCCCCCACACACCACTAATGCAGGCTTTAGGTTAAGGCTTTTAAATGACATGTCCCTCTTTCTCCATCTCCTGTATGTCCCTTCTACCTACCCCTCCCTTTCCCCCTCCTTTGGCCTCTTATTTGTTTACAAGTCTTGCATTTCAAGCCACTGAAGAACTCAGGTCTTTTTACTTGAAAAATGACTTTCCATTCTGGAAGGAAATTTGTAGGAGCAAAAAGGCTTAGCTGAACCAGTACTAAATATTTTCGTGTCCCAATGACTGAAAGAACTGGCCCTTGGGCCATCCCTCGCATTATTCTCGGAATGCCGTGACCTATATGTGAAAGTGAGAGGATGCTTGGGGATGGTTCTTGTCTTTGAAACGCAATGCTCCAGGGACAAAGAGACTCTTTTACTGGACAGTAATGACGGCCACGAGGTGGGAGCCATAAACCAGGCCAGGCTGGGCAGTGTGCATGCTGACATTTTTCATTCCTGATATCCCACAAGTATTTCCAGCTTCAACAGAGCCTCTGTGCAGATGAAAAGGAACGTTTTTGTTTCTCGATTTTGTTATATTATGTTTGAAAATTCCTACCAGCCTCCCAATGAGCCATTTGAAGATAGACTGGCAAAACTATTTTTCACCACCTTCAGATCCTCCCTTTTGTAAGCAAAAAGAAACACTAATATCGATGTTGTTTCCTGTAGGTAAATGAAATCCATGCTTCAGCCTTCCCCAGACTGCCTCGCCTTTCTGCGAGTGGGGTTTAGAAATCCCAGGGCCTATTGTTCAGCCCAGCCTGCCCACGAGCCAGCCTCAGTGATGTGCAAGTAAGCAGATTAGATCCCAGACATTAAAATTAAAGGAAAAAAATAAAAAATAAAAAGCATGGCCAACTTTTGTAAACATGAATGACCTATTCTGAAAGAAAAAGAACAAGCCTTTTTGCACAAAGGCAGATGGAGATGTGTGGGGGAGCAAAACTGCCAAAGTCAGCAGGGGACGGATGTATGGGGTAGATGTACTGTCCATGACTTCAAGAAGCAGCGACAGTGCAACGTTTTTTTGAATGGGAGAGGAATGCAGGATTATTCCACAGCTTTGATGAGTTCACTCCTTATTTTTGTTGTCTGTTGGCTTGTTTTTTCCACGTAGAGACAGTTTACAAGAATCTGTCCCCTTGGCTCTGCACTCGCCCCATCCACCTCGTCACGCAACCTGTCTTCTTTGGTGGAAAACTCCATTTAGAGCCTCCTTCTCTCCCGCCCCCCCCTTCCTTCCTTCTCTCCCTCTTCTCTTTTTCAAATATTTTTTTGAATGTGTGTTATATGACAGGCACTGGGCTCAGTTCAAAGGAACAAAACCATCAAAAGTTATGACATAGTTTCTTCCCTTACAGTATAAACTATAAAAGCTGCTTAAAAAGTTATAAAAGTATAACTTATAAAAGCTAGTTGGGAGAGGATATAAAATAGATAATTATGCACATAAATACACCTTTATAACTGCTATGAAGCGAAATCGAGGGGGTTATAGGAGTGTACACTAAAGATTTAACCTCTTCACAGGTGTTTGTCCACTTTCCCTGAGGAATGACATTGAAGCTGATACAGAAAGGGTGAGAAAGTACAATGAAGTATCACAGAATTTATGATGAAGTCTGTTTAGGATCCATGAAGGTGCAAAGAAAGGGGAATTCTACCTGGGAGAAGAGAAGTATGGGGCTTTCTAAAGGAGGCTGAGTTTGAGCTGAATATTGAAACACGGAAAGAACCTGAAATAAAATCATATTCATTCTCACCTGAAAGTAATATTGACTTCCATTCAACAGGTGCATGCTTCTTCCCTGCATTTAGGTTGTCTTCACTTTGATGTCTGATCCTATGGACTTTTCCTGGTTTACACCAGCGACTACCTCTTCACTTTGTGAACTCATGGTAAGAAGAAGAAGTCACATCCAAACTCATTTCCTTTTTTTTTTTTTTTACTCACTTCCAATGATTCACAGTAATCCTGACTATGTTTGAAAAATATCACAAAGAAATGGAGGTAACAAGAGTTGTTCAAGAGAATAGATTTTAGGTGAATTTTCCATTTTTTTAGTTTGTTCCTATATTCTTCAAATATAGATACTTTTTTAAACCAAAGTTTTATCTGTTTCGATCTCTAAAATGCTTAGTGTTTATAAACAGTGTCACTATCTAGGTTCTTACTATATTATCTTTGATTGGATACAGGTCATCCTAGATGCATTCTTCTTTAAAGCAAAGGTATTATGAACAAATTTCCAATAGTTGGGGTTTCCTTTACCTACCTCTCCTCTGAACCTTGTCCTGCTTTGTTAAATCAAATCCCCAAAACTGCCTAAATTTCCACCTCCAAGCCATCTTGAGCTCTTACTTTGGAGTGATAGTATTTACTTGATGACAGTGTCAGCTAAGTGATAATGTTCCACAAATGGACTTTCTCCCAGACTATGGTCTATTACTGTACAAATGTTCATTTTTGCCTTCACTCATGTGATTTAAAAAAACAATCTGAGAGTTTTTATTTAAAACTGTAAACTTAACAGGACTTTGACTTAAATTTATGCTATAAAGATAATGTGTTATATTTTTAATAGTAAAAGTGATCAGTTTTCTCATTTTACAACCTTAATATACTTCCCCCAACAGCTAAATTAAATCAGTTATTTCTCATTATTTTACCTCATCTGTGATATAAATAGCAATACTCAGCATTTCCTCAGTATTGGTTGAGAACTAACAAATTTTGTCATTGTTTTGCATTCATTAAGATGATTGTAAGTTAGGGCGCCTGGGTGGCTCAGTCAATTTAGCACCCAACTCTTGGTTTCAGTTCAGGTCGTGATCTCAGGGTCATGAGATCAAGCCCCAAGTCAGGCTCCCTGCTCAGTGCAGAGTCTGCTTGGGTTTCTCTCTCTCCTGCTCCCTCTGCCCCTCCCCTCACTCCACTGCGTGCTCTCCCTCTCTCTCTAAAACAAATAAATAAATCTTTAAAAAGAAAAAGATGGTTGTAAGTTTCTTTTCTCCTTTATTCTGTAATATAATCAATTACCTTGATTTATTTTCAAATAGTAAGTCACTGTAGCTTTCATGCAATGAACCTGATTTTGTTGTGATGTACTATCCATTTGTATATCAGTGGATTTGATTTTTCTAAGATTTTGTTTAAGGGTTTTATGTCTATGTTCATGATAGAGAAATTAGCTTGTAATTTTCATCTCTTGTAATGATCTTTTAAGATTCAATGGGAAATGTTCCTTCTTTATTTTTTAATTATCTGGTATAGGTGTATAAGATAAATGTTATCTTTTCCTTAAATATTTTGGAAAAATTCACCCCTGAAATCATGTGAAACCATGGATGAATAAACTGAGCCCTGGAAGATACAATCATGAGTCACCCAGTAAGTTAACAGGAAAATGAACACAAGAACCCAGGTTTCTAGGCTTCTAGCTTAGTGCTATGCTCACTCTTTTTATTTATTTATTTATTTATTTATTTTTTTTATGCTCACTCTTGTTCTCACTTCAGTTGCGACTTTTATTATGCTTCTATAATCATCAAAATTTGTTCTGGAAAATAGAAGCCGTTCTAGATACCTTTGAAAAATGTAATTCAGTATATGGCACTAGACTCCCAGAGCAGATGGTTAGAGCACTTTTAGGAATTCTGGAAGTCCAAGGATAGTGTGAAAGTGACCCCCAATGGTCTGTTTCCTGGAGCACTGGGGTAACGGATTCTCAAAAGGAACCAGGGAGCCAGGGAACAAACCCTACACTGACTGTCTCTCATGGACCAATTGATTACTGATAGCTGCTACCATAAAGTATGGTTACTTCTTTTCTGCCATCCAGATCTCAAATGAATGCCTGCCATTGGCTAAGCTAATAGAACACTACCGGCCAAAGGGACTGTTGAATATGTTCTGAGAGTCTTACTATGAGGCACAAGGAAGAAAGTAGGATATTTCTGAGCAGTCACAATCAATATCTGGCATAATATCAGAGTTCAAAATGAATATCACACCCTTTTTTTCTTGATGTATTTTGCTAATGCACTTTGGAAATGGGCAGTAAGAGTAAATAGTCTTACTATATTTTTAACTATTTAATAAAAACCTTCCTCTTAAGCTCTTTCTTATATTTATTCATTTCAATCTGTAGTTTTAGTAGTATTTTTTCAGCAAAGACCAGGTAGATGGAGGCATTAATGAATCACTGTTTCTCGAGTACAAGTGAGTGTGTCTGTGTAGGCTGATTGATCATCAACCTGACATTTAAAGTACTTGCAAAATGTCATCTAAGTTTTTCTGTATAGCTGATAATAACCAAAAGGTGGTGCCTGAAAGTTTATATGGCTATACAAAGAGATCTGGGAATTTCAACACTCTTGAAAATCTCCTTGAAATGATTTAATTTATAAAAAAAAATGATTTCATTTATATAGGACAAAAGGTGTTGCCATGTAACCTATATCAAAACAAATAATGTGGACAGAAATATAAGGCATTACTAAGTTTCAGGGGTGAAGAATCTGGAAAGAGTCTTGAAACTTCTCTCAGCAGGACAACGTCTATAGCTATGTACAGATAAAAATTTGCTTACTATTTGCTTATGATTTGCATATGATTCATGCATATGATTCATGACTTTAGGAAGTCATGAACTTCCTAAAACATATCTGATCATAAACTTCTTTAACCCAAGTTTAAAAACCCTGATAGCAAATAATGAAAGACAATGATCAAAATAAACTCCAAATAAAATACTTTAACAGGTCTTTTTCCCTAAATATTTATCATTTGACTTTTTGAAATAAGTCTCTCAATTCTCCATATTTTGTTTATGTACAAAGACTATCTTTATAAGACAATTTCTCCAACCACAAGTAGTAGTGACTATTTGGGGACACNTAAAAAAAAAAAAATAAATAAAAAAAAAAATAAAAACCCTGATAGCAAATAATGAAAGACAATGATCAAAATAAACTCCAAATAAAATACTTTAACAGGTCTTTTTCCCTAAATATTTATCATTTGACTTTTTGAAATAAGTCTCTCAATTCTCCATATTTTGTTTATGTACAAAGACTATCTTTATAAGACAATTTCTCCAACCACAAGTAGTAGTGACTATTTGGGGACACTCACTGTGCCTTTTTATATTTGTTATTTAGTTTAATTTTCATGGCAATCCTATTATTTGTCTCTTCGTGTAGATGAAAATATTAAATTTTTGGATAGTTTATGTAATCAGAAGTTTACACATCTTGTTGGTGTTGGTATAGCCGTTCCTGAGCAGTCTCAACCCAAAGCTCATGTTCTTAACATTATGTGGAATTGCCTCCCAGGAAAAGATAGTGACATGAATAGATCTAAATTTAGTAGAAAGAACACAGGGTTTGGAGTCGGTTTGGAGTCAGGTAAACCTTGTTTTGATTCCAATTTACGTGCACTGTTAGCTAACAAATTGTATTTATTTTATTTATTATTTTATTTTATTTTATTTTATTTTATTTATTTTATCACAGTAGGAACACAATATGAGTCTACCCCCCTAACATTTTAAATATACTACACAGTATTGTTGACCATAGGAATAATATTGGAAAGCACGTTTCCAGAATTTATTCATCTTGCTTAACTAAAACTTTATATCCATTAGTTAATAGCTAACGAGCTCAGGGTCTCTTCAATTTCCCTGAGCTTCAAACAAGGAAAATAAGTCAGGAAATTATTTAGAACATTATAGAACTCAGCACATCCAGTCAACTGAAAAACTCAGTACTTAAACAATCTCCTCTCCTCCAATGCCTCTCCCAAACATGCCAAAAGGACATGAAACTTGAGGTGAGAGAAAATACTGACACTTTGTTTATATAGTTTTAAACCACATGCATTATAATATCACAATTTACCTACGTGTGCTCTACAAACCATGAGAGTTTCTTGAAATATTTCTTGAACTACATTAACATTTTAAGAAGCCAACTAAATATAGGAAATTCTGTGTTCTATTTAACTCTTCTCTGGAGGCTCACAATACATCTTAAAACATAAAACTCATATCTGAGAAGTCCCACAATAAAGAAACTGAGTTAACTTTTTAAACTCATTTTATCAGGGATCAAAATTTAATTTTTTAAAATAAAGAACAGCAGTTAACATCTCACCTGTTACTCATGTCCTGCAGAAGATATTTTGGTAAATGGTGCTTTACATACTTTATTTGGACTGTGTGTCAACTTCAGAATAACTAAAGTGACAGTTACTTCATTATTAAAACAGAAAAATCCAGAAATCTGCTTCATGGATATTTTAAGGGCTAACTAGGGAAAATTCATTATGAACAGTGGGTCCTCAGAAAAGACATACCCCATTATTGCTGCTTCTGAGTGATTTATGAGCCGTGCTTGGCTAGCTCAAGGAAAAGAATAAGGCTGAGTTTGTGTTTGCATCCACAGATGTATTTCGGTCACAGATTCCAATAACCCATCCAATATTGAATCACAAAAAGATGATTTTGTTCGGTTTCCGTCTAATTCCCCTGAGTCACCATGATATTTTCTAGGAAATAATAGGAATTTTATTCTTGGAGATAGCTTCAGCATGTTATAAACTTATTTTAAGTTAGATTATATTTGAATTCTAAGTGTTTTTGGCACAAATATTTTATAATTTATAATTCTTGTTCTATTATTCTGACTTAGTTGTGATTTCCTATGAAAAAAATTAAAGTGTCTTATAATAGTACTTATCTAGACAATCCTTAAATTTCTTTTAGAAATAAGCATTTTCAAAGCCATATTTCTTTAACTACATTGTCTTTCTTGCCAAGAAACTCACTGTTAAACTAATTAATTAATTTGTGTGATTTATCATAAAATATTTGAGTGCCTCATGTGTTCTAGGAACTGGGATAAATGTTGAAAATGGGGAGCAAAATTAAGTTTTATCTGCTTTTATAAAGTCTACAACCTAATTGGAAGATCGATATGCACAATAGCAGATATAAATATAAAATCAGGACATTAATAAGAATAGGTAAGGGTGCTTTGTAAGCTTATAATTGGGTAATTTGACTTATTCAGGGAGAGCCACAAGTTTTCCAAGAGGAGGTAATAACTAAGTTCAGGCCCCCAAAATGAAAGATTATTAGATAAAGATGAGGCGAAGAGAGTTTCAGCTTGTAGGAATAGCATGAGCAAAGGCTATGGGATGGAAAGGAATATGGCATATTTTAAAGCTATAAAAGTCCAGTGGATCTATAATAGAGAGAGGGAAATCTTCGTACAGTTGAAGCTAGAGAAACAAATAGAGACCAAATTATTCAGGGCTATGTTGGCCACATTAAGAATTGTGTTCTTTATCCCCCAAATAATGGGAAAACATTGAAATATTTTAAGCATGATCAGATTTGCATTCTGAAATGATCACTTTAGCTGCAATGTGGACTACAGACTGAAAAAGCACATAAGTGGTTATCAGTGAAGTACTATTGAGAGAAAGGATGGTAGCTTGCATCAAGATAATGGTGTTGCAGATGGAAAGAAGTGAAAGGACTCAAGACATATTTAGGATGTAAAGTCTAAATTTCCACTTGCTAATGGAAAAGGATGGGAGCACTGTGAGAGAAAATGTTGTCAAGTTTGACTTGAATGACTCTTAATATTGTATTTTGAGGAAATAACATTTTGTAAGAGGTCTAAGTTGGTTTGGTAAACTTCCAGACTTCTGGTAAATTAAGAAGTTGTATCTACACTGTACACCTAACAAGGAAGCAAGGTATGTGGTTCACTAAAAGACCATGGTCATTAGAGACAAAAAAACTTGAGCTCACATCTTTTTTTTCTCTTTTAATGGCCCTTACATCAGTTTGGTCTATTTTAAACACAAGATGGTGCTGCTGATCTCATGGGACTTTTCTAACTAGGAAATGAGATCTAATATTAATTGCTTCCTATTCAATGGCTTGAGGACATGTGGTTGAAGATGCAATAACCTGGAAGGCTAATTAAAAGTGAACGTTTGGAGGGTGGGGGTGGTAACTGGGTGATGGGCATCAAGGAGGGCACATGATGTGATGAGCACTGGGTATTATACGCAACTGATGAATCGTTGAACACTACATCTGAAACTAATGATGTACCATGTGTTGGCTAATTGAATTTATTTTTATTTTTATTTTTTTTAAAGATTTTATTTATTCATTTGACACAGAAAGAGAGATTACAAGTAGGCAGAGAGGCAGGCAGAGAGAGAGGAGGAAGCAGGCTCCCCTCTGAGCAGAGAGCCCAATGTGGGCCTCGATCCCAGGACCCTGGGATCATGACCTGAGCCGAAGGCAGTGGCTTTAACCCACTGAGCTACCCAGGCGCCTGGCTAATTGAATTTAAAGAAGAAAAAAAAAAAGGTAAATGTTCCTGGATGTCACTCTAGAACCATTCAATCATGCCCGGGAATTTGCATGATTAATTCTCTAAATGGCTCTTAAATGGATTAAAGTTTGAGATATTCTCATTAAGTACAAGCTGAATAGATTTCTATTTCATTATTTATTTTTCACCTTGTGCTAAAAGTGATCATCTCCTCTTTAGGGAATACTCACCCTCTAGGTTGAGATCTGACTGGTTTTCAGTGTTTGTTACATGTGTTTGGGTCATATATGAGTTTTTTTTTTTACAAAAAGCTTTAAAAAATATTCTTAGTTCTCATGTGAATGATTTTTTAAACTATGTCTTATATTGGAAACAGATGTTTGTAAAAAAAAAAAAACACTGCCTAAGGACATTTTAACACTTTGCATGATTCTTTCATTTCATTGGGGTTCTTTTTTAAAAAATTGATTCAGCTTTTCACTTTATAGTGTATTTTGGTGTATATTCAACACTAAAAATATGTAAATATGGTAAAATGTTATTTCTCCAGCCTCTTTCCTTAGCTAAGTGTAAGATGTGGTATTAGAAAAGAGCTATGGCTTCTTTGGTATCTAATATACATTGATGAGATCAGGCAGAATTTCTACCTCTGGCTTAAATAAATGTGAACTATCAGCTCTTTTGAACAGGGCATACAGTATATTCTAGATTTAGCTGTGAGGTAAAAATTAAAGGATTGTATAAAAACAATCTACTGAAAAAATGTAGAATGTCAGTAATCAATAATTCACTGGATAAGCTTACAGCAAAATGAACACAACCCATTGAATTTAAAGATGCAGCAATAGGATTATAAAAACTAAAGAATAGAGAGAAATATGATTTTTAAAAGCAGCAGAAATTGATAAAATAGAAAGTAAAAAATTAAATAAAAATTTTAAAAGGAAAAGTTACTTTTTTGAAAATATTAGCAAATTTCTTAAATCATAATAAGTAAGGCATTAAAAAAACAGAGACAATCCACATATTTCTTTGGTTGGCAATGAAAGAGGAGACATCACCACAGATCCTATAGATATTAAAAGATAAGAGAATTGCATAAGAAACTTTATGCTGATACATTTGATAACTTAGATAGAATAGACAAATTCTTTGAAAAATGCCACTAATCAAACTGCACAATAAGAAATAAGAAATGTAAATAGTCCCGTACCAAAATTTTTAATTGAATTTTTAAATAAAACCTCCTCCTGAAAGAAAACTCTGGTCCCAGGAAGTTTCACTGGTTTTTCTATCAAACACCTAAGGAAGATTAACACCAATTCCAGATAAATTATTTCAAAAAACTGAGTATTGGGGAACAATTTTGAACTAATTTTATAAGTCCAGCAAAATTTAGATAGCCAAATCTGACAACCATATTACAAGCAAGGAAAACTAAGACTGATATCTCTTATGAGCATAGATGAAAATGTTCCTAACTAATTATTTAAAAATATAAAATGCAGCAATTACTTAAAAGGATAATATATCACAGTTAAGTTGGAATTATTCCAGGAATGCAAAGTTTGTTAAATATTCAAAATTCCATTAATGTAACTTGACTCTCAAAGATATCAGATGACCATCTCAATGGATGAAGGAAAAGCATTTTTAAAACTCTTCTATCCATTATAAAATACCTGAGCAAAGATCAATAAAAACAAAGTTTATCAATTATATTAAGAGGATCTACAAAAAAAAATCTTACGTTAATATCATTCTTAACAGGGAAGAGATGGAGTGATTTCCCCTATAAGATTGAGAAAAAGCAAGGCATCTATTTGCACTACTTCTATTCAACTATTCTATAGATCCTAGCCAGTGTAACAACGCAAGAATAAGAAATAAAAGCATATGTATTGAAAGACAGAACAGCTGGATGAAAGACAAAGACAGAACAACTGTCTTTGTTCACAGATGAAGTGATTGTTGTGTGAAGAAAATCCTTAGAAATATACAATAAAGCTAACAAACAAGCAAATTTATCAATATCACAGGTTACAAGGTAAATATACCCCAAAGTCAAATGTATGTCTATATGATAGCAGTGGCCAACAAATTTTTAAAATCTATTCACAATTGCATCAAAAAGCATAAAGTACTTAGAGATAAAATTTCAAGAATTTGTGCAAGATTAGTGCCCTGGAAACTAAAAAAAAGTGTCGAGAGAAATTTACAAAGACCTAAATAAATGAAGAAATATACCATGCTTATGGATTGTGAGATTGTTACCTTTTGGATCCAAGTTAAAGCACACAAATCACAGACATTTAGAATTGAAAGACCAGAGAGTCAACTCCTCATGCCTGAGAATGCAGGCTGCAGTATAGTAGAAAGAGTAGTACTTGAAGTCAGAATTACTAGACTTGAGTTTGATTAATGCTCAAGTTGGCATTAGTAGGAAATTCTGAGACAGCGCTCTGCTCTAGGTCTTTCTTTTTTCTCACTCCTCCTTACTTAGGTCTCTACCTATGAGCTCTTGGATAAGGAACTTAAGTAATATATCTTTTCAATAATTTTATCTGTAAAATTCAGAAAATAAGTAGCCTCACAGGATTGTGATGGGTATCAAATGAAACAATTAAGTAAATCTTTTATAAGTGCAGACATTAGACATCATTGTTTTTGTTACTGTTATCACTTTCACATTGCTGGCCATCCACCCTTACACATATTTATAGTAATACAATCTTTAGAGTAATTGCTGATTGCATATCAGTAAATGGATGCATTACTCAAATTTATCTTCTGTTTGCTCAAGAAACAACCCCAAAATTATCTTGATTCTTTTATTCATATCCTGTATAGAATTTTTTGGCAATCCTGTCAATGCTTCCAAAGTATATTTGAATTCCATCTTCCTCTACTTACACGATTACCAGTCTAGTGTTAAACACGACCATATCTGCTCTGGATCACTGTATGAGCTTCCCATATGATCTCTTTTTTATTCTCCCTGGAAATCCAAGCCTAAGTCACACTGATCCTCTTGCCGTTTCTCTAGCACACCAAGCATCTTTCTCTCATTGCTCTCAGGCCTGTGCGTAGCTGTTTTCAGGCAGGTCTACCCTAAGATTTGTTGGTCTAAGGGTAACCCACAGACCTCATGTTTAAATGACCAGCTAACAAGCTAACAAGAATATGTTATGTTATCTTATATCCTCCAAATATGTCAACACAGAAATTATACTGTACATATGTATAGCAATAAGGTTTATGTGATTGCAGCTGGGTAAAATATTAGATAATTGAATACAATGTAATTATTATTGCATGTCTCAGTGTTCTGGTTGAAGGGCTGGTGATTGTTTAGATTAGTAATAGAATAAAGACATACATATTTTATAAACTATTACATAATAATTCCATGAATCTAATTTTCTTGCCTTTACTTTAGTAACATCATTTATTGTATTGTTGTACTCAGTGTGTTCATACAATATGGAATGAATTCACAATAATGATTAAAAGGACCAAAAGTAAAATTTAATTGCTTTGAAGTATACCATATTTGAACATACTTAAAATATATAATGTTTGAATATAATGTTTGAATATGCTTTTGTCAAAGTTGTCAACATTTTAACATAAATATCAGTAATAATTTATTATGTGTCATGTTTTCAAATAGTTATTTTTAACTAAAATTATTAAATCAGAAAGATAAAAGGCAGGCGATAACTTATGGCTATCAATTTAAAATAAAAATTATATAACATTTTAATATATTTCATATAAACTCTTACATGTTTAATAAATCTGGATGTTTTAAGTAAATATTAAATTTATATATTTAAATAAATGGTAAATAATAAAATTACAACCTTTTCAATTCTAGAGTTTACAGACTATATCTCAATATAAAAAATTTATGTAAGAGATCATGCATATTACATTAGCTCTACCAGACATAGATAGACATATAGATATAATAGTTATACATTTATATAGGCACAGATGTATTCATGTGTATATGCATATACTGCAAACACTATGCTGATTTGCAAACACCTCCAGAAACAAAAATTTAAAAATAAATATCAAGAAAATAGACCTATTGTTGCACTAAGAAATGATTTTTCTATGAGAGAATCTATGCATTTAACTGAGAAGAATTTGTATTTTTTTTCTTACCTAAGTAAGTCAGTTGCTCAAATCCTCCATGAACTCCAAAACAGTGTCCACTTCAACATCAACAGTGGACAATGCCAAACCTCCACTGTATTTTTTTGGAGGACAAAAAGCAAAGAGAGTTGAAGCCTTTTCCAGGGACCGGAACGCCACTAGTCACAAAGGTAGGTGTTTAAGGTCGAAGCCAACATTGTGCTTACAATAATGGATACAAAGTGACTCATATGTTTGTGTGTGTGTTTTAAACAAAAATATGTGTGTGTGTGTGTGTGTGTGTTATGTTATTCAGAGTGCTAAAGTACCCAGTCTTGATCTAAATTCCTACAGTTGGACCACAGTACCGTCCTCGACTTCCAATATAACCGTAACTTCCTCTCTCTACTCATCACTTGCTATTACATTTTATCTTCTTTCTAGTACTTCTCATGACTTACCTTATTACCTTACATGACCTCATAACGTAAGTAGAGAGGAGGAATTTTTTTCTGTGTTGCTCATCAAAGTAACTTTGATAAAACAGAGCTTCGCACATAGTAGGCTCTCAATAGTTATTAACTGAATGAAGAAATGAACTATATATTTATCTCTAACTTATTGGGCATCAGAAAGAACTATGCCTTTAAAATGAGTCATTCTTTCCTCATGAATATGCTCTTCCCTTTATCCCAGTTTTGAAATGTCATCTCCCACAAATATAGTCTTTCATTCTTCCGAAATGGTCATTAGAGTAAAACATGAAACAGGTCATTGTTCCCAGAAGTAAGGGAATATGAAATTATCAGAATATGCCTTGGAGGATATTGTGTAATGTTTCCTCCATAGTATATATAGTATATCGCAAAATTTCACTCCTTAAAGATTACCTGGAATTGTCTTTGTAAGTTCAAATGAGTAAAATGTAAAAGTTGTTAGCTTCTTGCTTTGTTCTTCAAAAATACAACTCCTATTCTTCCAAAGTAAATTATTCATTTTGTCTCCCTAAGGAATCACAAAATCTTGGAACAATATAATACACTTCAGGAAGAGAAACCAGTTTCCAAATTTCTGATGATTTGAACAAGAACAGGTCAAAATCTACCTTTGTATTTATCTACGGAAAAGGAGTCTGCTAAGCATGTAATACTGCCAAGATTATTTCAAACAGGAGGTTTTGAAAAAGAGACTGATTTCACACACTTACTAGCAGTTTGTACGGCATGATAATATGCTAACTTCCAAGATGTTTACCTATTTCCAGGGCATATCTGTTTAGGCCACATCTGGAAACTTTGTAATTAATCTCTGTTATTGTTTGTGTCTGGGAGTATTAACACACTTGCTTAAGTAAGAAAGTACTGCTGTACAATCTAAGCCATAAATTCAACTTTGCTGTTTACACACATGTGCACTAACCACACGCACAGAATATTTGTTTTCTTTGTGAAAAATGACTGCTCATATCCTCAGATAATTTAACATTACAAGAGAAAATGTGTTATTTCCAGAAACAATGAAAGCTCAGCTTCTGATTTTTTCTCCACTTTTTTTTGACAGCTAATTTATTATTTGTTTGTTTGTTTGTTTGTTTGTTTATATTTTTCTCCACTTTTTAAGTTCATTAGGTAAGTAGAAAGGACCTGATTAAAAGAAGAGCTTTAATGTTTTAAATACACAATACATTCACACAGATATATACAGAAACACACATATACATGCAGAATTTCTTTTTCATCAACCTAGCTAATAATAATTTTCACAAAACATTAACTGTGTTCTTCAAGAAGAGACCCCCATACTTAAACCCCCCCAAATTTAAAAATTGGTGAGATCCGGGTGTATAGCACTTGACTAAAATTATAACATAAATGGACACATGTCTATGATAAATATTCTTCCGACAACTAAATGTGGTTTAATAAAAGCTAGATTGGTGATATCAGGAAGCACTCTTTTACATCTTTGTTCCTGCTGATGTTGGCGAAGGGCTATCATACCACCCATTTCCATCATTCTTCATTTTAGATCCACTTCCCCACTGCGTACAGAAACTCATGCTTAGAGGAAATGCAAGCGTGTTAAGTTACAAGTTCTATCCCCCTGGCCCCCCATAGGCAAGGCATCGTGAAGACGTCAAGTTTACTCTTATTTTTCTCTACTTCCCTTTGGAGCTATTCCGTCAAATAGTCCCCAGACGTTTATTGAGAACATTACGTGGCAAATATAATGTTAAGTGCTAAGGAAACAAAATTGACATCTTTTCTGATTTAAAGGAGCTCACATTATAGTGGGCTTAGAAATATGTAAACAGCAAGTCAACTATACTTCAATAAAAAATAAATAGAAAGTGACTTCTTTAAGTGTGTGTATATGCACACACACACATATATACCCAAGTAATAAATATTTAGTACAGAAATGTTTGCTTCATGTATACACGCGAGGAAATGGCTTTGCCACTTTACCAAAATGAGTTTGCAAACTTCGTTCACTTGAATACCATCTTCTCGATATTTGCCCTTTTTGAATATCTGACCCTCATGTATTTATTATTTTTCCATAGGTTGATCTATCATTTCTCCCTGATTATTGAAAAAGGAACATGTTTATAAGACTCGTATATAGAAACTTACATCTTTTGCCACAAAGGAAGTTCCTTAAAAATAAATGCAGTGTTAGACAGTTACAGCCAAATACTACCACCAAATCCTGTCACCAGCCACATATCCGAGTCGGAGACCTGCTCGCTCTATTTTAGAAAAGGAAAGTTTAGCAATATCAGAGAAGTGCTAAAGATTCCTGTCAGCGGACTGGGACTCCTGCCTGATTTGAGCAGAAGTTCAAGAGGCACTGAAAAGCGAGAGATTTTCTCACTGTGTAATTCAATAGTACCTTGGTTTTCGGTTTGTTCTCTCTGTTTTTGTTTGTTTTTTGTTTTTTGTTTTGTTTTGGGTTTTTTTTTTTTTTTGGTCTCTGTTTTCCTTTCCCTGTCTTCCTGTAAGTCACTTGAACATTTTCTAGAAGTTAATTTTGATTTATCTGTAGCATTTTTGAGTGTCTACTTTACACTCAAAATAGTGTAGCATTTCCACGGGTGCTCTGAGTGTTACTTTGCATCACATGACATGCTATGCGACTGATCACAGTCTATTCGCGTCCTCATTTTACCAGTTTCTGTGAAGTATGGAAACCTTAGCACCCTTTACTTCCTTCCCTTAGTTCTCTCCCATTCATAAAGTAATTTTCTTAAATATTTGCTCTGCAAACATTCAGAACCACATCAGGCAGTGTTATCATGTTTGCTTCAAATGGCATGATTTACGAAACATGATTTAAGAATTCAAGAGGAGAAAAAAAGTCTATTGTATTCACACATAATTTTGCTTACTGTGTTGCTTCTTCTTTCCAAGGTTTTGTTTGGTTTTGTCTTGTTTGTTTGTTTTATTGTTAGAAAAAAAAAAAAGCTGTATAGACCCCTTCCCTTCCTCATTTCTTTTGGGGGGGTCTGTTGGTTTCAAAGTCCCCTACTTCCCATTCATCTGAGAATGTCTTGATTTCCCCTTCATTTCTGAAGGGTATTTTCCCTGAAACTAGGATTCTTCAGCACTTGGAAAAATATGGTGCCACATTCCTGATCTTTATGTTTTCTGATGAGCAACGGGCTATCATTCTGATTTTTCCCCTGAAGAAAGGTGCCATTTTTCTCTGGCAGTTTTCACAATTCTTTGTGTTTAGTTTTCAGAGGGTCCATTATCATGTGTCTAGGAATGATTTCTTTGGGCTCATTCTGTTTAGAGCTTGTTTCTTGAGTCTATAGGTTTGTATCATGTCAAATTCCAAACCTTTCAGCCATTATTTCTCTGAGTACTTTGTCAGCTGTGTTCTGTCAGTCTTTTCTTCTGAGTCTCCAGTGACACAAATACTGTATGTCATTGTATTAGTCCCAGAGGTCCTTGAGGCTCTGTTCATTTTCTTTTCACTCTGTTTTCTCTCTTGTGTTCAGAATGGGTGATTTCTATTGTTCTATCTTCTAGCTCCCCGATTCTTTCCTCTGTCCTCTCTATTTCGTTGTTGAAACCATCCACTGACATTTTTATTTCGGTTATTGTATATTTTAGTTCTAACATTTACCTTTGATTCTTCTTTATTTAGTCTATTCCTTTGGGTTTCAATTTTAAAAATTTATCTCAAGCATATTTATAATGCTTATTAAAGTGTTTCAATGCTGCTTTCAAATCTTTGCCACATAATTCTAACATCTGTGTTATCTCTAAATTGGCATTTACTAATTCTCTTTTTTCAGTCAGCTTGGGATCCTCCTGGTTCTTAGTATGCTAAACAATTTTTAATTGAAATTCAGAAATTTTTATATTATATTATGAGATTCTGGGTATCTTTAAAGAGTGATTTATTTGAGAGAGAGAGAGGGAGGGAGGGAGCATAAGCAGGGGAAAGGGGAGGAACAGACTCTCTGCTGAGCAGGGAGCCCAGTGTGGGACTCGATCCCAGGACTCCTGGATCCTGACCTGAGCTGAAGGCAATCACTTAACTGACTGAGCCACCCAGGCACCCTGCTGGATCTCGTTAAACCTTCTGTTTTACCTGGCATTTCATGATATTGCCCCAACTGCAGAAGGTGGAAGGGATGCCACATTGTTACTTCCTGCTGGAGTCAGAAATCCAGATTCCTCACTCTGCCTCACACATAAGAAGGAGGATTCCTTACTACTGCCGGTTGGGGGTGTTAATTCCAGATACCCACGTGGACTCCACTGACCCCACAGTAGTGGATGCCTCATTAACACTGGGTGATAGTGAAAGTCCTGACCATTTACTAGCTTCATTTGACACCATCTTGATGGCTAAGTAAAGGCGTACCTAATTAGTATGGGTGAGGGTGAAATTTCAGGCTTCCTAGTAGTCACTGACACTACCCACTCAGCATCTCTACCACCACACAGGTGGACGTGCTGGGATGCCTCATCATAGCCTCACAAGGATAAAAGTCTTGGTGCTTCATTTTGCCTTTGCTGAGGTGGGTGGAGGAAGAATCAGAGAATTTTTTTCTATACTGTTTGTCTGGTGTAGAGGGATTATTGTCTTAAAGTTTTTTCTGTCTTGCTCATCTGCCTCTTTCCTGGTTCTTTGACTAAAGAGAGCAAGTCTTTTGGAGGAATTTGTGTGCATGTGTCTGTATCCATTGATATTTCCAGGTTACAGCTATCTTAGTCTGGTCAGTCTATCGTGAAAGAACCCCACAGACTGTGTGGGTTTATAAATAACATAAACTTACTTCTCACCATTCTGGAGGCTGGGAAATCCAAGGTCAAAGTACTGGTAGATAAGGTGTCTGATGAAAGCCTGCTTCCAGGTTCATAGACGGCCATCTTCTCACTGTGTCCTCACCTGGTGGGAGGGTTAGAGGAGCTCTCTGGGGTCTCTTTTATAAAAGCCCTAATACCATTGTGAGGGCTCCACCCTCACAACCTTGTCATTTCTCAAAGATCCCACCTCCTGATATCATCACATTGGGACTTGAGATTTCACCATAGGGTTTTTGGAGGACAGAAACATTGTCTATAGTACCAGCTTCTTTGGTGCCTCAAGTGTAAGATCCATGAGGCAAAAAAAAAAAAAAGACCCAGGGAACTCACCATCACGTCATTCCTTGGGTATCAAGTCACTCATCAGGTTGTCATCTCTCCACCTCTCAGAATCTTCTTGTCTTTGTTTTATATAATGTCCAGGAATTTTGGTTACACGTAGTGAGATGAAGCACAGATCCAATTCAATACTAGTGAATACCTTGCTGGATACCACCCCAACTTATTTTAAGTACCACTAGTACCTGCATTCCAGCTTTGAACATATTCATCTGAACTTTTATACATTCGTTTGGACCTGGTGTCCTTATTTGAACTGAATGTCTAAGCCTATAGTATAGCATTGTGAAAAGTATATTGGATTACAGCAAAACAAACTGGATTTGTGTTTCATTTCTACCATTTGCTGACAGAGCAGTTTTGAAGAATTTATTCAACCACCCTATGGATTAGAGACTTCTGTGCAATGATTTGTTTTCACTATTTCCCTCTCCACAGATTTTTTTGTGCGTGAGGTTAAAATGTAACAACGTATATGGAGACATAATGTCCTTGCAACATAATAGGTGTTTAACAAATATTTATGGAATGTGATGTCTTTAGCGGCCACTTTCCCCTTAAATAAATATGATTACTTTTACTGTAGCTACTGAAAAGGAAGGTAAGAAGGTCTAAGTTGAAGGAGGGATGGACTAGATTGTAGAACAGAGTAAGTGATATATTTGCGGCTAGCACCCTTAGGAAAAAAAATGGAGGTAACCCCACTTGACTAGTTCTAGCAGTTGAATTTAGCTAATATGCTGCAAAAACACAACTTTGGCGGCCTTAAACATTGAAGGTTCTCTCTCACTGACTCATGTGCCGCTACATATGTGGAAGACTCCCCCCCTACCCCAGGTAGCTGTCTTCCGTGAGACGGTTCCGGTTCCTGCCTCCATTTCCACAGCAGCGACCCCACATTGCCAAGGAAGACCGGGAGCACTAGCAATTGATGTAATAATTAAATGCTCTTTGCTCAGAAGTAACATCCATCATAAATACTTAAATTTCATTGCACAAAATGAGTCACATGACCTGTCTCAGTAGGCGTGGAATTTCATGCCTCTCTGGGGCTAAACAGAAGAGAAGTGCACGTGTTGGTAGGCATCAACAATGCCTATCACAAAGACTTTCCATACTGTGCCATTGTGAGGGGTAAAAATGAATGATGTCTATGGAGCACCTGGCTGGCTCTGTCAGTAGAGCATGTGACTCTTGATCTCGGGGTTGCGTGTTCAAGTCCCATGTTGGGGGTAGAGGTTACTTAAAAAAAATAAATGAATGATGTATATATGGCAGAGGTAGCAACTCACTCCCCCACCTTTTACATTAAAAGAAGCAGGACTTATTAGGTATGCAGTAGGTATTTACTTTAGGGGAGACAGAAATCCTCTTTTGCTCCTGGAGGTGAATCTTAATTAATCTTCCAATCATGGCAATTATTTGTCTTGGCTAATAAGTAGTGAAAGTCTCTTGCCACAGATTACTAGAAAATATTCATTGTTAAAAAACAATATGTTTTTTTTAATAAAATAAAATAAATTTGCAATATTTATTTAAAGTGACATAGCAGGGGCATCTGGGTGGCTCAGTGGGTTAAGCCTCTGCCTTCGGCTCAGGTCATGATCTCGGAGTCCTGGGATCGAGCCCCGCATCCCTCAGCAGGGAGCCTGCTTCCCCCTCTCCCTCTGCCTGCTTCTCTGCCTTCTTGTGATCACTCTCTCTTTGTCAAATAAATAAATAAAATCTTTAAAAAAATAAAAAAAATAAAGTGACATAGCATTTATTTGACTTTAATATATTATAAACTTAAAGCAAGTTAAATGTGTACTCATTTTAATAAATTAACCTAGCAAAATAATATTACAATGAATACTAAGACCTTAAAAAGTACTTGCCGAAACAGCCTGTTTAGGAATGAAGACTTCTACCTAGAATTAAAATGTTCAGAAAATATAGTAACTGTTTTCGGTGTTTTAGTGTTTTCTAAAATATGGGAGCCATAACTAAATAAATACACTCTCCATCAGTGTGCTGAAAGTACTGATTTGCCCTCAGGTAAACATGTTAAACCAGAGACTTCTTCCCCTCCTAAGCATGACTACATTTGAATCACATGTAGTATATTAGAAACTAGTAAATAAATTTTGATAATATTTTATATTCATTCAGTCAATCCGGGATCCCCATCACATATGGGGTTTAATGGATTACCTGGGCCTGCCAGGAGAGTAGGCACACGCTGAGCCAGTCACTGTAGCAAGCAGCCCCAGACATCTAAGGGCATCACAGACCTGACATTGCTCAATCTCTAGTGGCTGAATGCCACTTGTCCCCTCTAAAAACTTGGAGGACGCCAATGGCTCTTGGATTGCATAACTACTTAGCATGCCAGAGTTTCATTCTTTATTGAAATTAACCAGACAAATTGCTCCACCAACTAACAGTGATGCAACACCACCCTCTTCTTCCCTTCTCTCCTCCTGACTTGGTTGCACGATAATAAGAAACTAGAAGCTGTAGCATTCACTTTGAGATCTTGAGTGGGCAAGCTGAGGACCAAGTCTTCCGTGCTAAGAATGGCAAAGCACAGAGATATTAGCAACCTGGGCCCTTGATGATTCTATGGAACCAGTGAATTAACTGACTTTATATATTGACCATGTTGCTATGTGAGATCACAGTTTCTTGAGTCACTTTCAGCTGAGTCTTCTCTTATTTGGAGAGGGTCTAGGAACATCTCATAAATTACTATGCATTTATAGAAAGAATTATACAAACCATTGGAGATTTAGATACACAGAGACAGAGAGAGAGATCTAGATATTTAGTATCAAAAAGGTTTTGAAATAACATATAGAGATATGTTGTTTTCTCAATCTTGCCTTGAATAATGAAAAGGAAATTGCAGTGTCACCCTATCTCTCCATCTTTAGGATTGCCGTAATTTCCTGTCCCCAAAGCAAAATAAACACTTTCATGGAAATAGATGGTGTTTAGTAAAGGAAAAGTCCATTGACAGTTCTGCTTTTATGAGCCGTGTAAATCCAGGGAAGAAATTCTATCACAGAGGCCAGTTGTTGACTGATTAACAAGTGGTAACATCGCTGTGTGAAGAAAGGGGCGGGTTGTTTTATGCAGATCCCCAAGGCCTCAGTCTTTTGGCACCACTAACTGGTGGCGCTCCTCCCTCAAACATTAGCTTTACCCTTCGGAAGGTTGATACTCCCAGTGGGTAAGCATTGACGTACAGCCGGAATGGTGTGTGAGATCAGTAATGCACTTTTAATCATTTTGGAATTTAACTTGAAGCTAAAGCCTCAATTAAGGGGATTAAAGGTAACTAACACATGCCTTACTTAGTCATCTTTTCTTACACTCCCCTAATATCAGCAGAATCATTCTCATGTCAGGTTCTCTAAAATTCCACTCAGAGGAGTGTTGATCAATCCTTTGGTTATTTATCAGACATTTATTGGGCAGAATGCTGGGTCCTTTAAATGAGAGAGAGTTAATGAGACCTGGCCCCAGCCCTTGGTGGGGAGGTGGTGATGGGAGGTCATAGGCAGCCAGCCAAAAATGCAGAGAGTAAGGGAAGATAATACAAGGTAATACAAGAAGAGAAATGACAAGGGTCTCAGGAGTGGAGTAAATAAAAGAGGAGGTTTCAAATCTAGGGGTGATCTACTTAGGGGAATTATGAAAAGCTTGTGCAGGCAGTGATCCTGGGACAGGTCACGAAGGAAAGACTCAATTTAAACATAAGGAGTCGCAGACATAGTGCATTTTAGCATCACAACACAAACTAAGAACAAGGGATTCACATTTGAACCCAGATGGGTTTGCAACCTGGCTTTGCTCTTGCTAACTGGGCTCATTTTAGAAAATGAGTTAATCACTTTGAGTCTGTTTTTTTCATCTTAAAAATGGGAATAATAATACTCACCTTATAGACTAATTAGAAGAATTAATTTCTATAGCCTGTGTAAACGTACTGGTGTCTGACCTAGTTTTTATTTAAAATATATTAACTATTATTATGATGATTTATACCAGTTTTCCTGTAGAGATGACATTTGAGATTGTTCTCGAAGGAATTATAACAAATGAAAATGTGGCATTATAAATGACTGAACAACGTATCTGAAGACCCAGAGAACTCAAAGAACAGGAACCAGCAAGTGGTCTTTTAGAGAGGAGTGTACAATTCGGGAGAAATGGGAGAAATGGAGAGCCTACAGTGCAGGTGTGACTCCAAGAATGGGGCCTGGGAAAACCAAAGTTCCAGTCAAGACATCAACATACAGCGTTGCTGAGTTGGTTGTATTAGCCTTCTGGCACCATAGCATAAGCAATGAGACAGATGTGTCAAGGTCAACTATCTAACAGCAGATGCAAGAGAACAGTTAGAGTTGACCAACATCACTGGAGCAACCTTCCTATTGTGATTTCATTTTCTAAGGAGCTCTAATACAGAAAGGAACCCAAAGAACAACACTTAAGTCTATTTATGGAAAAATTTGTAGATGTGATAGGCTCTATGTTAGTGGCTGAACTGCAAATGACACACATGCCAAGATTTTTTCCATCCACCACCTGTGGATCCACAGAAGTTCACGTAGATGGTGTTACCAAGAGTTCATTACAGCTGAGGTCTTGTCAAACTTTGTTAGAGACTCAGTATCCTTTACACAGCATGTGTGGCAGCCACTAGCACTAAGTTGGAGTTGAAACCTACTTGTGCACCTGTTTTGGTCTTGCTAGCTTGTTAGACCTTAATTATATTGGGAACTGGCAAAAGTCAAGTTTTCGAGCTGTGAAACTGAAGACCAGGCGGAGAGATGTGACAGAAGAGGAGGTCAGAGAGGTTTGAAGTTTGACTTGATTCACCACTGCTGGCTTTGAAGTTGGTGATAAGGGGCTGGGAGCCAAAGAATGTAAGTTGCTTCTTGAAGGCAAGAATGAACCCCCTAGGTGGCAGTCAGCAAGAAAATGGAGACTTCAGTCCTACAACCACATGAAACTGAATTCTTCCCACACCTGAAGGAGTTTGAAGTGGATTTACCTACAGACCTTCCAGAAAGTAGCACAGTCCTGCTGATTATCTTGGTATCAGTCTTGTGAGACTCTAGGCAGAGAATTAGCTGGCCCTTCCTTGCTTTGCCCAGAATTTGACCTTCAGAAACTGAAATAATAAATTTGTATTGTTTTAAGCCTCTAGGTGCATGGTTATTCCTTAAAATAATAATAGAAAACAAATGTACAATTAATTGAAACTTTCTAGGAAATTTGTCCTAACTCCCAAGCAACATGAGAAAATACCCCACCTCAATACCTTCACACCAGGCCAAGAAAGTATTCACTGAACACTCAGATGGGCAGAAAATTTGAGTTACCTCCAGTACTGGAAGATTAATGTACATGGAAGTTAGATTACTGAACTCATGGGGCCATGGAAGTCTCTCTGTAACTGAGCTCCATGGCATATGAACACAGCTGCAACTTTCTAGTATAAAATTCCCAGTGTCGGTTCTGAAGGAATGGAAAGCAGGAAACAAAGGAAGTAGAAAACTTAATTAGTAAGATTAATTACGATAAGACCCACAGCTAGTTTGGGGCTCTATGTAGCTGTGGATGATAAGGATACAATGCATGAAACTACAGATAAATCCCCATATTCAGGAAAATGATTATATAACAGATGTTTCCCAGCCTGAGGATACAAGAGCATGGAGGGAGGGGTGGAGTAGAAAGAGCTAAGAATAATAATTCTATGGCTCATTGCACTAGCTAGATGGCTAAGTTGCAAGAACTCCAGCTGGCTTCCTCTTCTTGACCCTCATCCATACTTCTAGTACTTTCTGCTCCTGCCAGATCACTAAGGGATAGAAATGAATAAACTTCACCTTGAAGCTGAGGTCGAATGCAGTAATGTCATGCACACATTGCCTGGCCTGTGCAATGCTGCTATATCCTCCTCATCATCATCATCAATCAGCATGTACTGACCACCTACCACATGCCAGGCACTTGGTCTGGGTTATCTTGTTTAATATTAACAATAATACCCTAAGAGGTAAGTACTATTATTATTCCACTTTGCAGATGAAGAAACTGAGGTTTAGAGAGGATAGATTACTTGCTCGAGGTCTCAAACCAGGAAGTGACCACTGACCCCTAGAAGTCTGACTTCTTTATCTCATACCAAATTTTCTCCTGGTAGAGGTGCCCTGAATCCTCTAAACTGGCACCCAAGGGCTGGTCTGCTTTTGATCTGCACCTGAGCTCCAAGATGAGAAAGTGGCTCAACTGTGAGACGCAGGAGGTGGAAGGTGCCTAGGACTCCTCCACTGGTGCTGAATCGGAAGCTCGGGACAGGTGCTCCTGTGTCCCAGCAGAAGGCCCAGAGCTAAGGTCTCCAGGGTTCCCAAGCCTGGGCACCTCTCCAGATCTGCCTTCTAGCCTCTCTGATGAACGTGGGGCCCTGTCCTGACATCTCATTCTCTCTGCCTATCCATCTGCTCCTTGTCTGCTCAGAGACAGTCTCTCTGGTTGCTGCCTGTTGAGGGACTCTGGACTCCTTGTCCCAGACCCCTTCCTTCCACCAGTGCTTCACGCAGTCTACCCCCAACCCCAGCACCTTGGACCTTGAACTTCTGTCTCTGTCTTTCATCCCAGGCTCACAGCTTCTTGGAGAAGGCAATGTCACACTCCTTGAATCCATCAAACATTGTTATCATCAAACCATAACTTCTCCTTGCCATGATCCTGCTTCCCAACCTGGAAGCTCGGATGATTTTAATTTATTCTCAGTTGGATGCTACAGTAACTCCTCCTTCAAAATGAGTTCATCTGCTTCTCCCCACTTTAGGTGTGTCTCTGGAAATGTATTCACTGGAGTTTCCTCTACACCAACCGCCTGGATTTTTTTTCTCCCTCGTTCACACTTCCCTCACGCGAAGGGAGCGTTTTCTTTCCTGTAGCCTTAGCGCCTGCGCCAGTTGGAATTCCACTGCTCTTGGTCTACCCAGCAACACTTCCTTTTTAACCCAATCTGGGCCTTTTAAAAAACCATTTGTTTTAAAAGTAATAAATACACATGGTAAAAAGTTAAAACAGGGCAAAAAGATATTTAATGAATAACATACTTCCTTCTCCATTTGGCCAAAGAAGCCACTATTGGCTCTTCTTGCTCTAGCTCTCTAGAAATTTTCCACGTAGATATACCAACACGGGTACATATGTGTGTGTGTACATATATATATCTGCCCATACATTCTTTTGCTTATTTTAAATAAATGAAGTATATTACTGTAATAGACAATATATGATATTTTGTGGGGGTTTTTCCTGTGGGAGATATTACTTCATCAGCATATGCACAAAACCTTACTTCATTTTATGGGGCACCTGTGTGGCTCAGTTAAGTGTCTGCCTTCTGCTCAGGTCATGACCCCAGGATCCTGGGATAGAGCCCCACCTTAGGCTCCCTGCCTAGCGGGGAGTCTGCTTCTCCCTCTTCCTCTGCGGCTCCCCCTGCATGTGCTCTTTCTCTTCTCTCTGTCAAATAAATAAATAAAATCTTTTTTTAAAAAAGTCTTACTTCATTTTTTAACAGCTATATGATAAACATTATTTACCTCTCTGTACTATAGTTTCCTCAATGAATTTCATATTAACAGACATTTTAGTTGTTTCCTGTTATTTTTTGCTACAGTAGCATTATTTTAATGAACACACATGGATAGCATTATTATAATGAAAATATATGTATATATGAATGTATATGTTATATACATATGTCTCCATTTAGTCTACCAATTCCCACTCTTATCCCCTTTATATTATTATAAATTTATCTAATTATATTTATCTCAGTTTATTTACTTATACTTTGCTTTCCCCCACTAACCTGTGATCTAAGCACAAGGACTTTATGTGGATATGTATGTATTTTTTCACTCTTGTGTCCCTGACACCTAAATTCGTATCTGAAACAAAGGAAATATCCAATCATTCTTTAAATAAATGATTCAGTGAAGAAAAGTGACTTCTTCTACATGATTTAATGTATATGTGTGGGAAAAAGTCCTCCAAGTGGAGATGTGAATTTAGGACACTTATTGGTATGGCCGGCTGTCCCCTAGAAGAGGTTGTAGCAATGTTTAGTCCATCAAGAATTCTGAAGTCTTGTTTTCTAACAAGAAGCAAAATAGAAATGTCTACAGGAATTGAGAACATTGGAAAAGATGGAAAAAAATTGCTCTTCGGTGTCAATATTACTTATTGTATCTTTGAAGCAAGTAAATTCAGGAAAAACAAAAGGATTTAGTATGAACAGTAAAGGTCATTAACACATGGGAGCTCTAACCTCGAGAAGATGTGCAGACTAGACGTATAAAATGCTGTATAGTCCTCTCAGCTAAAGACCAAAGTCCCAAAAAGTTTTCTTGCAAAGAAATTGCTGTTGAAACTTCTGTGAGGGCGCCCGGGTGGCTCAGTCGGTTGAGCATCTGCCTTCTGCTCAGGTGGTGATCCCAGCATCCTGGGACTGAATCCCATCTAGTTCTCCCTGTTCAGCTGGGAGTCTGCTTCTCCCTCTCCCTCTGCTGCTCTCTCTTTGTGTCAAATAAATAAATAAAATCTTTTAAAAATAAAAATAAAATAAAACTTCTGTAATATTAAGTTATGATTAAGAAATATAGATATAAATGCAATTATCAAAGCACTTGTAACACATATTTTTTGTGTATATGAAATAATAAGGATAAATTCAACATATTACCTGATATGATTGTCAATGATATTTCGTGTATCTTAAAATAGGAATCCTGGACAATGTAAAATTACCTTCTCTTGCTTGGTAGAAACTTTTTTTATTACCTTCCCTCCACAGTTGCTACACTTTATTGGAAAAAAAACATTCAAACTAGGACAGTACTTCCCAGTATCTATGGAAAGGTGCCAATTTTTTTCTTTCCCCAATCCATCCTTGACTGATATTTTTGTAAAATAAAATAAAGAATGAATCACTAGAAATGTAAAATGAAAAAGCAAGTAAATACATAAGACGACACAAATAAAAGCAACACAAGAAACCAAAGGTATACATTATGGCCATTTTTTTTTTACAATCAAATGAAAGAAACATAGCATTATTTCCAAACTGCTGGGCAAGTTTCCTTAAAGCTTGTTTTCAATGACTGTCCTTCTCCAGCAGACAGATAATAAACCCTCAGGGATCATCCCTGTCCATAGACCACAGGAGAGGACTCTCCCGAGGGACCTATATATATATTTTAGGGCTGGATTCCTTGTCTATATATTCAATTCATTTCAGACATTTTATGAAGGTTTGACTCATCTTTGGCACCATATTTAAATCCTTTCTTTATTCCTCCTGGAAATTCAAAGTAACTTTTGACAGAAAAAAGATTTGGAGGACCTTGATTTAATCCAGGGGCCAGGACTGAGCTGGCAAATTCCTGCTAGAAATTTCACTTCTTTGCTGGGTCACAGTGCGCAGCGCCCCACCCCTATGGACTCCACCACCCACTCGGACTCCACTCCTCACTGCGGGCAGGCCCTCCAAGGCATTCCTAAGATTTGGGGTTCTTTTTTTTTTTATTAAATTTCCTTTATTTCTCCCAAAGCTCAATTGCAATGACCCCTAGAGTCCCACTCTCTTTACCTCCATTTTTATTTCTCCGGTATCTTACTTCTGCTTTTGCAAAGGCTCCACGAGAGAAGTGATATAAAGATTAATACACAATGAACACAAAACTCTCCTAGTTGAGGAAGATAGAAACAGAGGCAAACTACTTATGTTAGAATCTCAAGTTGAGGTAGAATTCATGGTCAAAGAAAATTCATTTTAGGCATAAAAGTGTTTTAGCTCAATTTACAGAAGACAGATCTTTAATGGACTATTACAAAAATCACATGTTTGAAGAACTTTCCTAAAGCTTTTGGTGTTGGCATCTGATAAGACTAGGCACGTCTGTACTGACTGAAAGGGTCTCGGGTCTAAGGCAATTTGCCCAAACATATGTTCTTATAAATAGTTGAAAGTGGACTTTTAAGCTCTCTACCACCATATACAGTCAGCCAGCTGTGAGCTCTCCCTTGGAGAGATTCAGTAGAAAGCGCTATGGCGGAATCAAAGCATCCCAGCTCAGAACAAAACTCTGGTGCCAACAATCTGTGTGAATTTAGCACCTCACTTAATTTGGGGCTTCTGACCTGCCATTTGTTAAATAAAGACAATGACACCCTTCAGAGAAAGAGTGAGGATTGAAAGAGGTATTGCTGAGATTTAAAAGCCAAGTCACCTCCCTGCAATGAAAAAGTCATTGCTAATGACCTAATGAGATTTTAATCTGAGCTTTTCATTGAACATATGCTGTCCACCAGGCTTTGTTCTAAGTGCTTTATGGGAATTAACTCCTGTAAGTCTCAGAACCACATGATGAGGTATGTACTGTATTCTGCATTTGAGCAAACCAAAGCACAGATGGATTAAATCACTTGCCCGGGAGCACATGGCTGGGAAGTCAGGGTGCCAGGATTTGAGCTAAGATCATTCCTGAGTTTACATCCTTAACACTACGCTATGCCTTGTCCTGGACAGCATGTGATCTAATTAATATGGGCACCCAGATGTTGTTTTTCATTTTGACTGGCAAGTCCCAGTATTTTTACATATTGAATATTTTAAAAATCTATCTCTTGCTCTGAACTGACCACACTGCTTTTCTTCAGGTCATGCACTCACACATCAGTAAATGATTGTTCATTAATAAGACAGTCTCAGGCATTTGTTAAATGCTGGGACTATCAGAGTGAACCAGGCACATTTGCTGCCATAATCACACTTATTATCTCACAAGGGGAGAGAAAAGAGATTATTTATGATGATGACCAGTTCCTTCTTATATTCTTTGCCTCCAGATTTTGTGCTGCAGTAATTAAAATTGCCTCTAGTCTCTAGTCGCCAATACATGCCCTGTGTCTCATCATTCTGTGCATGTGTTCTGGTTGCCCTCTCCCCCTTTCCATCTTCTCTCTCCTGGTTCATAGTACTTTCAAGAATCCTTTCCTTTAGAAACCCTACCCAGACCCAAGTTTAGATGGGCTGAAAGCAAACCAACTAATGTTTTCATTCCTTGATCCAAGTTGTGTGTGTGTGTGTGTGTGTGTGTGTGTGTGTGTGTGTTTCATCACTGAATAAAGATGCTCTCTTAGTCTGTTCAGGCTATTATAAGAAAATACCATACCATCCACTTAAATGAAAGAAATTTATGGGGCACTGGGCTGGCTCCATTGGTAGAGCATATGAATCTTGGTCTCCAGGTTGAGTTCAAGGCCCATGTTGGGCATAAAGCTTACTTAAAAAAAACATAGTAAATAACAGAAATTTACTTCTCACAATTTTGGAGGCTGAGAAGTCCAAGATTAAGGCCCCAGCAAATTCGGTATCTGAAGAAGATCTACTTCCTTGTTCATCCATGGCATTTTTCACTGCATTCTCACATAGGGGAAGAGGAGAGAAATCTCTGGGGTTTCCTTTAGAAGAAAACTAATCCCATTTATGAGGGCTCCACCCTCACAAACTGATCAGCTCTTGAGGGCCCTACTCCTTAATATCATCAGCCCAGGGGCTAGGAACATGTGAGTTTGGAGGGACACAATCATTTAGCCCATAGCAGGTGCCAAGGGCCATGTCTGGTGCACCATCAACACTCAGCACACGTGCATAGAAATGAACCAGAGATGTTCACATGTTCTACCCTCTCTCCCAAGTATGTAGTCCCAGACTTGTTTCCCTCTCACTTGCCTGTGGAAGAGGACATTTATAACTATGTCATAGTGAGTATAATCAATATTCTTTCCAACCACCATTCTCAGCACTTGCTGAGTTCTTGCTTCACCCTAAATTAAGCACCTGAATTCTGCAGATCTTGGAAAATTCATAGCCCAGATATCCTCACCATCCACGCATTTGAAGATGCGGAAAACAATTAACTTTCAACAGTTTAAAAAAAATGTCAAGATGATTCTGCAACAACATTGCGTTTTTTCTTTTTTTTAACCTTGAAGATAAATTGGGAGAGGTCGAACATATAATACAGCACACAAAATTAAATTTGGTCATATTCTGGAACCAGAATTCATAGACACTACAGGTGTTTGACAAGCTCATTCTATTAATTCCTCTACATCATCAGTACATATTCTCTTTGTTCAGTATATTGGGAAAGGCCCAGAAACATCCAGCAAAGATCATGGCTGAAATGGTTTCTACCGTTTCTACCATGATTCTCTACCAAAAATGGGGATAGAAATTACGAATCAGAAAACAAGTTGAAATTACATTTGTAAACTAAATAACCAACTTTTCAACCCATCTGTCAACTGTTCCCTTTATGGTCACACACCCATCAATGAGAAAATTGGCATTTACAAAATCAAATATAGATTTCTAAGGATATTATTTTTTCTAGAATTGTTTATTGTTGTATGTGAAATAAAAATAAATGTACTGAGATTTTACATACATGAAAATACATTTAATATTTAAAGTTTAAGGGCAAAAAACATCTTTATGCTTTTCTGCCTTGGCCTGAGAAAATAGAAATTGAAAGTATTCTGCAAGTTTTAGAAAAGTCTTATGGGAAAAGCCAATAAAGTCAAAGAATCAACAGAATTCTGTAGTACTCTTGAAGTTAAAATTGTGAGCTATGTACTCCTGTTTGAAGTCAGAAGCAGCACCTACCCTTCCGAATATATGGAGAAGGGCATCATTCCCCTCAAAATCAGTCACCTCAATCCTTCTATATCCTGCAATAAAATGCGCCACGAGAAAATAAGAGCTTATTTACTGCTGCATAAAACTTTGGCTGAACAGGCAAGGAGAGGAAGTCTGCTTTCGATTTCAACCATCTGGAAACATTACATCTCAAATCTAAGATCTTTCCAATTTTCTTGTAGGATAAGAAGTGTGTCTTCTCCTTAACTCTACCCTCTGTAGACCAGAGCAGATATCAGAGAAATGATGATCATCATAGGGAAATTAACCCAGGTGAGTGTATAAGTCCTCCAGAACTTTCGAAAACTTGGAGAAAAATATTAATAATGGCCTCTTCAAATGTGAAATCCCCACACGTTTTAAATTAGAGAAATAATTTGCAAAGTCATCACTGCTGTGTTTTGTAATCCCTTGTAAATGTAGAACATAGCTCTTTTACATCTATTTACCCTCAAAATTATTTCCAAAATAAATAAGAATCACTTTTTCTCAAGAATATCTGGGTAAGGAGATGTGCCCTGAGTTTCTAGATCAGCCCTCTGAAGTATAGTTTGACACTCTGCAAGTTACCTAACACCTATGGAACTTCTGTTTTCCTCTCTGTAAAATAATGCTGACCACCCACCGAACCTAAGGACATAGAGGCAGCTTCGGACACTGGAGTATGCCAGTACTGAGGATGATAGTGTCCCATAAATTCCAAGGAGGCAGGGTGGTCCAGTGTGGTTCAGTGAACCACCAGGAGACCAAAGGGTTTTGTTTTCAATTCAGAGGCTAAATGGCCCTTGAGACCAAATCTACTCTTCAAGCCTCAGCTAGCTCCGTAAGGCAATGTCCAACCTCAATCACTACTCAACTGGGTTTCAAACTCTTTTGTCTTGCTTATTTCAGTTTTTTCTCCTATACTCGTAGCAACTATCCATTTTCTTTTTCCAACACATTTAAATTTATTTATCTATTTTTTTTGCTCATAAAATAAGAAAATTGTTAGAAGATCACAGAGCTCTTCTTGGGAAAAGTTAATGGAAATAGTGAACATAAGTAGCAATAACTACTTGGAGAGTTCTCCAAACAGATGAAATCCTTTTGTTATTTTCAAGGAATAGACCAAAATGAAATCAGGTTTCTTAATTTCTCCCTTTTATTGGTCCTCAATTTATTCTGACCTTCAAGGAAAAGGTACTATATTTAATTCCCCATGTCATTTTAATCATGAATTAAGGCAAATAAAATTTTGCACTGAGAACTGAAAAATAAATTTTATTCAAGAGATAATGAAATAGAGCTCGTCCAATAAAAATTTTTAAAATAAACAACAGTAAAGATCTTCAAGGTAAAATAACCATATGAGTCACATCTAACTTCAGTAAATTCGAAGAGACAATCCTCATTCATATTATCTTTATTGTGGTCAGGGACAATCCTACTCAAAATAAGAAGGCTTTTGTAAACTTCTTAACAATTCTATTTATTATTTGATGATTTGAGGTTTTCATAATATTTGCTGTTCAGGAACATGATCTTTTCTTAAAAGCTCTGCAACGCTTACTCTCCCTAAGCCAAAATAATTAGGAATGCGGCTTTCATGATGATAGATATAATACACTTCCGGATTGTTTCTGCTGGGTGCTTCCCATTTGTTTCTTAGTATGTTGATTACATGTGTACTGGACACCATGTATAGACCCCCAGATGTTGAATGGAGTATAGAATAAACACCTGTGACAATAGCCCCAGGTGGGTGTCAAAGTGCTTAAATGACCAGCAGCAAAGAGTGTGACTCTTTGGCAGGAGATTTAAGAGACTGTGTTCACTTGGATCCAGTTGTGCTTTTTTTGGAGTGAAACATTGCATCTAATTTCCCTGTTGAGAGAGGAAAAATATAGAAAAAAGACAGTGGAACTGTAGGATGTTTTTAGTTGACTTCAAGAAGTACATATTTTAAAATGAAGTAGACAGACATATTTGATATTTAAAAAGAAGCAAGAATAGAAAATAAAAGAGAAGACTTTAAAAGACATAGAAGTAAAAAAGTCCTTTGCAGAGAATCATAGCACATAAATCAGAACTGTACCAATTCAGTACTTAGTTATGGAAAATTTGCCATGTTTTTCTGTTTTGCAGATTCACTCCAAAGAATGAATAGACACAGACCAGAAATACAAACTAGTCCTAGAGGTGATTGAAGCTGTAAAAATAAGTGGAAAGAAGAAACAAACAAACAAATAAACAAAAAACTAGCTAAGAAAACAGCAAGCAAGTCTAGGAAGTGTGACAGAAGAACTCAAAGGCATGAGGTGTCCACATCCTTCATGTGACAAATGGACTAGAGAAGCTAAAAAGTATCACGCACCCTGAGGATTAAGGTCTGCAAAGTGGAAGAGGAAAGGAAGTGGGACAAAGGACAAAAAGTTGAACAGCCATCTGGAGGGAGTCCAGATGAGGACAGCCAAGTTACCCCAGCACACAGGCCGGCAGCACCATCTCCCATATACATGAATGAAACCAGCTTGGATCCCAGCCAGTCGATCTGCTGTTATCCAATTGCAACTGCCCAAGATAGTCCAGGTAAGGCCAGTAGAATCACCCTTCAACCCATAGAACTGTAGGGGAAAAAATAAATTGTTGTTCAAAAACCAGATCTATCTTTTTGAGTCTGTCTACTCCGAAAGGAAGTATAAAATCCATTTGAACCTTGTTATTCGGCACATAATAAAAGCAATGTTTTCCTTTTATTGTTTTGTTTTGTTTTGTTTTACATCTGCAATCAGTCCTTTTGGCAAAAATATCTATGAATTCCAAATAAAGTAATTTGTCACCAAAAACATTAATTTTGCATTCATCCAGAAAGCAAAGCAGGTTGGATATCAAGGAGTGCACTAAGTGTCTTTTACAACAGCTGCTTTAAGCTGTGGAAATTCCAAAAATTCAGGTTCACTAAGGAGTTTCAAAACCAGGGCTTAAAGGAATCTGTTTTTCCATGAATCCTGGTGAAAGTTCTGAATTTCTTAATGACATGATCTCCATGTTGTAAAAAGAACCAGTGATATGAAATAATGAACAAATGCTTCCATGATAGGAGCATGTCATAATATAGGACACTGATTAATGGTCCCTTCCTTAGATGTTATACAAATCAAGTACATTCGAGAGATATGTATGGTTTCTTTGCTGTTCATTTTGATTGTTGGGCTCTTTAAGTCAGCTTGAAGAATCATTTTCCTTGTGAAATGGAAATTATGGTTCTCACATTACACAAGAGTTTTGCCATGACAACATAATAGTCACAGAAAGAAACAAATCCAGTCTTAAGCTACCACAAAATATTAAACCTCCTATTGCAGAACCCTCACAGTTCAATGGGCAACAACAGCTGGGATGATAGTGGGGGAGGGGAAGATCTTCGAGACCAAGACTAGAGGACCGAGACTGGCCCCCAAAAATGCGAACCAAGGCTTTTCACACAGTGACCATGAACAATCAGTTAGTTAGTTACACCAGTTCGAACATAAAATACACACTTTGGCGGCACCTGGGTGGCTCAATTGGTGAAGCGCCTGCTTTTGACTCGGTCATGATCCCCGGGTCCTGGGATCGGGCCCCACACAGGGTTCCCTGCTCAGTGGGGAGCCAGCTTCTCCCCTTCTCCCTTTGCCTGCTCTGTCTGCTCTGCCTGCCGCTCCCCCTGCTTGTGCTCCTTCTCTCTGTTTCTGACAAATAAATACATAAACTCTTACAAAAAGATACACCCTTTCGCCCTTTTCTCCATCTTTTTATTTTTCATTGTAATATTTTTGCATCTTTTCCAGTGGCCCCTTCAGTATATTTAACAGGCTCCCTCTTTTGTGTGTTGGTAGCTGGGTCATGCCAGGTGTATAAAAGCAGGTCTTAAACGTACAAACAAATAAACCAAGACCACTATTCATTGTTTTTTTTGAAATTACCCTGGTCAAAATGCAAGCTAACCATTGCAACAAACAACTTCGATTCAAGAAAGAATGAAATCACTCACGGTGATCAATAGTAGCACAGGATGCTGAAGTTTTTTCCCCCAATATTAGACCAGCCATGCCATTTGGCACCAGTGAACCGCACTCCTATTACGACTTCCCTTTAACAGAGTTGGCTATGAACTCTTCCCTAGGTGTTGCTGCCGTCGAGGATTTGTCTGCATATTTGAGAAGGAGAGCCAGGAAAAACAGTCATCTTTGCCCAAGAACATAAGTCTATCCAGTAGTGGAATAAGCCAGGGATATCAAAGTGAGCTTTGGGTTTTGCACTCAGCTTAAAAGTGATCCTTCCCTTGATCTTCTCAGTGCATTTTCTTAAAGGTATTGAAAGCTGAACGTCTCTGAAGAAAGGTTTCTGCAAACGAGGCCAAGAACACTAAAACCTCAAACCCATATGAATGGGATCAGCTGTTTATTCTAAATCTCTTACTCACTAGGAGAGAGTCAGCTAACTCCACTCTTTCGTACACACCCGCGTCTTCTTGGAATAGAAGGATATCGTGGCAGGGTTAAATAAATAATAAATATATAATAAATAAATAATAATATAATATAATATAATAAATAAATAATAAATATAATGATTAAATAAATCATTAGCTAATGTTCAACTTATTATCATAGCATAGCTAATGATTGGACTAACAGAGTGAGGATTAGAATATATCCCATCCCTGGCTCCTGATCCTCAGTGCCAGGCTGTTTCTTCATGGGCAGGATGCCATGTCTAGTCTCTACAGCAAGTTTCAACAAATGTGAGATACAGGACTGTACCAAAGGAGTTTCATTCTCCTTCAATAAGACGAAAACACATATCGGTTAAATCATAAAATATTGAAGTGGTCCAAAAGGTCATGTGGTGGCAAAAGCATTTTTAATACCAAAATTTCAGAGAAGGCTACAGCTGTGGAAAGCACTTAGCATGTGTTCTGGAGATAATAAGTTGAACAGGCCAACTCCTACCTGGTATTTCATTTAGGTAGGGAAGAGAAGAGCAGAGACAGTTGGGGACTGGACTGAGGAGAGCCTGGACGCCTTGCCTGGAGTCTGAGATCTCTGATCAGGGCCTTCTGCTACTAAAAACACACACTCTCCTCCCAACACCCCGTGTACATCTTCCATGATCTGTCTATGGTGGAGGTTTCCCCCACATTTCAAAGTGATAGTTACTAACTGAATAAAAAGAGGGCAAATTTTTTAAAGGGTTCAGAAAGCACATGCTCACCAACAAAAACTTGTATTTGAATCTTGCCTCTTGGAGCTAGCACCCCCAAATTATTTTTTCCCCTACTGGCGATTCATGGGCAGGGAAAGTGAGCACTTTTGCAAGTGAGGTGGTGGAATGCTCAAGTTAGAGAGAGCTTCCTGGGGTCCCTGGATTACATACACAAGGCTCTTTTGTGCGTACCATCACCAGCTAAGGCAGTATCTACTAGGTACCGAAGTTCGAATGAGGCATGCTGATTAACATAACATTTTCACTTGAGGTGTATTAAACCAACACAAAAGAGTCATTTCCTTTTTAGAAGCCAATCCTTAAGCTCAGGAACTTCTAATTTATCAATGGGGCTGCTAAGCTATACAGTCATTCCTTCCAATGCTGAAGTCCTTTTGTGGTCAATTATTTTACCCATGTGTTTACTTCTTCACCTTTTTATGCAACCCCCAGCAACTCAGATACAGTTTAAGTAAGTCACAGGATGCCCAGTGCTTTTCCCACGGCCCTCCCAAATTTGTAAAATAAAAACGTATGTAGGTTTGGATGGAGAAAAGACGTAGGAAGAAAAAGTTTCATTGTATCCATATTATTTGAATTTTTTTGTTTTTCCTTTTGGTTAAAAATATGGTTACATAGTGCACCTTTTTAATAAATAAAGGGCAGAAAGTGGAAATTAATTTTATACTACTCATTAGTACTTATTTTAGATATAGAAATAAAAATTGTTGAACTATTAGCTTATTGAGAGTGTCACCTCATAGCTGTGTGTTTGACGCACTCTATGTGGACCTTTCATAGGAATACTTTTTACCAGATGTTTGATTTGCTTTTATTCCCTTAGCCAACCGTGAGGGATGGAGTAAGACACAATGTTATTAAACTGGCTTTTGCTTGAATTCTATAGGTATAATTGAAACGGGGAAAATATCTTAGAGTTAGGTCTTGACTCTAAGAAAAGCTTTGTTTCCCCTGAGTAGCAAGTAGGAATTTATTGTGGGCTCTATGATTGATGTTGACTTTTTTGCCTTGGCCATTGGGAGGTACAGAGTTAACTTGAGTCAATGTAATGAGCCAGGACCTTCCCAGATACATTTATTTACAGCAACTTAACCCCTGGTTTCATTTGCTAGTCTTCCCTTTTATCCCATAAGGTTTTAATTTTTTAAAAACTTGACACCTACTGTTATAGGAATGAATTGTATCCCCTCAAAATCCATATGTTGACACCCTAACCATCAAAATTCATATGTTGACACCCTAACCATGTTGACACTTTTGAGGCTAGGACCTCTAAAGAGGTAATTAAGTGAATTCATGAGGGTGGACCCTAATCCCATAGGACTAGCATCCTTGTAAAAAGAGGAAGAGAAAGCCGAGAGAGCTCTCTCTGTGCACATGCAAGTGAGTACACCATGAGAAGGTGAGCTTCTGCAAGCCCAGAAGAAATGCCTTGCCAGAAATTAACCTTGCGGGTACCTTGATTTTGGACTTCCAGCCTCTAGAACTATATGAAAATAAATTTCCGTTGTTTAATACACCCAATCTCTGGTATTCTGTTATGGAATCTCAAAGAGACTAAAATCCCTACCATAATCTTTTTTTTTTTAAACCAGTCAAACAAACCCTCAAAGTAGAAAAGTGAAATTGCACCATGTAAGCCATGTAGCCATCCCTTCTTTCCCTGTCTCCTTAGAGATACTGGTCTGCTTCTATAACCTTCTGAGTGGTTACTGTGAGTATGATGTACTTCAAGGACATATACCTGTGCTGTTCCACCTGATATGAAGTACCCTCTCCCTTTAACCACATCTTCCTCTTTTATCTGTTGTGTGGGTCAGGGGAAGAGGGTGAATTTATTTAAATAATAAAATCTCAGTCCATGTGAACCCATTCTTATGTCTTGTAAATGCTGCAGCCTTAGATGTCAGTGGCTTTCTTGGCTCTCCCTCCCTGGTCTAATAAAAGCTGTTCTGTAAGGGTCAGGAATGGACTCTGCTTTTAGTGGTTTTCTAGCTCCTGCCCACTTATACAGAAGCAAGGATGAGATGGGGCGAACATGCACTTGGGGCTACATCTGGTATTTTATAGAGTACCTAAAATCAAACACATCTTGCCACTTCCTTCTGAAGCAACATAAATTCTCCCAAATAATCCAGGGACATAAAAAAGTCATATGCACTCTGCTGTGAAAACCTTGTTATTAGTTCTTATGAATGAATAACCATGACCTTATTATGCCAAGAGAGCATTTGTCCCTTTCCTTCCTTGAGTTACATTAAACTTAACAAAGATTTCTACATTGACTAATAATAGATGACAACCCCCAAAATGTCATCTCTCTAATGAATTGTCAACTTCGCTGACCAAGAGAGATGAGAGGAAACATAGTTCTTCTTGCCACAATTACTGATACAAACTGAGTCACTCCTAAGAAGTAAAGATGACAGATAGTTGCAAAATTGCTTTCATAGCACTGTGCTATCCATTTCCAACATTCATAACATAAATTTTGTATCCAAGTAGCTTGCTATGTTAGGAGTGCTTGGTTGATTGATTGTCATTTGTCTTAGCTGCTATAACAAAATACCATAGATTGGATGGCTTAAACAATAGCTTTTTTTTTTTTTTAATTTTATTTTTATTATTTGCCGAAGGGGTTAAACAATAGCTTTTATTTCTGGAGCCTGGAGAGTTCAAGATCAAGGAGCTAGTAGATTCAGTGTGTCTGGTGAGAGCTCTCTTCCTGATTTGCAGACGGCTGCCTTCTTGCTACATCCTTACATGACAGAGAGGGTCATCATCTCTCATGGCTCTTCTTACAAGGGTACTAGTCTCATTCATGAGATCTCCATCCTAATGACCTAATTACCTCCCAAACGGCCTACTTCCAAATACTATCTCACTGGGGATGAGGGCTTACACCTAGGAATTTGGGGGAAACAGAAATACTCAGACCATAGCATTGTTTTGAAAAATAATGAGGCAAAGCACTACTGTTGGAAGGGTTTCCTTGAAGTTGAGAGGGAGCCATCACTTACGCTGAACACTTTCATCTAGCTTTAGTTGTGTTGAAATGTTGGCTTTGCCTTTTTAAAAGAATATTTGAAACTCTCACAAACTGACCTAAAAGGTCAAACTTTTGATCAGATGATAGGGTGAGAACTTCTAGTGAGACATGGCCAAAAAGTGCATTCAGTAGATGTCATTGTGACAGAAAGTCCCAGAGAGCTTATAGCTGTCAACAGTTTCAAAGATTTCAAAGGCCAGTCTTCCTACTGCTTTTAATCCTAGACTTTTAAGAGCCACCCACTTTTCAAAATGTATACATTCTGAAGCGAGCCCTCAGGCACTCTCTGTGAGCTTAGCAGCTATTCTTGAAAGATGCATAGATGTAAAGAGCTAGAAAATTGACTCTTTGGCTTTGGTACCTGGAAAAGGACAAAATTTTATATCAAACTGTGAAAAGAAGCATGTGATCTTGATTTAACTCAGGAAAATGAGACCCAAGACCCTCATTTTTTCCTTGCAGCTAAGATTCACTTCAATTTTACCGCAATCACTTTCAGTTCAAGTAATAAATGAGTCTCTTGGATAAAAAAGTTCTGATTCAATAAAATAAATACCTGATATGTGTGTGTGTGCATATACATTTGTGTATGTGCACATCTATTTGTGAATGTGTGTGGAGAGAAACATCTGTCTCCTGGATGAAAATTCACATTTACTTATTTTCAAAATTTTTCATGTAAAATTGAATCATTTTTTCTGTTTGTATTTCTCAGACATAATGCTTAGACATTACAGAACTTCAAGGATATGAGTGTTTTAGAGTGTCCTATCTTCAGTCATGCAAACCAACTGGTTTAATCCCTTGGTACTGATACTCTCTTCTTTATGAAGTCATTACTTGGGTATGGTGACCTGTATCAACTACAATTGGGTGAAGATCAGAAGAGATGTATGGGAGTATGATGCAATTAACATTCATTTCTTGTCTTTTAGGACCTAGATATATGGATTAGATTTGTGAAAAATAACAAACCTGAGGGTATCCTAGTAAAACCCTTAAATAGGGTATAAATTAAGTAGTTAAATAGCTCATGATGACAATTTATTAACTAACCATGTATTTCAGGTGAACTACCTCTAAATGGCTTTGATTGCTTCTTCATCGAGAAAAAACATCATGCAACCCAAATACATGTACACATTTGGAAATACATTCTATATAGTACAAGATGTACAGAAATGGGCATTTAAAAACTATTACATCAAGATGAAATAAAATTATACAATTTTTATTATGTTTAATAATAGTACAAAAACATTTTTTGGGCACCTGGGTGGCTCAGTGGGTTAAAGCCTCTGCTTTCGGCTCAGGTCATGATCTCAGGGTCCTGGGATTGAGCCCCACGTTGGGCTCTCTGCTCAGCGGGGAGCCTGCTTCCTCCTCTCTCTTGCCTGCCTCTCAGCCTACTTGTGATCTCTCTCTCTCTCTGTCAAATAAATAAATAAAATCTTTAAAAAAATTTTAAAAAGTGACATAGCATTTACTTGACTTTAATATATTATAAACTTAAAGCAAGTTAAATGTGTACTCATTTTAATAAATTAACCTAGCCAACTTTTCATTGGTTTCTCATAATAAATTTTATTTTTGTCTTATATTAGAGTCCAGTGTCAGTATGCTTTCTGGTGTCATTTTCTCTCATGTAATTTCAGGCTGAGTTCATATTACAACATTGAAATATGTGGCCTCCACAATCACTTTGAAAAAGGGAAGTAAAATCTAAAGGATCGTACTAGAAGTTTTAAGAGCCAGACTCAGAAGTTAGTGCATGACCCTTCAACTTATATGTTATTGGCCAGAATTCAGTCAAATGACCCGACCTTACAGTGAGCAAGGCTGGGAAATGAAGTCTTTACCTGTGTCCAGAGAAAAAACAATGGAGTGAACACCTAGCATTGTTTCTGTGATAACGATACATGTTATTATTAATGCATTTGATTAATTTAGTGAGAGCAAGACAAATTAATAAGCTTAATATTTTATAAAACATTGGTCTAATATACCTTATTACAGAAATTCAAAGATCTGGTTCTAAATTAAATTTATTTCACAACTGGCTTTAAGGGCTTGCAATTACTGAAAAAGGTACCTCATAAAGATATATAGATTTGAACAGGAGAAGAGAATTTGAAAAAGATGTTTTTGTTTTATGAGCCCTGAAACTCTTTTGCCTGGAAAAGGAATGCATTTCACCTTCTAACCCATTTGTCTATTACATCCTACAGGCATTTCTCCACAGCAAGCAAAGTAGATGGTACTCCAATTATTTCAGTTTTTTGCTAGTAAAGAGTCTCAAAAGTGGTCCCTAAGCATTTATTTTACCTTGAGAGAAATTTTGAAAAGTGCCTGCTTTAGTTCCAAATATCTTACAGCTTTGTTAGAAAAATCAAAGAGCTACATCTTACTAATGATGGCATCATGCTGTTATTGACTTACAAACTCTCAGGGCACAATACGCCCTCAAGAGGAACTTCAAAATTAATTGAAATGGATACAAATCCATAGTTGGCATAGTCTTTCAAAAAATTTTAAATATTGAGGTTAACATCCTATTTTTATCTCATAGAATGGGGATAAAAATCTTGTTCTGGAAGAATGGGTTAACTTCTCTGTCCATGTTGGATGCTGTCATGCTTACACTGTTAATACTAGCTTCAATTTTCAATATCTTGATAGGACTATTTCAAGCCACTTGCTCATTTCATTAGCATTAGATTTTTTAAAACTATTTAATATAATTTATAAATTCACTTCAGAGGGTAAAAGTAAACTATCATAGCCAATCCCTCTGCATTTTGAGGCTTCCACTCTTCCCTCCCGACATCTCTTGAGTAGTAGGTGACCATCTGCTAGGTGGCCTGAATAGGGCCTCTTTTGTCCATCTATGGGGTGGCTCTGGGTAGCATAGACATTGTCACAATATTTGTTCTTCCCATCCATGAGCATGGAATGTTTTTCCATTTCTTTGTGTCTTCCTCAATTTCTTTCATAAGTGTTCTGTCGTTTTTAGAGTACAGACCCTTTACATTTTTGATTAGGTTTATTCCTCGGTATCTTATGGTCTGGGGCAACTGTAAATGGAATTGATTCCTTAATTCCTCTTTCTTCTGTCTCAGTGTATAGAACTAATTTCTGTGCATTGATTTCATATCCTGCCACATTGCTGAATTCCTGTATGAGTTCTAGCAATTTTGGGGTGGTGTCTTTTGGGTTTTCTATGGAAAGTATCATGTCATCTGCGAAGAGTGAGAGCTTGACTTCTTTGCCAATTTCAATGCTTTTTATTTCTTTTTGTTGTCTGATGGCTCAGGCTAGGACTTCTAGTACTGTGTTGAACAACAGTGGTGAGAGTGAGCATCCCTGTCATGTTCCTGACCATAGGGGAAAAGCTCAGTTTTTCCTCATTGAGAATGATATTTGTTGTGGGCTTTTCGTCTATGGCTTTTATGATATTGAGGTATATTCCCTCTATTCCTACACTGTGGAGAGTTTTAATCGAGAAAGGATGTTGTATTTTGTCAGGTGCTTTTTTTGCATCAATTGAGAGGATCATATGGTTCTTGTCCTTTCTTTTATTGATGTGATTTTTCATGTTGATTGATTTGCAATGTTGAACCACCCTTGCAGCCCAGGAATAAATTCTACTTGGTGGTGGTGAATAAGCTTTTTAATGTACTGTTGGATCCTATTGGTTAGTATTTTGGTGAGAATTTTGGCATCCATGTTCATCAGGGATATTGGTCCATAGTTCTCCTTTTTGGTGGGGATCTTTGTCTGATTTTGGGATCAATGTAATGCTGGCCTCATAGAACAAGTTTGGAAGTTTTCCTTCTGTTTCTATTTTTTGAAACAGCTTCAGAAGATAAGTATTAGTTCTTTAAATGTTTGGTTGAACTCCCCTGGGAAGCCTTCCAGCCCTGGACTCTTGTTTTTGGGAGATTTTTGATTACTGTTTCAATTTCCTTGCTGGTTATGGGTCTGTTCAGGTTTTCTATTTCTTCCTGTTTCAGTTTTGGTAGCTTGTAAGTTTCTAGGAATGCATCCATTCCTTTTAGATTGCCTAATGTGTTGGCATACAGTTGCTCATGATATGTTCCTAAAATTGTTTGTACTTCCTTGGTATTGGTCATGATCTCTCCTCTTTTACCCCAAAGATACAAATGTAATGATCTAAAGGGGCACATGTATCCCCATATTTATAGCAGCAATGTCCACAATAGCCAAACTATGGAAAGAGCTGACATGTCCATCAAAAGATGAATGAATAAAGAAGATATGGTATGTATGTATGTATACACACACACACACACACACACACACACAGACAATGGAATATTACTCAGCCATCAGTGTGGATGAATACTTACCATGTGCATCAACATGGATGGAACTGAAGGGTATTATGCTGCAAAATAAGTCAATCAGAGAAAAACAATTATCACATGGTTTCACTCATATGTTAAATATAAGAAAAGGCACAGAGGATCGTAGGGGAAGGGAGGGAAAACTGAATGGGAAGAAATCAGAGAGGAAGACAAACCATGAGAGACCTAACTATAGGAAACAAACTGAGGGTTTCTGGAGGGGAGGCAGTTGGGGGGATGGGGTAATTGGGTGATGCACATTATGGAGGGCTCATGATGTGATGAGCACTGGGTGTTATACACTGGGTGTTATAACTCTACATCTGAAACTAATGATGTACTATATGTTGACTAATTGAATTTAATTTAAAAAATAAATTTAAAAAAGGAAGTAATTAGGGGTGTCTGGGTAACTCAGTCAGTTGAGCATCAGACTCTTGATTTTAGCTCAAGTTATAATCTCAGGGTCCTAGGATCTATCCCTACATCAGGCTCCACCCTCAGCTCAGCTGGGAGTCTGCTTGAGATTCTTTCCTTTTGCCCCTCCCCTCTGCTCAAGTGCCCTCTCTTTCAAATAAATAAATCTTCAAAAAAATAAGAAGTAATTATAATTCATGTATATAGGGAATTTCCTAAATTTATATCAGATTTTACAGTACTTCAGGTAAAATGTTATTGTAGCTACTAAATACACCAAATACATTGTGGTGATAACGATGGTGCTCTGAAGTTGGTCTTTTCTGGGTTTGAATACTGGCCATCCTACTTAATACATGTACAGCTTTGACAATTTATTTAATGTCCTCAATTTTCTATCTCATAAATTTATTTGAAGTATAAATAATACACAAGCTTGTATGCAATGCCCAACAGACAATATGTGTCCAATATGTAGCTTTATTATTATACGAATAGATATTACTAATATCTATGACCACTGCCAATGAACAGTGTAGGGATAGATATGTATACATGTGTGTATGTATGTATCCTTTGCAAAATTTTATTCTGTTTTAAAATGTTTAAGTTTCTTGATTCATCCTTAGGCCACTGATACTAAAATCCTCTATCTAACTTTCATCATGACCATCGTCCCTTTTGTACCATATAAACCTAAGGGTAAGAGAACGGATGTCAGAATGTGGGTTTCAATGACTCTATTAGAAGACTCTGATAAGTGCCTGGAACATTTTATTTTTTTAAGTACTATTGTTTATTTATGTATTTACATATTTGTTTTAATTTTTTATCTTACTACCCCATTATTGTTGTTGTTGCTGTTATTGGTCCATTGATAAAGCATTTCTGGATTTAATGTAGAATACAAAAGTAAATGCAAGAACAACAAAAAAATTGTCCTGTTTGTATCACAGTCTGGCCCATGACTCAAGGTCAGTATTGAAGCCAACAAAGAAAAGAAAAATAAGCCAAGGACTGAATTCATATTTGGACTGTTGCATTCTGGGTGTGTCATGGGGCTTCACAACCTTTTAGGTTAGATTACTTACTCTGTTCTCATTTCCCCATGCTCCATGTGTTTTTCAGGAAGAGCTTCCAATGGAAAAGGCACTGATCCATACCAGCTGCAAGAAGTTTATAACGATCAATTTAAATGAGCAAACAGTGACTGAACACCTATCCTATGAAGAATCCATGCTAAGCGGCAGCACACAAAATGGGGAACCAAGTACTAGGTCTGCCTTTCAAAGGTTCAAACTACGGTTGAAGAAAGAGGAAGAGGAGAGGCAGAGGGGGAGGGAAAGAAGGAGGAAAATAAACAGGGAGGGATGTCCCATAGGACTGCCACAAAGATAAGCACTAAACAGAAGAACAAACAAATTGCAGTAGAAGAGGGGATATGAGCTAAATTGTTTCAACAGTCCAAAGAAGAGAGGAGTCCTTTTTTGAACCCATCTATAAACTAAATTTCCTACTTGATTTCAAAATAGTGAAGGGACATTCAAGTTTCTATTCTTATTCCTTTTATTTTAAAATTAAAATTATATTTTTAACTCCTGAATATTGATGCTGTGAGTGGAGATTGATTATCCTTGCTGAGTTTATAGTACATCTCACTGCTTTAAACACACCTACCTCTTTATATCCAGGCTATTAATAAAACCAGAGTTCATCTAGTCTCCCCTAGCCCTTGCAACTTAAAGCAGGGGGAGGCGGCTACTAAGGGGTTCTTCTTGGCAGGAAGTCGGAGTCACTTTGGGAAAGGATGGGTTAGGGACAGGTTCCGGCAATGGCTGCCCAGGCAGAGCAGGCAGCAAGTCATTGAAATATATTCGCTTTCATTCCCAATCTACAGATGAGGAAACAGAGATGGGAGGTGCATTGCTCAGGTTCATGGCTAGAAAGCTCTGAACTAGGATTTGAGCCCTGCTGATCTTATCCCTAAGAAGCCACTTCTTATTTCTACTCTATCATAAGCATCTCCTTGCCACGATTACAATCCCCCCAATAGGAGAATGTCTTTTTGGACATCGAATTGCAAATAATTTTTTATTCTATGTAAATTATGTTCTTATAGATGCTAGTTTATTGTGGATCAATTATTAGAAATGAGCAATAATAATGAAAAATGGAACTAGGATTTCATCTGTTAGGAAGAGAGACATAGAATCTCCTCACTTAACAGGAGGTCAAAGCTCAGGTTCTGCCTCCTTCGTCGATTGATAAAAGTTCAGAGAGGGTGTTGTAACCTACCTTAGTTCACAACTACCTTGTCGTGAAGCAGGTGTTAGAATCTGTATCTCCTGAGACCTCATCAGCACGAATTCTTCCCCCAGTCGGCCTGGTAGTTGTCGCAGCCATGTTAGAACTGGCAATATTTCGATCTTTCTTCCGCCTTCTCTTGTCTGGCTAGGTCTGTGCATCCGGGAGCAAGTAAGACTCTATGGCACAGAATCATCCTCCCCCTACATCTATGCTTGCTTAGGAGCACAGTGTGCACACATGTATTTTACATAGTTTTCCAAGAAAGCCGTTTTGTACTACACATTGCTCCAGGGATCTGATTGCTTTAGATGAACACGGGGAATCATAACATGTTGCTTAAGAGCAAAGCATTTGGGATCCCATCAGGGTTTGAGTCCTGGGCCTGTCCCTCACTATTATCATCTCTGTGCCTCAGATTTCTCATATCTAGAGTAAGGGGAACAATGATATGTCACAGAGTTATGGACATCGAAAGAGGCATTATATGGAAATAGACGTTACGTGTATTGGGAATTCGTTCGGTTTTTGTTATTGATGACATTTATTTATTTTATTGATGGGAAGTTAAGCTGTTTACAGTTTGGGGCTATAATAAGTGAAGTCGCTATGAATGTTTTTGTACAAGTTTTTTTGTGAATATTTATTTTCACTTTTCTTGACTACTTAGAGGAGTATAATGTCTGGGTCGTAGGGTAGGTGTGTATTTTAGATTACTAGAAAGAGCCAGATTTTTTCCCCAAAGTGGTTGTACCACTTTATATTCCCACCAAGGTGTGAGAGTCAATTTGGCATTTTTTCTCTATTATACATGTTTTCTTTTCCATTGATTTCTGCTCTTGTCTTTCCAATGTCCCTCATTCTTCTTATATTGGGGTTACTCTTCCCTTCCTTTCCTACCTTCTTAAGATGTAATCTTAGGTCTTCGGGTTGAGTTCTTTTTTCTGCTTTTTTACTAGAAGCATGTAAAGCTATTCATTTCTTTCTGAGCACTGCTTTAGCTATATCCCTCAAGCTTTGATACCTGTTTGCATTGCTGTTGTGTTAAAACTATTTTCTCATTTCTCTTTTTAATAAACTTACATTCCAGAAAAGTTTTTGACCTCCAAAGAAATTGAGAAGATAATACAGAGAGTCCCCATGGGCCTCACACTCGGCTTCCCCATTATCGGCATCTACATTACTTAGTAAATCAGGTACAATTAAGAAACCATTTTCGGTACAGTTATTATTAACTGAAGTCCATACTCTAGTCACATCTTCTTAGTTTTTACATAGCACCCTTTTTTCTGTTCTAGAACCCCACAATCTGTTACATTACATTTAGGGATCCTATTGGCTGTGACAGTTTCTCAGACTTTCCTTGTTTCCTAGATAACCTTGACAGTTCTGAGGAGGACAGGTCCGGTATTTTATAGAATTTCTTTCAGATGGGATATAGCTGATGCTTTCTTCGTAATTAGACTGGAGTCATATGTGAGTTCTTTTTTTTCATAGTGGGCTCTTGATAAGTGTGCTTATGCTATCCACATGTTTGGGATTATTTCCTGGATGTATTATTACTAATCATTTCTAATTTAATTCCATGCATAAATAAAGCATGCTATTAATTTTTTTTTAAATTAAGACTTGAGCTATGGCCCTGCATGGCACCATTTTTGAAGTATCATTTTGAAGCATCTTTTTCTAGATCTTGGTGAGTGTACCATGAGCAAGTGAAAAAAAAATGTGTATTTGACAGTTACTGGGTTTATTCTTGCATAATTATCAGTTAGGGCCACAATTAATGTTGTTCATCTTATCTCTATCTTTTCTGATTCCTTTTTTGTTCTGTTATTCTCTCAATGGCTGCTAAAAGGGTAATAAAGCCTTTAACTATGATTATAGGATTGTCTATTCTTTTCTTTCTGTCAGAGTAGTAAATGGCTGGACCAAAGTCACACGACTCATTTGTTTAAATGCCTATCTTTATCATTGATCTTCCCTCCAAAATTTTTGAGGTGGAATAAAGAGTGGTTGCAAATGTTCTTTGTGAAATGCAGAATAGCTTCTGGCAGAGAATCCCCACAAGATAGTGTCATACGTAGTCTGCGGTAAGGGCGACACCACCTCAGCTCTTCATGCCTCTTAATATGACAGTCTTTGCCATGAGACTTTGCAACTCTTTCCACTGAGTCAAAGTCTATTTAACCACACCTCGCGCTGAGCTTTCCTTCATGACTTGTTTGTCCAATGAGACAATCAACAATATGACACAAATAAAGGCTTGAAAATCACTTGTTTATCGGGACTTTCTGCCTGCTGCTCTTGGGAATCCTGCAACCACCACCATGTGAATGAATCTGGGCGAGGCTGTGGGATAATGAGAGACATGTGGCCTGTCAGCCCACTGACACTGAACCAACAACCATACTTGTGAGTAATGCCATCCTGACCACCCAGCCCTAGCTGAGCTGCTAAGTGGGCCCAGACTGGAACTGCTGAGCCAACTCACAGAATTGTCAGGAATAATACATTTTGTTGTGTAAGCCAAAATGTTTTGGAGTAATAGTTACACAGCAAGGATTAACTGACACAATTCCCACCCTTGGTCTTATATATACTTTGGGTCTGCGCCCCTAGACGCACGTTCCACGTGGTCTTTGTGGTGGTGGAGAAGGAGGTGGTATAGTGAAAATAAGATAAGCAGTTGAGATCAATGTGCCCCATACTATACAATGACCTGATTCATTTCATGTAGAGTAAGAGAAATACGAATTCATCTGTGGCTAAGCCCATTCTACCCTTAAGTACAAATAACCATGGTGTAGATGAGATATTTTTGGTGACTGTATTTTACTAAAAAGGATATCATAAAGGATCTTTTCTTTTCTACTCTCCGAACATACTAGCGGGCTTATTTTGTAAGACATCTTGGAAAGAACATTAATTAATTTTCATGCTAAACTTGTTCTGCGATGTTGGCCTCCTTGGAGAAATGGATGTTAGGGAGCGCCGCTGCAATGCTTCCTTCAGATCATTTTGTCTAATCCTCTTCTAACCATAAGACATCTTCTATAAATGCAAATATTTGTTGTTACTTAAAACTGTAGATAGAATCTATTTAATATGCAGCAAACATAGACAAGATGATTGTGGTAAACTCACAGATTCAAACATATGGTTGACTGTCATCAATCAAAAATAAATTGGGTATTTTTTATCATAAAGCAAACAGAAATCCATTTAAAATATACAATACTTAATGCTTTATAGAGTTCATATTTGTCATTGTATGGGAAAGTTCATTCAGACACCAAACACCAGGGTTCTTTCTTCTTGGACAACTCAGGCCGTTCTTTTGTCTTTGGCCAAATAGCTTATGCCAGGCACATGGAAAGAACACAGGATTCAGATCCCAAAAAATTGTGTTTGATTTTTAGTATTATAATTAATAAGCCACGTTTTGAGGGATAATTAGACTATTTAATATCTTTGCAAATAAACTTTCTTATCTCTAAAATAGCTTGCATTTATTGAATATTTACTATGTGCCACACACTGGACAATATGCTTTATTTATTTTTTATTTTATCAACATATAATGTACTATTTGCTTCAGGGGTACAGGTCTATGAATCTTCAGTCTTACACAATTCACATCACTCACCATAGCACATACCCTCCCCAATGTCCATCACCCAGCCACCCCATCCCTCCCCTCCCACCCCCCAGTAACCCTCAGTTTGTTTCCCGAGATTAAGATTCTCTTATGGTTTGTCTCCCTCCCAATCCCATCTTGTTTCATTTTTCCCCCCTCCTTCCCCCTCCTGACCCCAGGCCCTTCCTCTCAAATTCCTCATATCAGAGAGATCATATGATAATTTGGACAATATACTTTATAGGGGATATCTCATCAATTCTCACAGAAACCATAGGAGGTAGACTTTTTCTTATTTTCATTTTATCTACAAGGAAATTAAGGTTTAGAGAGTTTAGGTAATTTGTCTGAAGTGATAAAGACTGCGATTTATAGAGCTGAGGTTCTAGACGGTTCTGACTCCAGAATTCAAAACTGTAATTACTCTGCCACAATCATTATCTGCCTCCCCCCATGCTACCTCCATCTCAGTTCTCTTGGGAATTTTGCTCCTTTTCAATATGAAAGCATTAAAATAAGGATAAAATGAGAATGCATATGTAAGAGTTTATGTACTTTTAAGCTTAGTGCTTTCAAGCACTATACATATTAATATTCACTCAACAAGTAATTATAAGCAGCTACCATGCAAGTAACAATTGCCAGACTGGATTTCAACCAACCCAGTGTCTGCACAGTTACTCCAAGGAATGCATGCTAAAAGTCGGAATTGTCCTCCATGACACTAATATCCAAAAGTTCACCATGTACCCCTAATATTTTTGTTGCCTTTAATAACTTTGTTGATCGTCTGTGAACGTATGTAAATATTTTTGAATTAGTATGTGTATCTTCATTCCCTACCTCTGTGGTAACAAGTTCCATATGTTTATTCTCAACTCAGTTGTCCTTTTGTTTGTTGTTTAAAGTCTCTCAAATTTCAAAGGGTGTTTCTAGTATTCTGAGATCTCATGGACGAGTTATAGCGAACTTACTTAAATCCTTCGTGATTGTATAGATTGCAATTATATCTTACTCGGTCTTTGTTTTCCCATCTTCCCAATCTGAAGAGTCATAATATTTTTGAAACTCTTTTTAGAAACATTGGTGTTGTCTCTGTGATGTCGAACATCTGGCTGAAAATGGACTAAAGAAGGGAAACATCAGGATGCATTCACGTATCCAGCTGTTTGGCATTAGGTGAGTACGTTTCTAGTTCTCATTCAGATACATAGAGGCAGGGACTCCATGGCCATAGCTTCCTTCCTCTAAGGGTCACTGACTGGTGCAAGAGGGTACTAGGGTTTAGGAACGATAAATCAGGATATCATGGTGTCAACACATCCAAGGAGGTGATTGAATTCAATTTCTGTTCTCTGGCTTTGAAACAATAAGATTATTTTCCTCTAGTGACTTGCAATGGCAGAGAACTGAAAATGAATTCCAAAAAAGAAGCCTCCAAGAGTGTTTAGTAACTAGATGGGAGCTTTGTTGCTGTTGTGGTAAGTTTTAAAGTTGGGACATCCTGTGGTTTGGGAGGGATTAGAAAAAGCGACCAGGAAGAACTATTAAGGAAGTGTTCTTGAAAACCCTTTTCTCAAATGAGGCCATAATTGTGTAACTTGTATATAGTTGTGGTACTTTCATAGTGTACTGCACAAGACATCTTCCATGATAAATTACCTACAACATTTGGATAATGGAAGAAAAGGGCCATTTAATATTACATACAACGAGCAAAGTATTGCGGTTTCTAATTAAGCGCCTAAGTCTTTTGTACAATGAACTATTTGTTGAACTTTTAAAATATAATTTGGAACCTTTGAGTAAATGACTTACGGCCATGTGGTAAAAAACAGAGACATTTATGCTGGGACACATGGATTGCGTTATCTTTTCTTAGGCTTGCTTGCTCTTCCACAGACTGGGCGAGACTACCTGGTAGAGGCCAGGAAGCAAGAATCCAGGTGATTTGGCAGGAAGGACCCTGCTCTACCTTAGCTGGCAGTAAGCCAAAGGTCATTCTGAAAGAACTTCTTAGATTAGCTGTTGTCTGGGAGGTGGTACCTTCTGATTTTGAAATGTTAGAGACATCAAGGATAAAGAAATCCCAGTAGGGCCCAGGGAACTGTGTAATAGTTTAAGAAGGGTTCCTTAGGTCATCTTGTGCAATAACTTGTTTCCTGAAATTTACCTTCAGGGAGAAACTGAAAACCTTCCTTGTGCTTGGATATATAACTTAAGGACAAGAGAGCACATGCCAGCATGTTTATGCATATATTTTGATCCCTTTAATAGTCAGTTATTTGAAGTCCCATTTACTGGGATTTGGCCAGAAACAGTCTCAGTTCTCAGAAAAAAAAAAAAATGTCCTAAAGAACCACCAAGAGGCTCAAGAGACTTCTTGGACATCAAACATCTTTACAAACATTTTTGATGAGTCAAGTGTAAACAAGTCAGATAGATAGAGGCCAATTTTTTCTTGACAAACATGAACTTAATAACAAGGGAATGAGGGTTGAGAGGGAGAAAGAAAAGGTGGGAAGGTCTTGGGAAAACATGTTCTGAGCTTTGATGATCACCGGGTGTTATACAAAGATTTCTTGATGCATGAACATGACCAGAGCTGGAGTCACTCAACGCTGCTATTGTTCCCGCAGGAAATCTGGTGATAATATTTGGTTCAGTTGCTATGTGGTATTGCCCAAAGTGACTCTGATATAAAACCCTCCATGATGTCACAGTTCTGCATAGTAATCGATAGTACTATTTGGGGGTGTCCTTTTTTTGAGAATTAGAATATTTCCTTGCTTAGTAAATGTGAATACAATCACATCTAGAATTCGGTAAGTATAAATAAGCATATCAGAAAAGACTTCTTGTATAAGAAGGTGCTTAAAACGAGTTATAAAGGATACGAAGAATTTAGCCATTCATAGAAATATGGTCCAGTTAATAGAAAAAAAAATGTTTCAGATACAATAGAAGTGAAGGGCGTTTTCAGGAAACTACAAATAGTCAGGATTCCTAGAATGTCAAATGGGAGGAGGAGATGGAAGGAGGTGAGATTGGGAAGGAAAGCAGGGCTCAGATCATGACAATATTTTGAGGGTAATGATTAACTTTAGAGAGGTCGTAATGAGGAAGAGGAATGGTCACATTAAACCTGGTGTTTAGCCGTAACGTAGAAAATGGATTAGATAGAGCTAAAACTATAACTGGGTAAAAGATTCAAGTGATGTTGCAGTATTTCAGGAAGGATCTTAAAAAGATCTCAAAAGTGGCCATGGAAATAGGGTTAGATGGCAGGATGGGAGAGGAAATAAAGAGATTCCGTTTCTCTAGTTACAATACTAAAAGCTAGCAAAGACGGAGAAGTCGTGGATAGCCTTCCAATTAGCACAAACTCTGGAACATAGATTTTGGGTTCAGAAGTCTGGGTTTAAATCCCACCTCCAAAACTTACCAGATAGGCGACCTTAGACAACTCACTTAATCTGTCCCTTAGTTTCTGCATCTGTCTAATGGGAATAAAATAATCTAACTCAAAGGGTTGTTATATGAGGATTAATTGAGTTAATATGTGAAGCATATAAGGAGTGTCTGGCAAAGAGTAAGCATTATACATTATATATTATTAGTGCTATGCTATGCACAGGTATTATGCCCAGCCCTTAATATCTATTTTATTGGTTAATCTTTAAAATAACCCCATGAAAAGGGCATGGCCTTCTTATTTTTCAGATGAGGATACTGTGGCTTGGGGGGTTTACATAACTTTTCCTTAGTCTCAGAGCCTGTAAGTGGTAAAGATGCAATGTAAGCCCAGAGCTCCATGCCCTTAACATTTTGTTATGACTTCTGCGAAAGTTCAAGTCTCCTTGCCTCTGAAAAGGGAGAAACTCAGGCATAATGTACTATATATGATGCCTTCTCTGCCATTCGTGTCCAGAAGAGAATGCTTGCAGCAGTACTCTTCATAGGAGGTGGTGTGGTACCACCGCAAATAGGAAAGTTCAAATTTAGGACACCTGGTTTAAATATCGACTCCTAATTTATGATTATTGCTTTGAGAAATTTCTTCATCTGGGTGTGGTTGAAGAAGGAAGATAATCAAGCTGGAGAAAGCCCTTTATAAATGATAACATGCCAGATAAGCATTAGTCACTGTCCCTTTAAAAAGAGTAAAATAATAGTCAGCCATGATCGTGACTACTTTTCTCAACTAGCCATAAAAAAAAAATCACAAATAAAAATAAAAGCCAGCCATAAATAAAAATCATCCCTCTCCAATATCATTAATTCTACATCTTCAGAAAAAATATCTTTGTCACTTTGCATTGTACATAAACTTGCAAATGTAATTCACTGTTGTTTCTTAATTCCTTACAGTCAGCACTATGTTAGCATGAGTCAAACCCAATTTAAACCATTTATGGCATAAATGAATGCTCCTTCTAGATGGGAGGAGAGAGGAATAAGACCAACAGAAAGCAGCTCAGAACTTCCTAAACTAAGATTTTTTTGTTCTCTAGGGATCCTAGAGCATATTCCCAATAGTCCATGAGAATTTTTTTAACTTGGGAATTTCATATCAATGGAGATCTAAAAATATGTACATAAGCATATTTTTCCCCATCTGATGGCAACCTCACAACCAACAATTGTCCCCATATTCAACAGTGTTTTGGTTTTGAATTTGCTGTACCCACGTAGTTCTACTTCATCCTGGGCTAGAGTGAAAAAAAAGATGGAGGCAGAATTACTATGTAAATGGTGCATTTCTGCCAAGCGAAGGCCAAATGACATCATGTTATGGTTTTACAGTAGTTGGAACAGAGAAGAGTGGTGGAAAAAATGACTGATCTCACAACACACAGATGTATGGGCATGATGACCGCAAAAGAACTTGAACTTTAACAGTGAGTACCATGTTCCTATGTGAGTGGTTTTAATTTCAAGAAAACAACAACATCCATCACATTAAATAAATGTTACTAAACTGAATTTTACTGGGTTGCAACTTTTGTTTGTGTTTAATTAGTAAATGTGTTTGAATTTTATAGTTTAAATGATTTATAGGCATAAGAAGCTACATCCAGGTTTTGAATTGGATATATTTTAGCAACATTATAACAAAAATAATCTAAATCAACATTGACATTAAACAGAATTTTTGTTTCTTTTGAAAGGAGTCTATCCATCACTCAAATTTGAGAAACACTAAAATAGTGGGGGAAAACACAGGTTTTGGAATTAGATAGAATTGGGCTCAGGACTCAGTTTTTCTGCTCCCTGGCTGTGTCATCTTAGGAGACTTGCTTGACTTTGCTAAGCCTTAGCTTCTTTCTTTCTAAAAGGTGTTCATTATAATAATCACAAACACAAATTTCAGTTTTTCCTATGTGTCAGAAATGCTGAAAGTACTGACCCTATATTAATTCTTACTGTTGAAACAATTCTATGAAATATATACTAATATTATGTGTTTTCACAGGCAAGGAAAATGAGACATAGAAAAATTAAGCAATTTGTATAAAATCACATGGCTATCAGAACATGGATCTAGGTCATCTGGCTTTAGAGCTGAAGCTTAACCACTTTGTTACACTGCATTTAGAGTATCCACCATGGTTTCTTACATAAATTTGCGTTGCATATATTCAAATGCAGCTTTCCAGGGTTAGTTTCTGAGCTCTCTCCTGACACAATCTAAGTTCCGTGATTGCCCCTCCCCCAACTGGTAAAAGCACATTTGGTGAAAAGCTGGGGATAGTTCAAGAGACAATCCCTACTAGTGCCACAAGGAAGTCTAACTCATTCCTTCTTGATGTCTACTGCACGTCAGACACTGTGCCTAACAATTTACATGGTGACCTAATTCAAACATGAAGCAACACGGTTAACAAATTAATTTCACTTAAAAAGGAAACTTTTTAATGCTGAGTAATATTCCATCTAAAGTATATGCCACATTCTTTAATGCACTCATTCATAAATGGACATTTGGGTTGATTCCATGTCTTGGCAAATATGAATAGTGCTGCAGCGAACGTGGGAGTTCAGATATCTCTCAGGATCCTGACATCACGTCCTTCAGTTATACAGCCCGAAGTGAGATTGATAGACCATATGAAAGTCCTGTCATTTGCAGCTACATGGATGAACACGGAGGTCATATGTGAAATCAGCCAGACACAGAAAGACAAATGCTACATGGTACCTCTTACCTGAAAAATCTAAAATAGTCAAACTCATAGAAACAGAGAGTAGAATGGTGGTAGCCGGGGGCTGTGAGAAAGAGGAAGTGAAGAGGTATTGGTCAAAGAGTACAAAATTTCAGTGATGTGAGATGAATGAGTTCTGGAAATCTAACGCATGGCATGCTGATGATAGTCAACTATCCTATACCATATATAGTTGACCCTTGAACAATGCAGGGGTCAGGGGCACCAACACTCTCCCGCAATTGCAAATCTGTGTATAACTCTTGACTCCTTAAAAGCTCAACTACTAATAACTTTCCATTGCTTGGGAGCCTTACCAATAACATAAACAATTGGTTGACACATATTGTATATGTTATATGTATTAGACTCTATTCTTACAATAAAGTAAGCTAGAGAAATGTTATTAAGAAAATCACAGTGGAGAGGAAAAATACACTCTCAAGAGTGTGTGTGTGTATTTATTGAAAAAAATCTGCCTTGAGTGCCCCAGCAGGCCAGGGACTGTGGAGACAGCTGGCCTGGCCCCAGGATTGTGATGTTCTGCTGCCTGGGGGCCTGGATCTTCAGCAGCAGGGACAGGGCAGGCCGACAGGTGGTAACAGTAGCTGCGAGGCATAGTACATAGAGCTGCCCCTTACAGAGAGGTGTACCCCCAGCTGGTGGCCAGCAGCAGCTGCTGACATACGTGGCTGCCTCGCCTCTGGAAGCCTCAGGCTGGGAGGAGGGTCCTTGCCAGCCCAGGAAGGGCCCAAGACCAGCAACCCTGGAACTTTGAGAACTCAGAGTTTCTCTTAAGACTGCTCACCGGACCTCTCCATCCTATGCACCGGGCCACCTGCAGCCCTGGCTGGTCCTGGACCTGAAGGCTGCTAGAAGCCTTGGCTGGCCTCTGCGGATACTCAGAGGAAACAGGTGAGATCTCTGGGCCAGTTGCCTTTGATTCAATCCTGTGAAAACTTGGGCAACAGTTGTAAATAAATGCCTTGTGGCTTTTGCTGTCAACTCTGAAAAAAATCCATGTATAATTGAATCTGTGAAGTTCAAATCCATGTTATTCAAAAGTCAACTATATATGTTTGTGTATATACATATGTGTGTGTGTGTGTGTGTGTGTGTGTAAATATATATAGAGAGAGAGACAGAGACAGAGACAGAGACAGAGAGACCAAGAGATAAAGATTTCTTTCTAGGGATCGGTCATGTGATTATGGAGACTGGTAAGTCCAGATCCAGGCGAGCTGTTTGTATATGTGAGTATAGTTTCAAGAGCCTAAGAACTAAGAAAGCCAATGCTTAATTTCTAGTCTGAGTGTGAGTCCAAGTGTTAGCTTTTATTACTTGAATTTCAAGAGAAGACACATGTTCTCAGCTTGAACACAGACAAGCAGAGAGAGAAAACTTTCTACTCAGCATTCTTTCTTCTATTCAGACCTTCAGTGAATTGGATGAGGCCCATCCATTTAGGGAGTAAAAATGACTCAAATGTTAATCTCCTCCCGAATAACCTTCACAAACATACACAAAATAATGTTTAAACAAATATCTGGGCACTTCATGGCCCAGTTGAATCAACACATAAAAATGGCCATTGTAGTAATCCTTCAGATGGCTGATTTATACATTGATGAACTTCATTCATGTACTCATTCAACCAGTGAATCAACAAATATGTTACTGGCCTCCACGTGCTAGACACTATACCAAGCTGAATATTCAAAGGTTAATAAATCTCCTGTCCTCAAGACTGCAAAATCTACTGGTCACATTGATAAATATCTATTTTGTATGATATAATATAAAAATTGTCCTCAGAAAATATTCTATGATCCTTAAAAATCGCTACATTTAGTGTTTTGTAATTATGTTTTAAATATACAGGTTTTACACTTTATAATTGGAAGCCAAGCTCAAGCCACATCTTTACAGGGAAAGTCTTGAAATCCAAGGGTTAAAGCATCAATTGACTTCTGTGAGCTTTCTTTCTCTCCATTGGAGTTTCCCATAGGGTATATGCCACAAAGCATGGATCTTCAATTATGCCCCACTGGATATGTTCTGAGGAATTGGAAATTGTAGGAGTGAGGGTAAAATTCCTATTCAGCTTCTCTACAAGCATCTTTGACACAGTGGGAATGGGAGGTAAAGGTAGTACAGAAAGGGTTCATTCATCCAGCCAAGCAATAAAATAAAAATCCCCCCCACCATCATCTACAGGGTGTTAAGTACTACAGGAATCAATCAAATCACATTTAGCAGTGAACTGAAATTAAAATCTAGTGTAAGGTGGGGAGAGGGGTAGAGACAAAGGATGGGGCATACCACTTAACATGTTTCTTTCCTGAGAAGTGAACTTCTTTGGGGAGGGGAGCTCAGACTAATAATTTGTTTTATGTAACCCCACACCTTTTCAGCCCTTAGCATGGCTGCTGGAAAGAAAAATTGTGGGGTTATGAAAAAACATGGTTGAGAGGTAATTAGGTAGAGCAGGTAAGGACTTGAGATCTAGATTAAGAGAGATACAAGTTGGAACCCAGTTTTGCTATCGAATAGCTAACACCTTGGGGGAGATATTTAATTCCCTGAGGTTAATTTCTTCATCTATAATATGGGAATGAGGATCATACCTAATTTTTAGGGATGATGCCAACATACATGTGGTAAAAAACTAGAGGGTGACTGTATCAGAGGGCACACTTGAGTAGTTAGCTTTCATTACTTGAATTAAACTAAGTCTAAATGTCTTTCTTTTTTGTGGTGCCTGGCACAATGTAAACACTCAGTGAGTATTGCTAATTGTTAGTGATAATTGTTGGTAATATAAAAAATATAAGTGCTTTTTAAAATTATACTATCACAATACAGAAAATTCATGAAGAAAAAAAGAGATGGAGAAAAAACAAATTGACGTTGTCAAATGGGACTTCAACCAAAGTCTCAGGAAGAGCCTGCTTTTTCCATCCTGAAAATGGCCGAACTTTACCACAGGTTTTCTATATAGAAAAAAAGCTTACCTTGTCTCTACTTCACGTCACTCAGCCTCACAAAGTGGAAAGCCAGATTATCCGCTCTGTCTCTTATTCTTAGACCAAGAGTAGACATCCTCTTCCATGTGCTTGTGGGAAGGTTTGAGGTTTGCCTGGCTCCAAAGAGCTAATCCAAGGAAACATCTTCCATTCTTTACTGGGCTATTAATCCAAAAGATAATTGGAGGCTGCTGTGGCTGAGCAGTTGGAAACATTTTCCAGAAATAGTTAGCAAGTTACAATTCTGCATTAGCCCTTCTCCTTTCTAGAATTGTAAGGCTGCATTGAATTGGCATGTGTCGATGTCATCACTTACAGAGTGCTTTCTGTGTGTTAGGCTCTGGTAGGTGTTTTGTAAACATTATCTCATTTTCGTCTTAACAGCGGGGCTGTGAAGTCAGCACTAATACCCCAAATTTACATGTGAGAAACTTGAAACTGAGGTGACCCTAAATGAGGAGTAGCCCCTCACCACCACATTATGGCGGACAGTTTTGTTAACAATTTGACTCTTGAGTGAGTTTGAAAGGACTCGGTTTGGTGAGGAAAGCCAGGCTCGTAGGCTCATCACCTCTGGCCGTGGTGTTAATCCAAGTCTTTCTCAACCCTGGGAGCAAGGCAGAAACAACCACAGTGGTGCTACTTGCTGAATGGGGGTTCGTTCTCTCCACAGAATGGACGAAATAGACAGCTTGTTGACTGTGCCTTGGGCCACAGAAAACCTGCAAGCCACGTGCTCCGAAGAAAAGCCAGACTTCTCAAGAGAAAATTATCTTTTCCAGATTGTGCAAAACTTTGGAGAGCGGAGCTAGTCAGGTTAATGCAGTTGAGCGCAAAGGCAAAGTAGGAGGGGAAAGAGAGCAAAACTAATGAAGCTCGGCCTTTGATCTCTGCTCATCAAGGCATTTCACGAGGTACTTTATGATCATGTAGTACTCGGTTCCTAATGAAAATGGTTTAAGTATGATTTTACTGGAGAGATCTAAGAAGCAGCCATTTAGGGAAGCAAGCCAGATATTAGGTAACTCAAGACCACTCAGGAAATCAAAACAAAGTTACAGCTCCATTAGCCAAGTGTAGTGTTTTTGGAGGGAAGGCAAAGGGGCCCAGGTAGCCAGAAATTTTCCCTGCCTTCATTCTCCCCACGGAAAATATCAAGTACATTGCACATTCTGGGGCATCTTAATCCCTACTCTTAACCCTTATGCAAGCAGGGCTACAAGTCTTTACCACCTTTGCACACTAGCACTCAGCTGTTGACCTTATAATAATTTGCCTTTCCACTCTTGGCAGAGCCTAACGTGCCAGATGGACACTTCATTGAGTGTACATGTTCTGGAAGGAAGGAAATGTCTCTCGGGATATGTCTGATGGAAGACAAAGATGTCCAGTGTATTACCCTACATTTCAATAGCACTTCATATTTGCAGAGGGCTTTATCATAATGTTTTATTAGTGATTGCATAAAACAACCCAATGATGGGAGATGGTGATGTTTTTGCCGTGCAAACAAAACTGAGACACATTCAGAATAATTTGCTTCAGCCCACACAGCAAGGATTAGAAATTCTAGACTAAAAGCTACATGTTACCAGAGCCTCACTTGCTTTGGGTTCTCTGAGGTTGTGGCTATGTCTATGCAAGCTCAAACTGATGTTGAAAACCAACTTTTAGTGGTACTGTGAGTATCCACGTTAAATATAAACTTTAGATAAGGCCCAATAAATACATCGTAGTGGAAAGACCATGAGAGTGGTTTGCCACTTTCTTCTTTATTTGCATGATCTCACATTTTTCTCGTTCTTCCAGTTGATTTTCAGTGACATTTCTATTATGCCTCCTTTTACCATTCACCTCCCAACTGTGAACACCCCTGAGGGTCTAGTTCCTGTGTTTCTGGTCACACTACTCTCTCCACCTTCAAAGAACACCACAAAATTAATAAACCCCAAATTGCCAAGTTGTTCTCTCTCTTCCATATTCTTTATGTCTTTTATTCATTTGTTGATTCAACCCATATTTCTTTTATCTACTACATTCTAGGGGCACATGACAAATGAGTGGTTAAACACCAGAGCTTCCTTTCATATAGGTCATTGGCAATCAAGAGAGCCACATAGAGAGAATTCCAGTATTCTGTAACAAATGTTGTAATAATCTTGGCATTAGTAGAGCAGAGAAACATTTTGCCTTACCTGAGACTGGCAAGTCAAGGAAGAAATCCTGGAGGAAATAAATTTTTTCCTAATTCTCAGTCCTAATTAACCACTCAATCAATCATATATTTAGCACTGTGTGCAAGTCCAGAATGAGAACAGAAAACATTATGTAAGACACTTATCTGTGACCTCAAGGATTTTACTATATAGGCAGGAAGAAAGGATATTTCTAAAAAACCAGAAGATATCCTCATCACGTTAATATTTGTCTTCCTGTATTTATCTGATTGAACAAATTTTATCTCTCACCTTCATTGTTTATTTTTGCTTTTGTTTATTTTGTATGATCCCAGTGAAAAACTAGTTTTCAAAAAGATTAGATCCTTAATGGAAAACTTTGTCTCCACTAACTAGTTACCATAGAGCTGAAAAGAAATTGTATAGCCTCTTTGAACTTACTTCTTTTTGTCCCAAATGGGATTTATGAATAGTATTAATACTATAAGAATGTTGTGACAATCAAATTGCAAGGATATTATTATAGAAAGTATTTTTCAAACTGTGGCCTGCCCACCATGGAATTATGGTTAGATTATTTTTTAAGATTTATTTATTCATTTGAGAAAGAGAAGTGTGAGCAGGAGGAGGGCCAGAGGGAGAGAAACAAACTCCACACTGAGTGTGGAGCCCCACACAGGACTCCATCCCACGACCTGGTGATCATGACCTGAGCCGAAACCAGGAGTCAGATGCTTACCTGACTGAGCCACCCAGGCATCCCTGGTTAGATTATTTTTACATTGTAAGTATGATGGATTTATTTTAAATGTTTAAATTAAATTATTTGTGAATACATGAATAAAAGTGTTATCACATCTATTTCAAATAAAATAGATTATAAGATGTTTAACAATCTTGAATCTATTTTCATCATATGCTCCAAGTAATTCGTACAATGTTAATAAATGTCAAGGGCATTGGGAATCAGAATTTTAATTTTATAGGAAAGATTCTAGAAATCATCAAGTGATAGCTCTTGTTTTTGCAATAAGAGAGTTGGGACTTACAGTGGTTTAGTATCGTCCTAGGGTCATAAAACTGATTAAACATAGACATGAATTTGGAGCTCATGCCTGCTGGTTTCTCATGCATTAAACTGTACTTCTTGAATTGAGTCAGTTTCTTACTGGAGGCAAATTACTTAGGTCATATTAGGCCAAGGAAAACAAGATCCCATCTGTGGGATATGTGATCTAATGGATTTTATTTCTCTGCTGTTCTGCTTTACTTAGCACCATGTGATACATGAGATGGAGAGGGAAACATGTTGGCACCAAGAAAACGGACTCCCCGAGGGCAGGATTGGTAATTTGTCTCCTCTTATGAAGTCCCAGAAGCTCAGGTCACTTATTCCTTGGGACTCCATCCATTTCCATCTCCAAACCTCCCACCCACCACACACACACACACCAAAGATCCTCTGAATGGTCTCATGAGAGATGGAAAAGCTAGGCATTTATTGAGTACCTCTCATCCCACATAGTTCAGGGCTGCCACACAGGGAGACGATTCACTCACACCTCCACATATGACACCTGGTGGGTGCCGCTAGGAGAGTTCCACTCTGAGGTCTGGGAAGACCCAGGGCAGAAAATGAGAGATGGGGGTGCAATTGTAGCAGGTACATATACAAAATCTGAGCTGTCCCTGAGGCCCATGCTGGAGTGGGGCATGCCAAGAATTGGTGAGGGCAAGCACTGCATCTCATATATTCTCCTGTGCAAATATTGACCTAGTACTTACTATGCATCATATATTCTTCTATACAAACACAAGCAGAATTCTTAATATGCCCCATACACGCTTTGAACTACTTTCTACATATTAAAGTCATGTAATCCTCATGATAACCTATAATGTAGGCAGTAGGACTATATCCATTTTGCAGATGATGAAACTGAGGCAGAGAGGTTAATTAAGTTGCCCAGGTTTACACATTACCAAGTGGTATCGCTGGGAGTTACACGCAGGCATTCTGGTTCCAAAGGTGGTGCCCAGGCTATAGGGCATGAAGCAATGCTTCTGAGGGGAATACAGAAGAGAAATGTTTGACTACTAAGCTGGTATAAAATGAGTAACTATGAAAGACATGCCTGAGTCACTCTAACAAATTTAAGAAAGTTTAATGTGGGCATTTGGGTGGCTCAGATGGTTAAACGTCTGCCTTCAGCTCAGGTCGTGATCCCAGGGTCCTGGGATGGAGCCCCACATTGGGGTCCCTGCTCACTGGGGAGTCTGCTTCTCCCTCTCTCTCTCTGCCTTTCCCCCTGCTTGTGCTCTCTCTTGCTCTGTCAAATAAATAAACAAAATCTTTAAAAAAAAAAAAAAGAAAAGAAGTCCAGAGATTCTTGTACTATCTCCGAGCTGAGTTTTAAAAAGAAAGTTTAATGTAATACTGCAGAGAATGAATTTTGAGGTCAGACAGGCATTCATTCACTTTATCATCCTCTTTCCGGCTGCCTCGCCCAAACCACTTAACTTTTAAACCTCAATTATTTGGAGCAAATAATAAAAAAAAAAAAAAGTAAAGCGTCCATCTTTGCCCTAAGTAAATGAATAAATAAATAAAATTTTAAAAAAACCTCAATTATTTCCTCTGTATAATGGGCCATATTTATTTCACTTATTTCATAGGGTCTTTAGAAGAAGCAATCATTTTAAAATACAGAACGTACTCAGTAAGTCCTTCAAAAATAAATGGTAGCTTAAAATTGTGTATTTTAGGGAATTTTTTATTATGTCACATGTCTCTTCTGTTTTTGAAAGAAATGGGAATGAACAAAGCTTGGTGCTGGCAGTATATGGCTCAGAAGGGAGCAGGCACATTATTTATTTATATACTTGCTTTATAGTTGAAATTCCTCCAAAATGTTTTTCCTGCCCTTGGCCAACTCAGAAAACAAGCAATCCTAACACTGAACAGGACTTAGTTCTCTCTGAAGAACAATCCAGAGTCTGCAGCATATATAGGGTCCTGGAGGGAGTGGATCTGAGTTAGAATACCAGCTCCATGATTACTAACCTGCTGGGTAATTTTTTTTTTCTTAATGTCACTGAGCATTAGTTTTTGTATATTTGAACTGGGTATAATAATAATGCTTATTTAGCAGGGTTGTCATCATGATAAAATGATATGAAATAGATAAAGCAGCTGGCCCATACTATATGCCCAAGACTGTCTGGTAGGAAAGAAAATATAAGTCCAAATTCTGTCCAAGGAAAAAAAATCCTTGCTATGATTTTCTTTCCACCCTTATTTTCCTCCTTATTCTCTATTAGTGTTTCTAGGGCCAGAGGGAGGAATCCTCTGTGTATATTTAAGTTGGTATGTGTTTATTAGCCTAGTAAAATGGCAAGTGGCTAAAGAAAATGGGGCTAGTCTGACAGAATGGCTAGGGTTGGAGTGGAAAGACTGGTAAATAATTATGGAGCAATCCATACAAATTTAACTGGGATACGATTTTGGAAGATTCACTTTCAAAGCATGCAGTACATTGCATTTTAAGAACAGAGGGTGGGCCAGAACAGAGTCTTATTGGTAGGTGATAAGAGAATGGAAAAGAGAGGAGTTTGGGGATAAGGGCTGAATTTAGTCTGTTTTCCAGGAGATCTGGCCACACAATTGGTTCTTGGGCACTTTATCTACAAAACTGGTTAAGCAGCAGTTCTTGTAGTTTTGACATCTGAGAATGAAGACTGGGTCATATATAAGACTGCTCATCTTTTGTTTAGGTCTTAGTTTGATATTTGGCCAAAGCCAACATTGGACAGATGCCTAGTTGCCTCCCAGGAGGTGGTTGGATTCAGAGCATAGCATCTGGGTTACAGCAAAGATCACATCAGGAATATTGTGCATGAAATATCCTGGCACTCATCATTATCCAAATCCATTTGGTACATGGTGTAGACTGGCTCTGGGATTTAGAAATGAAGTTGGCATTACTCAATTCCCCATGTAAATTTAGTGATATTAATAGATGTAGCATGTATTTCATGGTTCAAGACAAAGGCCCACTCCCCAATAATTTCTGGGAAAGCACTCCCCCCGCATGGGGGAAGTCTTATCCTTGCATATAATCTTCTCATGACTCATGCTCTTCCATGGTAGCCGCCCACCTTCCTCCAACCAGCACCCCTCATCCACACTAAGGTGCCCTGTCAATGAAATCACTGCTTTAGACTGGTACATCATACTGTTCATTGTTTGTGACTTCTGAGAAATGTTACTAACTGTATCAAGAGTACTATTTCCCAACTCACCCAATGTTGTGACATTCTGGAGATTCCAAAATGATGTTTTGCTGAAGACTTCCTAGGACTGTAAAAATCGTGGTTTTTTTTTTGTTTTGTTTTGTTTTTTGTTGTTTTTTTTTTATGCAGGAAGAGAGCAAATAACCTTCCTCTCTTACCCGGAGACAGATGTACTCTACGACAGTATAAGGGGCCCTAGCAATGTGTTCCCATTGTTCTATATTTTATAATATTCACAGCATATATTTAAATTGCAATCAGTCAAGACTACTGTCTCTTTCTTCTACCCCTCTGTCATATAGAACCCTGTGCCTAGTGGTGTTGGAATGGCTAAGGGTATTTGGAGGATCCAGCTGAGGAAAAGTTGAATTGGAGGATTCTTTAGCTTGGATTTAGTATGCAGTTTGTAGATATTTCTGTGTTATGATGAATATATTTCTAGCCGCCCAGTATAGAAATGGCTTCTAGAAATACTTCTGCTGCCCCATCTGCTGGCACAGCATTGTGATATGGAGTCCCAGGCCAGGTGATTTAATGTGATATTAATGGTTCGTCTGGCATGCAGAACTAGAATTATATGGCTAGAGGGAAAGAAGAAACAAGTTTGAAATGTATGACCCAGGAGTCAGTTCTGGAAAATTCTACCATTTTTTTTTTCAATGTGCAAAATTACAAGGAGAGGATTTGGGTTTCATCGAAACGTAGAGAAAATGGAAGCCCTCCACTGTCAAAAACATACATGATGATGTAACATAGATAATTATAAATGCTCCATATGCTTTTTGTCTTGTACATGTAAATCACCCACAGTGGAATTTATCATAATTCTGTGTTTATAAGGGCATAATTCCAAAGATACTACAAAGAACGAGTATGTTTATAACTAAAGTTGCATGTTTTATGTATGCTATTGATAATAGAAAGGAAATTTTGATCAGTTATAATAGAGCAAAGGTTGAGCTATCTTTCTGTTCTCCTGTAAAAATCACAAAAATGTCCTATGACTAGGTGGTGATCAAGGAGCATGTAGCCAAGAAATGTAGAAAAAAAGAATTATAGAAGTGTCAGACAGCTAACAAAAATATCATGTTTGTGGATTGTTGGGGAATGTTTATAGTGATTATCACCATACTGTTTATAGTACAGAGGTACAGGTAGCATTGTACCTTCTGTCATCCAGTCCCGGGGTCACTCCGCCTCGCTTGTGCCTCTGTGCAGCATCGTGAGCTTCTTTTAAACCATTTGCTTAGCTCCCACTGCTCCTGCTCCCCACAGTTTCCAACAATGTGCGTGGGGTTGAGCCAGGGAGCAGGAATTATTCTGACCTCTTCCAAACCCAATGACCTCATCGTCTACCTCTCATCTGAATCACTGACCCCCCAGACCACATCCATTCAGGCTTTCCTGTCCCAGGCAGTCAACACATAGATACCCGGGGAACCTAACTCCTCACACAGACATGTGGGAATCTCAGGACTGGCTCATGCAGGACTCCTGCGACAGAGCATATTCTAACTGGGGTAACAAAAAGAGGAAACAACCATGTGGTGTGAGAACCGAAGTTCTTAAAACATTCCTAGGAACAAGTTTAGGGAAGCTGAGTCATTAACTTGACGATGGGCAAGAGAAATGCTCTTCTTTGAACGATAAATTGCATCACACCACTCTCTGGCCTAACGCCTTTCTGTAACTTTCCTTTGCATCTGAAATAAAACTAAAAGACCTGGCAAAGGTCTTCAAAGTCCTTCATGATTTGTCCCTCCTTCCAAACTTTCTAACCACATCTGTTGTGACTTTGAGCTTTGTTCACCAAGTTCTGCTCATCGGACTTGCCCAGATTTCCACCTCTGTGCCTTAAAATATACACATCTTACCTTATGGACATTTTTGTCCATGCTTTTCATCCAGTTTTCATTTTCTCATGCTTTGGGTCTTCACTTATATGTCTCAAACTTCTCAAAAAAGTCTTTCATGACCACACTATCTAAACTAGATCCTATTCCTTACTTTCTATCTCAGCATCAAACACTTAATATTTAGCACTTTTTATAATTATTTGATTAATCTATATACTTACATGTATTTTTGTCTGACTCTTTCACCACACTAGAAATTTAAGGTACCTAGAAGGTTCTCCAGAGATACTTTCCTATTACCTTCAAGTGGCATTATAGATAGAGCCATGGCAACTTACAATGATGCATGTGATACTTTAAACATGTGTATAGTTTCGGATCACACTCCCTGTTGATAGATGGATAGACAGACAGACAGATAGATGATAGAGATGATAGATAGATAGATGATAGATGACATATAGATAGACAAATAAATATGTGCTGAATTAATACATGGTACATGCATGAATGAGTGATTCCATAAACTGAAGATAAGGATCAAGAGCAGAGTCAGGTGAATTGGAGTGGATATGAAGATAAGCATGTATGACTTAGGCCACAAAATTTAAGAAGATTCTCACTCTTTGTTCATGAAAGTTTCTTATAATGTTTCACATGCTGATTCTATACTTCTGTGAACTTAACAGAGAGCCTCTTTAAATTTTCGGCTCTAGCCTTTTCTCTTATCTCATCTTACTCTGAGCCCTGAAGTAGTGACCTGGTAGAGACTCTTAACAGGCACAGATGACCTCCATTTGCCTTAACTGACTGTCACTTGGGGTGGGAATAATTTATGTTGACCTAAACGTTCATGGTTGGCATGGACGATTTCACTCCTTAGCCATGTTCTTGCTGGCACAGATCTTGATAACTCATGGGCTGGTGGTTCTCCATGTTCAGTGTGCATGGTGGATCCTACAGGATTCTAATTTAAAGGTGTAGATTACCCTCTCTTACCCCAAAAGTTCTGAGTCAGTGATCCTCAGAGCACAGTTTGAAACTAATGGGTCTAGTCCTTCTTAATGTCAGTTAAGTGTCCTCAATCAGCTCTATGTGAAAACACAATAGGAACCTGTGGCAGAAACATTGTTACAGGGTCACCAAACTCTGTTATATTTTCTTTCTAGAAACACAAGCCACAACTCCCACCCACCTTGAAGTCAGGTGAAGCCATGGGACTGATTTCTGGGCAGGAGCGATAAATGGTACATCTGGGTGAGGTCCATAAAAATGCCCAGGGGATCCTCTATGTTCTCCTCCTTCTGTCATTGACCAACCAGATGTAGAGCATACGAAGGCCAATCTAAAGACACAGGAGATGAGAGGAACCACTGAATGGAAGGGTCTCACATCTAACTAACCGTGTGGAGCAGCTCCCCTGGATCCAACATGATCTGGTCTATAATGTGAGCGAAAACTAAACATTTATTGTGCTAAGCCACCAAGATTGTGTGCTCAACAGTGTATGTCACCTTTCCTGACAAATGTGAAACTCAGTTTTCCCTTCTGATCAAGGTAAAAAGAAAAATGTAGTACTTGGCATTAACATGCTGAATAACTTTAAAAATTTTCCTTTGTATTCAACATATTTAAATGTCTTGAAATTCATATGAGATGACAAAGAAACACATTAGATCCATACTGAAGATGAAGACATGGGCTCTAGAATCAGACTACTTGGGTGCGCATCCCAACTTCACTACTTACTAACTGGTACTTGGGAAAAGATGTGTAATCTTTCTGAGCCACAGTTTCTTATTTATAAAATGAAGGGTATAATAACACCCTATAATCAGTAATGATAGTATGGTAACTATTATTATTGTAATCATTATCATCATTGTCATTAGTATATAGTTAACATGATAATTAATATTTATTTTTACTAACATTAATGATCTATATTAAATACTAGATTAATATTTAGATAGATTGATAATATTTAGATTAAATATTAAATATAATAGTGATGTGGTTATAAGATATAATAAACCTATTGTATTATTATTTCACATCAATAATAACATTGATAGGGGCCCCTGGGTGGCTCAGTTGGTTAAGTGACTGCTTTCGGCTCAGGTCACGATCCCAGGGTCCTGGGATGGAGCCCTGCATCGGGCTCCCTGCTTGGTGGGGAGCCTGCTTCCCCCTCTCCCTCTGCTGCTCTGCCTGCTTGTGCTCTCTCACTCTCACAGTCAAATAAATAAATAAAATCTTTAAAAAAATAATAATAATACCATTGATATTCATAATGTGTACTAATATTAGTGTTATATATTGGTATAATATTTATATATAACAATATATTAATATTAGTAATGCATATCAGTAAATATACATTATTAGTATTAGTAAAATTGAAAACATCTTACATGTATTTTCTTCTTGATCATATTTTCAGGTTTTGCAAATCCAGAGTTTTTATCCCATGTACTGGATATTGACGCTATAATTCTAATTATGTTAAAAATAGTCTCAGTTAACCCACGAGGTTGTTTGATAGTATTTTTTGTAAATAATCAATGTCTTTTACTTTAGCAAACATGTGATCCTATCGAGACACTGTGAGTTGTGAGGGTACTAGTCACTGATCCGTAGCCGCACAGGGATGTTTTACGCTGTTGGTTTCTACTTCATGAAGTTATGCCATGATCTGTTCTCCAGGCTTTTTGTATCTGATTAAAATAAATAAAATGCCTGAATTTTGTGTTACTCCTGAGATATAAACAGATTTCAACAAGATGTCAAGTTAAATCCAACAAATGTGCATCCACAATCTTTGCCAATAGTATTGCAAGAGGCACTGAAGTCTTTCTTATGAAAAATTTGACTCAGAAAAGTTTCATCTTCAAAAAAATCGAAGGGAGAAAAGTGACTCATTTTACATATCAGAGATAGGTAATCTATATATTGATACATATTACATTAAAAACGTGTGTGTGTATAAAGTTACAATTTAAGAGTTGACAAGAACAGATTTCTTTTTAACTGCTTTATTGAGGTATAAGTAGCATCCATTAAACTACACGTATTTCACGTGTACCATTTGATAAATTTTGACAAATATCTGCACCCATGAGGTTATCACCACAATCAAGATGAGAAATCTATCCATCACCCCTCAAAATTTCCTTGTGATCTTTGAGAATCCCTCCCTCTTTCTTTTTCCTAGGAGTCACTAATCTGCTTTTCGTCACTACAAATTAGCTGGCATTTTCTAGAATTTTATAGAAAGAGAATTATATAGTATGTACTCTCTGTCTGGCTTCTTTCTTAGCATCATTCTTTTGAGATTTACCCATGGTGTTGCCTACGTAAACAGTCCATTCATGTTTACTGTTGAGTACTGTTCCACTGTGTACATCTACCACATTTGTTTTCCCATTCACTCGGTGGGCATTTGGATTATTTCCAGGTTTGGGTTATTACAAAATAAATTATTATGTGTATTTGTAAGTATCTTTGTATGGACATATGCTTTTATTCCTTTTTATAAATTCCTAGGAATGGAATAGCTGGATCATGGGGAAGGTGTACGTTGAGTTTTTAAGAAACTGTCAGACTGTTTTCCAAAGTGGTTATACCATTTTACATCCCCATACACAGTGAATACGATTTCAAGTTCTTTCACATCCTCAGCAGCACCTAGTATGGTCAGTGTTTTTATTTTAGCCATCCTAGTAGGTGTGTAGTGATGTTTTAAACGTGCATTTCTCTAATGACTAATGTCGGTGAAAGTCTTCACAGGTGCTGATCTCCATTTGAATATCTGTGGTAAAGTTTCCTTTCAACCCTTCTGACCATTTTGGGGGTGATTTTTAATGTGGGGTTTCAAAAGCTTTTTAAATATCCTGGATGTAAGGGGTGCCTGGGTGGCTTGGTCGGTTGGGTGTCTGACTTGATTTTGGCTCAGGTCATGATCTCAGGGTCATAGGATCAAGCCCCACATTGGGCTCTGTGGTCATCATGGAGTCTGCTCATCCCTCTCCCTCCCCCCTGCTTGTGCTATCTCTCTCTCTAAAATAAATGGGTAAATAAAATCTTAAAAAAAAATTTTTTTTAATATCCTGGGTATAGGTCCTTTTTTAGATATATGACTTACAAATATTTTCTTCTAGTTTGTGGCTTTTCTTTCTCCTCTTCACAGGAGGTTTAGCATTAGTTTTTTAGGAAAACAGGACCCTGGCTTTAACTCAGTTGTTAACAAAAGGAACTAAAATGGCAGTTGTCCTGCTAAAGCACACCATATTTGTTCACATATGATTTCCACAAGGTTTGGTGGCACCTTGTTTACCCGATGGCCTTTGTGGCAGAGGTACCCTTTGTCTTTGACACTCCTCTCATTTTAACCATCTCAGGCTGCCTTACTTATCCTTTAGTACAGCTAGTCATTGAATGCTACCAGAGCACCCTTTCAAATATGTCAATCCAATGACATCACTGTTATTTCTATCTCTGATCAAAAGAGAAATAGCCAGGATTCTGAAGGCAGGCCCTTCACCACTTCCCAGAATGGCGTGACACTTCAGAATTTATAGCACACAGAGCACAGGAATGTACATGTGACAAAACACAGCACCCCACAGACCCGCGAGAGAAACATACAAACCAGGGCAAGTGTCTCTATAGAAGGAAACCTAAAAAACATGGGGTCTACTTATCCTATAGAATGAATAAGAGATCAGGCCTTCATGTGAAAACATGTTCAAACCCTGACTAGGCCACATATTACTGCTGCAAATTAGGGTAAGTCATTTAGTGTTGTCGTACCTCAATTTCCTATTCTAACTCAAAGAATTGGTCTGAGATAATGAGATAATGCACCTAAAACTTCCATAACATGGGATCCAATGATATGTTTTTTTGGTTGCCCATAAACAATAAAAGTAGAACAGGAAAAAGCTGTTTGGATCAGTAATTGTACTTGATAACATTTATAGAGAGCTGTCCATGTGTTAGGGGTATCACTCTTATTCCTATTTTAGAGATGAGAAAACTGAGGGAGACAGATTTAAAAAAACAAAACAAACGCCATCTCGTTCACATCGATTACATCTTAAACAAGGACTTTCCCACAGGCCTTTTGAATGGGATGAAATCCCTCAAGTTATCTTGTCTATTTATTATCTGTCTGGTGAATTCTATGTCAGGGTTTCTCAATACTATCAGTGTGGACATCTGGAGCCAGATAATTCTTTGCTGTAGGAAGCTGTCCTGTCCTTGTACTATGTTCAGCAGCGTCCCTGGCCTCCAGTCACTGAATGTCAGTAGCACCTTTACCCCCCAAGTGTGATAACCAAAAATATCTGTGGGCATTGCCAAATGTCCCCAAGAATATTCCATCACCTCTGTCGAGAACCACTTCAATAAATGAAACTGCCATTCTGTAAGTAGGTAGAGTTTAGGCCTTTAGGTAAATGAGTTCATAGCACAACATCACTCTGGACAGTTAATACAATCCCCAAATTGTGCGGGTGACCTTTGTCAAGTTGTCAGATTGCAAAATGCTCAGATAATGCAGGAGGGCCTGAACTTTGACTCCCACTTAAGAAGTGGAGTTTTGCAGGTGGTTGCCTCTGTGGTGAATTCAGGATCCTCTGTCACTGTCATCGAAAGCTGGAACATGTCTTTGGGACGCCTTCCTGGCTGGGTGCATCTGTGATGTTTTCAAGCTGTTGTGTACAGGAGACCAACACATTTGATTCAGGGGAAGAGAGCCCTCCAGAGAGCTGGAAGTAGGTCCTTGGGTCTTGGTGGTAGCTTCTTGCCAAAGGAGTCGATACTGTGGCTTCTCCTGGACTCTTAGGTGGCAACACTTGCAAATGTTTTTTTTTTTTTTAAAGATTTTATTTATTTATTTATTTGACAGAGAGAGATTACAAGTAGGCAGAGAGGCAGGCAGAAAGAGAGGAGGAAGCAGGCTCCTTGCTGAGCAGGGAGCCCGATGTGGTCCTCGATCCCAGGACCCTGATATCATGACCTGAGCCGAAGGCAGAAGCTTTAACCCACTGAGCCACCCAGGCACCCAACACTTGCAAATGTTATTAAAACATATTTTCTGGGGTCTAGAAGAAGGTGAAAAATGAGATATATGTCATAAAAATTGCCAGTGGATCAACTTGGCCCTTGTTGAATTAATTCTGTTACATAGGCACATCCTATTGGACCCTTGGTTTTTTAATAAATATATGTAGCCCAAAAGCCTAGGGTAGCTTATTCTCCATCATAGATCTGGTCCTTTGTAAAGGAAGAACTTGTGGGAACTGCAAATAAAGGAAACATGTTTGGTAGACTACAGTGGTTTGCTTCTTGGGGAATGGGGGTCAGAGTAAGTGGAAGCGAAGGGTGTGTGTCCCACCAACTATTTGCTGAAGAAACATTTTGGGAATGGCTTCTCCTCTGAAACTCACTGTCCTTCCTTATAACTTAAAAGAGTCTGACTAGACGATGTCTGATGTCCTGCTAATCAAAAGTTATCAACAATGGGGCGACTGGGTGGCTCAGTCAGTCAAGTGTCCAGCTCCTGGTTTAGGCTCAGGTCAGAAGACCTCAAGGTCTTGAGATTGAGCCCCACATCTTGGCTTCCTACTCATCATAGAATCACTTGAGATTCTCTACCTCTGCCCCTCCCTCCCATGTGCGCTCCCTCTCTCTCTCTCTCCAAAATAAACAGTTAAAATCTTTAAAAAAAAAAAAAAAAGCTATTGTCAGTGCCATGGCTAAAACCTGGGTTTCCTGGCTGGTGCCTTCTCTTGGAAGAAAACAGAGTTCTCAGTAAATCATCGTCAGGAAAGAAGTTTCAGCTCATACTTTTAAGGGTCTCACAGATTTGTTCTTGGATACCAGTAATTTAAAGGAGGTGTCCTGAGAGCAAGTGAAATGGTTATCCCCTTGTAACTGAGATATTTTCATAACTCACCCCTGAGAGCTTCAGAGGAAATATTTTGATATTCTTGGTGCTGAGGAGGGCTCCTTTTTGTTCAGGATAAGGGTGGTTCCCTGCCCTTTTGGAACTTATGGCTTGGTGATTAAGAAAATATTGGACAACAAATTCTAGGTTCCATGAACCCTCTGAGTCAGAGGATGCAACGATGGGGGGTAGATAATATCTCCTTTTCTTGAATTAGAATTATTTTTCTCTATTTTCTTTTCCTCTCTTTCTCAAAAAGTAAGTTAGAGATGAGAGGTGGTATGAAAGAGAAGACACTGACATAAGTCTTCGGATAAACTAGGGACACCTGGGTGGCTCATTCAGTTAAGTGTCTGCCTTCAGCTCAGGTCATGATCCTGGGGTCCTGGGATTGAGCCCCGCATCTGGCTCCCCACACAATGGGGATTCTGCTTCTCCCTCCCACTCTGCCCTTCCGTTGGCCCCTCCCCCTGCTCGTGCTCTCTCTCTCTCTTTCAAATAAATAAATAAAATCTTTTTAAAAAATGTTTAAAAAATGTCTTGGAATAAACTATATCTAAATGCAATACTACCATGATTCCTGCTATCCATATAACCCTGATCCTCAATTTTCTCACTTGCAAAATAGCAACAGCATTTTGCTGGGGCTTTTGTGAGAATCAGATTTCAAGCCAGTACCTGGCCTGTAAAATGTGTACTAAACTGATAGTCTCAGAACCATGAGACAAATGAAAAGTCAGTAGCAAAAGGGGCACTAACCGTTTTAGGCAGGAGAAGTGTTCACAAATATTGGAGAATATTGGGTTCATGTAATTTGCAAAACTCAGGCAATAACTGTCTCCATAATGCCAAATACTTTAAAACTTAGAACTTTATGGAGAGCTAAATTTTAATGTTTCCTTGCAGATGTTTGGCATTGTATGGACATAACCAAAGAAAAGTGGGAGTGTTTGCTCTTATTATAACATATTCTTTGTAATCGGTCATTGCACATCTTCTAAATTCTCTCAGACAAGTGGGATAATGATGACCAAAAGCACCTGAGTCTACTCTGTTTTCCATGGACAGTTTTAGATCCGGCACAGGCTGGGAGATATAAGAAATATAAAATCTAACCCTGCACATTTCTAGGACTCCATTTAACATTCATTCATTCATTCAAAACAATTTATTGAATTCCTGCTATATGCCAAAAACAGTGCCAGCTCTAGAGAAAGCCTAGTCCTTGCCCTTAGAAAGGATGATCACCTAGTGAACAAAGCTATGAATTAAATAATCAAACAAGCAAACCCAAGAGTCCAGCTACGGTAAGCTCTTTTATCAAGAAAGCCATGGGGCGGTGAGCGCACATCATGAGAATGGATTTCTCTTCTCTGAGAAAACAGGACTCACATCTGGGGGAACGTAAAAGAAGATTGAGTCAAGTGGGAGCAAAGAAGATTCCAGGCAGATGAAACAGGGTGTGTTCAGGCCCTATGTTATGGGTGAGTATAGGAAGCATATAAAACTGAAGGAAGTCTCTGTGGCTCAGTGACAGAGAGACCGTGGCAGTGAGTCTGGACAATAGATGACACCAGGTGGTGACCAGTGTAATTCAAATCACATAGAACTGTTTCAGCTTTAGCAGGAGCCAAAGTCTCCCCATTTCTCTATGAGCAATGGGAAGACACTGATGACGGTTTTAAGGCAAAGGAGGTGATTGATGAGATTTATGCAGCTTGGAAAGGGTGCCCTGGCTGGTGGGTGAAGAATAGGTTGAGGAGGGAGGTGAGGAGAGAACATACAGGAACCAGAATCTACTGACATTTACGCGGAAGAGAATCATAGCTCAGAAGGCTGTTTTGTCTGAGATCGAGAAGGAAAATGCAAATATAGAAGAGACACGGGAGATGTGAAATCCACAGGATGTGACCGTGACTGTGGGCCAAGTCAGAGAGGATGTGGACGTGTCTCAGGCTTCTGGTTACGCAGCCAGATCTAGAGAGGACCCTCTGTCGCCACAAGGGTGGGAGATAAGGAACAGGCTCAAGAGTATTAGGAAACCATAAATTACGTTTTGGACACATTAAGTTTCGGAAGTGTTTGGAGGAGATATTCATAAGGATTCTGGAGGGGCGCCTGGCTGGTTCGGTCGGTATAGTGTGCGACTCTCAATCTCGAGGTTCTTAGATCAAGCCCTATTGAACTTGGGTGTAATAATTACTTAAAAAAATACAATAAAATCATAAGGACTCTGGAGATGAGCCCAAGCAAAAGTAAGGGTTTCTCCCATATCACTACACTGGAGAAAACGAACCGTGGTACCGGTAGGAGGCATGTGGATGAGAGACGGGTACTGGTTTCCAGCCAGCCAGGTCCACTCCACGAATGAGTGGGGAGCTGGGTGCTGAGCCTCATGAAGAGGCTTGGATGGTCTAGGCATTTTCCAGGACAACCACTCCCGTTTCTTGTGTCATCCCTCCTGCTTTATTCTGGAGTCACAATTCTAGCTGCCTGTTCCCTGAGACCGTATGTGCCGGGGGGACCAGGAGGAGGGCGGTGCGCAAGGAGAGCCAGGAAGAGCATCCCACTTTGCTCCAGAAAGGATGCCTCTGATTGAAAAGGTGTTCTCACCATTCAGAACTCATAATCAAACACAGGGCTCTTTGAGGGTGAGGGGGAAGTAAGACATAAGTGGGCTGCTGAAAGGAACATGTGCGGAAGAGGGAATCTAGAAAAGGTTATTTTGGGCGCCTGGGTGGCTCAGTTGGTTGAGCAACTGCCTTCGGCTCAGGTCATGATCCCAGAGTCCCGGGATCGAGTCCCGCATCTGGCTTCCAACTCCTCAGGGAGTCTGCTTCTCCCTCTGACCTTCTCCCTTCTCGTGCTCTTGCTCTCGCTCTCTCTCTCACTCTCTCTCTCTCAAATAAATAAATAAAATCTTAAAAAGAAATAAAATAGAGAAGGTTATTTTTCCCGCCCTACATAGGAAATGACTTTATCCTGATATGAGGAGAAAGAACAAACAGAAAAGCATTATTTGAGAGTGCCATTTTTGATTGAAGTTACAAAACCTACCTCACATCTAATTGCTAGATAAGTTCATTTCCCACTCACTCACGTTCTATTGTTAGTTACCATATTAACTCTCCCACCTGTTTTGAGGGAAAAAAATTAAAGTGCATCGGTGTGCTATCCTTCTCCCCCCGACAACCATCCATTCTTTCCTTACAGAAGATATTCCCTTTTAGCATGACTGGAGGATCTTTATCTGTTACCTGCCACTGAAACGTGAAAAAAAGGTAGCTGGAAAAGAAACGTCTTATTTCCATCGCCCCTAAAATTTCCCTCTTTCTGTCTGGTAAGCATTCACTTTGTTTCACTTGAAGTAATACTTCATATGAACAGAGAAAATGCTGAAGCAAAGGAGAAATTCTTCCCTTAAAGGGTTTGCATGATACTTGAGATTGTCTTGCTTAACATCTTTTCCGTCCTCCTTGGGTGTGTTTTCCAGGCTCAGAGGCTGCAAAGCTGGGTTCCAGATGTGATTTCAGCTCTGCCAGTTGGGTGCAGTGATTGGCAGTGAAACTAAATTCCAAATAGAATTAAGTATGAAGAGAGGCGGTAGGATGAGAGACACTCGTTTCGCTTGTGCAAGAGAGTAGACCCAGCATTGCTCTGGAGATAATTCTAGAAGTGGTTCCTTGTCTCTTGACAAAGAGTATCTTTATCCCAGAAACAGGCATCATTTCCAACTCTGCAACTCCTGCCTGGACTAGCCATCTCCTTGGCAAGTCGGTTGTGCAGTGTTATCCTAGAAGTCAAGCCTGGAGGCACAGCTTTTCTGGTCCTTTCAGGAATTTGGAAAATACCTTGAAGTACCTTATTGTCTGTAGAGTAGAGCATAGTCGTCTGGAAGGTACGCTCTGGGACTGGAATAGTCAGGTTGCAATCCTGGCTCAGCTGATCAGTAGCCATCTTACTCTGGGCCACTCTCTGAACTTCAGGGTTTTCATCCGAAAAATGGGGAAGTCCCTTACTACCAGGGCTGTTGTGAGGATCAAATCAGTGCACATACCCAACACACTCCGAGCAGAGCCCAGGACACAAGAGGTACTCAATATATCTTAGTTGTGATTTCGATTAAATCCTTAACCACTTACAATAATGAAAGTGTTTCCTTCTTCCCACATCTGAATCCTGATTGATACAAAGTACATTCAAGTTTGTCATCAATTGTGCAACTCTGGATGAACTGCACTTTTAGTTACAAGGTTCATAGTCTCAAAGATGAATGTGATTTTCATGGCCAACTAACTACATTGAATACTTGTAAAATATATTTCTCCAAGCCCTGAAATATACAGGAAATACTAAGGAAATAATTGATGAGAATAAAAGGGTAAATGCAGTATTCTACAGGATAATAAGGAAAGAAAATCTGTGGGGTTTTTTCCCTCATATATTTGATCTTTTAACTAGATACCCTCAATTTTCATGAAATCCACATGAAAGTTATGGTTTATACTTCTGCACCTACAATTGGAAACAATATTCTGAAATGCCACCATTTCTCCCCTTTGTAAAATATTTGTTCATTTCTGCTTGGTATTGGCTGCCAGTTGCAGGAAGCATTTAGAAGCGAAAGAAGGGAGTTTATGTAAAGTCGCACCTAAAGATTATTCTGGGCCATTAAGAACCAAGAGTAAGAACAATAGACAAGCAACTGAAGTGACTTTCCTCTCCCTTTTGAGAGATGCCTTGTGTTCAATCAAGATCAGATAAAAAGGAAAAGAGTGAATAACATTAGTAACCATGCTTGGTGTTGGCTATTCTTACCATTTGCCAGGCCCTGTCCTCTGAACACTAACAAGAAGCCTGTGAGGCAGTATTATTATTATCCCACTTTACAGATGAGGAAACCAAAGCATAGAGAAGTCATTTTCATTGTCCCATAGTTACAAGGGACGGAGTCAGGGCTGAACACAAAACATATGCAGTACCAAAGTCCACACATTTAATACCCGTATCATACTGCCTTTGTATTATTAGACTGGCCTTGCTAGATTTCCATCTTTATTTATTTTTTTAAAAGATTGTATTTATTTATTTCAGTGAGAGAGAGAGCACGAGTAGGGGGAGAGGGAGCAGGGAGAGAGGGAGAAGCAGACTCCCCACGGAGCAGGGAGGCCCGAGATACTGGGCTCAACCCCAGGACCCTGAGATCATGACCTGAGCCCAAGTCAGACACTTAAGACAGACGCTTAACCCACTGAGTCACCCAGAAGCCCCTCTAGTTTTTCATCTTGAAATCTAAGATAGAGTTCCTGGTATATAGGGACCCAGTCTCGTCCCATGAAGGGCAAAGAGAAGAGACAGTCTGGAGATTAGGGGTAGACAGCCTCAAATCTCTTTTTAAACACAGCAGAAGCCAATTTCCTTGTTTAATTGTGTGTGAAATGTAGCAGTTTATAAACTGTGACATATCCAGCCATCCACATACAGGTGAACTGCTCAGAGTGAAGACTGAAATTACATCTGTCCTCTCACAAGCCATGTGTCTTCTGAAGTGCTTTTCAAACTAATTACTGTAGGTAGAGACAAAAGAGCTTGAGTTTCTCAAGGTCTGATCATCGTATTTCCAACACATGAAAACATCCTGACAGCATTGTTAGGTATTGATGCTTATTACCAGAGAGGAGCCTATAATTTTTCATCATCTGGCAAGTGTTCAGGTACTGCTAACCTTCAAGTTTTAGAAATGAAGCTTCTCATAAAAATATATGTGTGTATTATTTTGAAATGGAAGGAAATTTCTATTAGCATGTTGGGTTGCATTTATGTCGTCATAATTATTTCTCTTTTCTTCCCTATCCAGTGGAGACCTTAATTAGGTACTATGAAAAATATTTTTGAAATTCTCATTTTGCTATTCAGTAGCAGGTAAAGGCTTTCTTTGAAAACACACACACACAAACACACACAGAGAGAGCCATCATACATTATGAAGGGGTATATTTCTGAAAATATGGTTATATATAAAATTCAAAATAATATAAACACAAATATGTTCTGCATATTTATCTGAATCACTTGGTGTACAATTTTAAATTACATCAATGTTCATATTTTTTTCAAGATATGCCAATAAAATGAAACTCTATTAATATCTATATTGCCTCATTGAAAACTAATTTTAAATCAAATTCATATCAAATATGGAGACAAAAAACAAAAGAACCGCATTTGATTTTTCAATGCTATGTGCACATCTATCTTAAAGCCTATGTGTAGAAACCAGCCTATTTATCAGCAAATAGATCAGTCTGCAGTTGGGATAAATGATGTGAGTCCAATATGAAAGTACAGAAAGTACCTCTCAAAAACGACTTAAATATGCATATACTCTGATGAGTCTGTCCACTAGTGATTTGGACAGAGGGACCCGTGAGCAATTTAGGCTTTAATCTTGTGGCTGGAATTGAGTTGGAACTGGTTAGAGCAGAATTTGTTTATCCGATGTATCTGGAGTCAGAGCCAGTAAGTCTCCTAGTTCTGAATAGCTTTAAATGCCTATTCCCATTTGGACAGGGTCGATAAGCCTATTTGCAGATAATTAGTCCCTGCGTATGAGCTCCTGCATGCACATTGGTTGGACCAAGCCACGTTTTGAAAAATGGCCTCCTCCAGAATAGTATCTGTATTTGGAAACCTCAGGCTTGTGAGGTTTCCTTCTTTCTTGAGTGTTTGAGGTAAATGTATACATTGGCAAATGTGACTGTTGGCCTATTAACCAGGAGATTAATGAGGGACAACTGAATAATAGATCAAAAGCGAGTTACACTGCTCTGTGTTCTTAGGGAAGGATGGATGGGACGGGTCACAGTGAGACAACCTAGGTTTCAGGCTGTTTCATTCAGGGAGAAGAATGGGGGTTGATAGGAAGGTAGCCAGCTAGCGGAAACCTGTGGGAGCATGGGAAAACAGAATGAGGGAGTTAGCTGAGACAATTTTGAAGAAAGCAGTGAAGAGGATAAAACTTTTGTAGGGAAAACCAAAGAGAATTACAGAATCCAGAATGAGGGTTTTGGTCATGTTAATCTTCACGAACCCTTTAAGTGGTTTTTCAGACAATGGTAGTTGTTGTTACCATTAAGAGTTGGGGATTTTTCTTTTCTGGTTGAATCTTTTTGTTTTGTTTTGTTTTGCTCTCTTCCTCCCAACTGATAATACTCAGCTGATAGTCAGAAACCCCAGTGTGTCTGCATTTGTAGTCTAGGCGCTTGCAAAAATTGACTCAAGTCACAAGATTAGAACAATTAGTTTGAGATTTAATTTTCAGTTATTCATTTCATCAATGTTAAAGTCAGGGTCAACTCCATGGAAACACAAACTATGCAATGTTCACCAGACCCCACACTCAGAAGGCCCTTCCTTGAGGTATAACGCTCTGAGGACACCATCTTGAAATTCTTAATAATTCTCTCTTTGAATTGGAGTTTTGTAGGTCAAGTGGGAAAGGACAGTGGCACATGTGCCGGGGGCCTGCGGTCTCAGCACTCAAGCAAACCACCTCCCTCTGCCTCCATCTCTGCCCTCCCGCCGTCCCAGGTAAGTTCTTAGGCACCTGCTCTGCCCCTCCCCTCAGCGATCACTGACAAGCTCCACCTCCAGGGGGTCAGTGCACCAAGGGCTGGGATCAGGGGCACAGGCTCTGTGTGCTGAGCAGTAGGATGGGGGCCTGAGGGCCTGGGAGGGTCTGACTCACCCTCACATGCCCCCTTGCCCAAGGGACCATGTGCTTAAATAGAAAATTAAACCCACCATCAGAAAGAGAGAGAGAATGACAACAAAGGACATGCGGAAAACTTTATACTGCTTTTTGAACAACGGGTTCCACATTTTCATTTTGAACTGGGTCCCACAAGTTATGTAGTTGCTTCTGATTAAAGATTCCTTTTTTTTTTTATTTTTAACTAGAGAAAAAGAAAGTGATTAGTCCAGCACTATTCAAACATTGCTTAAAGGACAGGACTCATTTTTCGAGGAAACATTACGGGAATCACCCAAACTTAAAAGAGATCAGAGCGAAGCTGCCTTTTCCTGCTCTCCTATGAAGAGCAAGGCCCCACCAACAGATTCTGTTTCCTCACTCCCCCTCTTCCCACAGGAGAGCGCCACCCAGTCGAGCAATCCCACAGCTCCAAAACAGACGGCCTGAAAACCAGCTAGCCCATGCTCTTCACTGACAGAGGTGGAAACCCAGGCCCAGAAATGAATTAGCTTCTCCAGATTCACAAAACGTTTCGTGGTCGGATCCTGGTTGGCATCCAGACGACCTGATATCCAGTCCCATACTTTCGTTCCTGTGTTGCCTCCCCTCGGATGTCTCCTTGCAGTTTTCGGAGGCACAAGCCTGCCTTGCTGATGGTGAAGGATACCCAAGATGGCATCCACCATGAGCATGTTGGCTGTGGCTGACTACGTGTACTAGGGGGATGTCCCATGTCAGGGACACGAGTCCTACTCATTCACCTAAATGTCCCCTCTCCCCTCACTTCTGCTTTTTTCACACTGTACTTTCCATAAGCTAGCCACTGAGCTAAGAGATTTGCTGAGAATAATACCTCACTTAATTCCCATGGGACCCCTCTAGGTGGTCAGAATCTGTGTTCCTTATTCTAGACACCGGGACGCAGATCCCTAAAAGGGTTAAGTGAAGTCCATCCAGCTAGGGGTGGCAGAGCTGGGATTTGAGCACAAATCTGGCTGCCTCCCCCGTCTCGTCCACCCACCTGTAGGCAAGCCATCTCCTTGCCTGAAAAGAGGCAAAATCAGGACTAGTCATGCCTGTGCTCCCTAGGGATCCCCAACCGCTTTCAGCCAGCAACCTAGAGATGTGAGGACCTAACCAGCCTGTCCCTCCCCAATGGGGTGAAGAGGCTCGCCCGGTGCAGGAGGCTGCCTGTGTCTAGCATCTCTTAGATTCCCAAGGACAGGATGGGACTAACTATGACTGGGAGCTCAGAGAGAGTTGCTCAAGGTGCATATGTCAGGAGTATATTCCAGAGGGAAAAAAATCATCAGTTTTAATGACTGTGCGAGCTTTGGAGCCTGCAGCCCCTCCTGGGGCTGTAGAGTTGCCAGAGCTCACTGCTGCTCTGGGCCTTTTTCTAGTGGCCACTCCTGGCAGGTTGACAAGTTTTACCCATGAGGAGCAACTCTGTCGTCGCTTTTTCTTCGGATCAATCATAACACTTAAGGAATTTGCTACAGCCAATGCCCTCAACCCCTGGAGTCTGGACACAAAGTTTGTCCCCACACCAAGGAAAGGGGGAAGTTGACAGCGGTCATGTTTTATCAAGATTGGTTTTTTTCCTTCCTCAAAGGAGTCGTTTGGGGTACTTTGTTGTTTGGGGGGGTAAGTCGCTCAGTTTAATTAACACTGAAAATTTTCTTCCCAGACACACAAGGAAATTTGACATTACTACATTGCAAGATAAATACTATTTACAATATAATATCTGTAGGCAATAGGAGTGCCCAATTTATGTGAAAGGCAGTTTCCTGATTTTAAAATTTACATCAGATTTCCAGGGACCCATAACTGCCCTTTCCCTGAAAGTTTCAACAGAGCAATACAAAATAATAATAGTATATTTTACATCAGACACATTCATGCATTTGTGTTGCAATATTTATTAAATATGTGTTATTTTCTAAACTTTGCACAAAGCGAGGAGGACATGGAAATATATTGGCTCCATCCCCTCCCCCAAATACAACTGGACCGAGAATTTAAGGTGTTGTGATTCAAACAGGTTTTGGGTAGAGGAAAGGCAATAACGAAAGGGTGGTTGGTACTACTTGGGGTTGGTAAATGTGGAGCTGGGAGAGACAGTTCAAGAAAGCTTCATAGAATAAGAAAGTACATAGCAGATAAAGGAAAATGCAAGGCAACGTCCAATTAATTTATGTGTGGTGCTTTATTAGTTACTACCTTATTTAATTTATATGATCTTATTTGGCTTTTGTACTACACCAAGGAGTTATGTAACAAAGGGATCATCTCTATTTTACCACCAAGATTGTTTTGGGGGTAAGATACAGAGCTAGGACACCCCAGTGTTTTTTGCTTTTGTTTTTAATCCTAGTCACCTTCTCTTTCCGTTATATAAGAGTGAGGGCAGGGCACAAGGCTGCTGGTCGTTACTATAATACCACAATACCCAGTGCGTAGTCTATCTCAATGACTCAGCGACCCCCCAGCAAGAACATAGTAATTCATTAAAGCTACGATACATCTCTGTTGTCATAAAACTAAAGAAGCCCTTGGAATCAGGACATCAAATTCAAATTACCACACTGTCACGAGCTAGTGGGATGGCCAGGGGTAAATCACTTGGCCCATTTGTAAGTTTCTTATCCTGTACAATCAGATAAAGTCACGGCCACATCACAGAATTACTGCAAGGGAATGTTTCTGTTGGAAACACATATTTGATTTTAGTTGAATCTAAATTTCTGTTCCCTCGACCACTCCAGTAATCCACAGCAGCCAACACCAGTAGCCTCCACACCCATCAAAGATGGTGGAGCTATGGAAAATCGGTGAGCAGTAGAATGACAAGGTCAAAACTGTTTTTAAATTCATCTTTCTTCTTCATGTCACCTTTCCTTTACACCTTTGTTCATCTCCTTTTAACATTCTTTCTCAGAAAAGTTGACCCTCCCACTCGTGAGACACAAACCCTCACTTGAGTATTTTCTTCCATCTCAGTTCCACCTATGGAAAGGAGGAGACCCAACATCTCACTGCAGCGGGTGTGGATACAGGGGATTAGGAACATCTGAGGCCATTGTGGTCATCAATCTGCCGCAAGAATGGGGCAGAAATGCAGAATCTCCTCTCATAGCCACGGTGAAAATCATATCCAGAAATAGAGGCAGAAGTGATTTTAGGGGATCTGCTTTCTTTAATGGATTTATTTCTGATGATCCTGTGCACATCGGAGCAACGGCTCTGAACAGGGGAATTTCTCGAACATTCAAGTCTGGCAGGGTCATCAGAAATCAAGTGAACAAGGATCCATGAGGCAGGGCAACTGATAATACCAGGCAGCAGCCAGACCCCGTCCAGCAGGCATTTCAGGGAACAGGGCAGTTCCACAGAAGGGAGTGGGGGTGGCTTCGTAAATGGCAGGAGGAGCAGGGAGGGGAAACCGGGTGACCTCAGTGCCCGAACAGTCCAAGCCCTCGCCATCGCTATGACTAATGATTTGATAAATGAAAAAATGTATGTCAGCTGACAGGTCTCTACATAACCATTGTGTGTTTTCCTTTAAACCCTGAGAGCCAGAGAGGAGGTTCCTTCTGCTGTTCGCAGCTAGAAACTGATGATTTATTTTCTCACACGCGGACTTGGAAGCAGGGCCCGCGTCACTGTTTTCCACCTCGTAAGCTGCCCTCTCACGTGGCCGGGCAGGCGTTCCGAGCAGCACCGTGTGCTCCACCTCCGGCCTCTCCCGGGTGTATTTCTGCTGGGATGATTTTGAGTCGTTTACATTATGGAAAGAAGTAGAGAACAATTAAGTGTGACCCCCTAGGATGTCTGTCTTCATAAGATTTTTTATGGCATGCTGCATCAAATTATTTTTTAAAGATTTTATTTATTTATTTGACAGAGAGAGATTACAAGTAGGCAGAGAGGCAGAGAGAGAGGAGGAAGCAGGCTCCCTGCTGAGCAGAGAGCCCAATGCGGGCCTTGATCCCAAGACCCTGAGCTGAAGGCAGAGGCTTTAACCCACTGAGCCACCCAGGTGCCCCTGCATTAAATTTGAAAGCAAAAACGTATTATTTCAATGAAGTGATTTGTTAAAAGATTAGGAGGTGTAAAAGGCATCTTTTGTGATGTTAGAAGAGACTTGACAGACGTAAATGATCAAATTGCATGTTTTCGTATGATTAATGCACTATAGATATCTGCGAGCACATTTTTTTTTTACTCATCTTCCAGAAAAAGTAGGTTTCATATAACTCACCCTCTTTGAACGGTATCGCATAACTATCAGCGAGTTACATACATGAGTGGATCAGAGTCCAAATCATGTCGCCAGGATCTTGGCACTGGATTAACAATGACCACATCTTAATGGCACTTTAAATCTACTTTCATTGCTTAAATGTCAAATGCCATTTTGTCACTCGAATCAGCGAAGTAGTGATAAAGGTGTTCCAATTCCGAGTCCAAATCTCCCTCCACAATATGGATATAATGAATTCATGACTAATTTATTTCTAATCGCATATTTTATATATGATATTCAAACAAATATAAACCTGGAGGTCATGAAATATTTAGGCTTATTATCTTTGTTTTGCCTTCCTTTAGCATGCAAAGCTAGTATCTTGATCGATAGCCCAAATTCAGATTATTGCTGTAGTCTAAAACAGAATTTCCTGCTGGGAAATTTGCTCAAGAGAATTTCTTGTAAAATCTCACTAATCCAGGAGTTTGGGTTCAAATTTGCATATTCATCCATTTTTTTAACACTTCCAAAATCAGTCTTACGGCACAATTCGTTAGTTCTCTGAAGTAGAGTTCAGATTATAGTGGTCACTTGCTGGATTTTTTCTGAAGGCTACTTAAAGAAGGGATGTATCAGAAGGTAAGGCATTAAAGAATGAAGAAAAAATCCAGTTTTGGCAGGGACTTGGAAGACAAGACTGCTCTCACATTCCCTGTTAAAAGTAGTAATTAATTAGTACAATCTCTCTGGAGGGCAGTTTGGCAACAGGTATGAGAAGCTATAAACATAGGCATTCCCTTCCATCCATTAGTTCTACTTCTAAGGATTTAATTCAAACAATGAATTAGACCAGTCTTTATGTAAAGATGTGCATAAAAAGATTTCAACTCAGCATTCTTCATTCCAGTGAAAATGAGAAACAGTCTAAATGCCCATTAATTAAAGATTGGTCAAATAAATTATGGTACCTTCAGAAAAGGAAACCATGTCATTATGAAAGTAATGATATAAATCAGAATGAAATGATGTTAAAAGTGGTCTCAATATTGTTAAGTGAAAAAGCAGGTTACAGAGCAGTGTATTTATGATTCTACTCCAGTAACAACAGAAGTAACTTTATGTGCGTGTGTGCGTGTGTGTGTGTTTGCTTACACATATCCATATGGATTTGCGTGTGTATACACACAAAATCAGTAGCAAAGTGAACAGAGTATAAGCAATAGTTACATAGGGGTGGTAGGAGAATGATGAGAAAGGCGATGATTACTTTCTAATTTCTATTTTTTAGTTTTCTATTTAAACTTTTTAACTCGGATTACTTGTATCAAAATAAAACATGAAAGTAGAGTAGGCTAATTCAGTTGAGTATATTTCCCTAAAGCAGAAATGAAACTGCTGCTCAGATAATCCATTGCCCAGACTAGCCTGGCTGATTAAGAACTCTTGAGGCTGTTTGAATAATTTATTCTAAGGAAGTTAGGTAGCTAATACAGTATCAGATGATTTATCTAAAGTTATTCTTATAGAGAATTCTCAATAACAAATTTGCCTTGTCTCTTCCAAGTTTCCCAGAACATTCGGACCACTTTTTTTTTTTTCTTCTGCCCCGGTGATTAGTTTGTGCTTGTCTATTAGGAAAGAGACATGGATCCCCCTCCACATAAATCAGAGTATAGCATTGCTCAGCACACATACGCGGCCTCCTCATTCATGGTGACCCAGATTCTTTAGCCGTATTTTTCGTATAAAACCTCTTCTGTGTTCACAGTCTCTGCCTCAGACTGAGAAGGAGGAAGAATATTTAGGTTTCCAAAGTGCGCAAGAATTTGGATAGAGTCCTCAGACAACTTACTCATGTTTTTTTTTCTCTTCCTGGTTTCTGGCTGAGTTGCGTGATGTTGGAACATTATAAATCCACATCCCAGTCTTTAAAAAAATGAGGAAATACCTCTGTTAAGAAACAAAAGCTCCTGAATTGGATGCCCTTAAAAATCTATCTAGCTATAAAGAGTCGTTAGAAGGAGCAGCCTGGGTGCTGAGAGTAAATAAGTTGGCTGGGTTCACACTATTTGTGTGTGGCACAGCCAGAATTTGACCTGAGCTCCTCACACTCTTGGTCAGATTTGGAAAGGGGTTGGGGGGCAGAACTAGAGAGACAAACATTAACAGAGTGAAAGGATGGTATATGAAATATTTGTTAAAATTAGAGCCAGTAATAAATCTCTTCACTGACCAAGGTCTAAATGAATTAACAAGTAAGAATAAGGCAATAGGATGGCAAAGATGGCCTTTATTACTGGTAAAACTGGTATGGGAGGCAGTGGTTGATATATCTGGGAAAGTGGGCTTACCAATACTGAGCCAGAATGAGGGCAGGGATCCTCATCCAAGTATGGAGCATTCTGGAAAACCATAACCTCCTCTCTGGGAGCAGGCAGGGAACAAAACGTCACCCTTGCTCTCTGTAGGCAGGCTACCTGCAAGCAAAAGAAAAAGGGAGAAGTGAGCGGAGTATGCCCACTTCACTTTTTCTTAACTTACCAGTAAGGAAGTCTCTCCTCCTCCCCTACAGAGCAGTAGATAAAAAGGCAAGAGAGACCAGAAATGTTACACTAGGAGAGCTTCCTCCAAGTGCAGGAAGTTGGAGTTACCAACTTCCAAGTTGGTACCAAGTTGGAGTACCTTCCTGCTCCAAGGTAGGAAATATCCGGGGTGTGGAAGAATCGTTCCCATAGAGCAGTCTGTGGTGTGCAGTCTGATAACATCAAGCACCAAATAGTATTTTCTTTTTCAGCTATCATGAATTTGATGGATTCCTTGGAAAAAAAATAAAGACGATATGACAAACCAGGAGAGCTGACGCTTCACATTTCCCTTTCCTCCATCCCATCATTTCTTGTCCCTTCCTGCCCCAGATGAAGTATATATGACTCTGAGTTAGAGGAAGAAAACTTTATTTGTAAACAAAGGAGATTTTTGGAAGATAAGGTTCTCAGGAAAGCAGTGGAGGTGCACCTAACTGATACCCTCTTCAGGTTGGAAGGACCCACAAGGTAGAAGAGGCTAAGATTTTTCTCCACAGATTGAGTGTGATGAAAGAGAGCCCAGCAGATGTGACCTGGGACTCTAGGACCTGAGAGTGGGTAAAAAAGAGAAGGTAGCATAGTCCATCCAGTAACACTTCTGGTACCCACAACCCACCAAGTGAATAGAGGAGATTCAGAATACCAGCTAGACAACAAGGGAAGTGTGTATAGGTTGACAGTAAGTCTTGGGTCACAGGCCCTAGAACATGGGCAGAAGAGGTGAGAAGAGTATTATCAGTTTCTTTCATAGCTGAAAAGTCTGAGGAGAATCAACAAGGTTGAGAATGCTCTCTCAAAACTGAAATAGCCTCTCAACATAGCCAGGCACCAGCAACCATGGGTATCCTCATCCATAACACGAAGTGGACAAGAGTAGAAATTGAATCACGCCTACAGTACGTGAGTGTATGGCCCTTTCATGAAGAAATTGCCCCCTGCTTGCACGAGAGATCCCCTTCTCTTCCCCTCTGCTTCATTCTTGAGAATTTAGGATTGAGATCAAGTGGAAGGAAAGGACTATCTAAGGGAAAGCTTTGAACTGGACTGAGCCTGAGAAAGCAATCTTGAATTTATACAAAAACTCTGGATTAAAGTAATACATTAAAAAAATTATATCAGTTATGCTGTGAAGGAAATGGGGGCTCATGAGCTCAAGTAAGAAAAATTCCCTTTTGTATATGTGGGTTTTGTGAATTATTTTGACTGTGGGTCAGCATAACCACATCCATAATTTCATTGTACTATTGTGTTATCTTTTTTCTTCTAACCACTTCAAATTCAGGTGGGGGCCATTGAAGAGAAAAATTATAATCTACCACATGCACTATAATTAACAGAGAAGCAGATTTTTGCAGACCTGGTTGTAAAGTGCTCCAAGGAAGGCAATTCTAAGTACTTCCATGACAGAATAATATTTCTCAGTTGTTCTTTGGCATTTAACCAAGACCCTCAAATGAGATAAATCCAAAATCACAGCTCTTGACAACAGTAGCTGAGAAGTGGTTGTTTGGAAGATGTAATCTCTATAACAACTCTGTGTTTGAGAGACTTCTTTTAGATTACATCAATGATACAAATTTCCTTGAAGAATGACATAATGGGTTTTAATACTCATTTTCTTTCTTTTTTTTTTTTTTTTACTTTTGACAGATGGTGATGTAAAAGGCTGAACCAAACATGACAACCAGTCTTCTATCTACCATTCTTCTGTTGAATTGATAACTTACAGCTGTGGTCTCCACATACTAATTAGGATGTGTTTATAGTTAACCATCAGCATGTAAGTTATCTAGGTGTTCCACAATACATGATCCAAGAATCTTAGAATCAGAGAACTAGAGAAATTTACATATTTTTCTAGTTTCCTTCCCCCACTCGTTTCACAGATAATGAATCCAGGGTTCAGAAGAGTATTTTCTATTTGGTTAAGATGACTGAATTCACCTGTGGCAGGGAGAAGCTAGGTCTTGGGAAAGCCATTCTTGGCTTCTTGTACTTGCAAATAATGTATTTCTATTTTGATTCAATGTCACAGAAAACATCATCTGTGAATATGTGTTATCCATCCAGAATCAGGCAGGATAACATAGAGCTGCAGAGCTTGGCCCCTGAGATTAGACTGCTTGGTTTCAAAACTTGATGTCACCATGTATTACCTGTGTGAGTGAATAAGTAGCTTAACCTCTATAGCCTAAATTATTCATTTGTGTAATGGAAAAGGTAATAATGTCTATCTCATAGAACTCTTGTGAGGGTTGAATGGTTTAATGCATATATAGCCTTTAGAACAGAAGCCTACCTAATAAGACTCAGTAATGTCATCTCTTCATATAGATGGGGGCATGCATCCAAGGATCACACACCAACATAAGCACGGTGAAGAGTTGAGAGGCCAACATTTTTTGTATTTATGTTTGCAATCTGCTTGTATACAGATATAATATTTATAGAGATTGAGTGGAGTAGCATTGGTAAAAAAGACTAAGAATTCTGAGTATTACAGCCCCTTAATTTTAGATATCACCCTTTGTTCTCTCAGATGTTTTTAGCCACCCCCCCTTTTTTATCATTTCTAAAATAATAAGGAAAGTTTTAAAGGAAAAGAGAAAATTAAGAGCAGCTGATAGAATTTTGCAGGCTCCTTTATTGGCCACTCTGAAAATGTAGAAAGAGTGACCTAAATTCAAACACAAAACATCCCATGGATATCTTAGAATCCCCGTTTCCCTGATTAGCCTTATTCTCCTACCCTGAGTCTCTCAGCTGGGGAATTCCTGTTTGCTAACCTCAATGTGTCCTCGTTTGGATGAATCCTGGGAACCCAGACATATCACGCAGCATCTGGGAAACATGGGAAACCCTTCAGTTTGCCTCCCCAGAGCTATCCAGGGATGAGAAACATCTGTTATCATCTTTTCAGTGACAGGGTATTTGATGGGTTTATTTTTCTGCCTTGCTTGGGATAGTCTCAGCTCAGCAAAATATTTTCCATAAAGAAGTCATCACAAATAAGGTATGATAAACTTATGAACTTGAGGTGTTATCAATCACAAAAAGACTGTAAAACATCCCAGCTATAATCATCTCCCATTATTAAAAAAATGTACTTACCATTTTCAAAAGATTAAAAAAAAGAAGGTATTTGAAAGATCGTGTTTGGGGCTCTTTGCAGAACAGCACCCAAGAAGCAAGCTGTCTGTGAGAGTGGTTTGAATACAACTGAAAGAAATAAAAAAAATGCAATGAAGCAGGTGCAAAGGGTGTTATAGTCATTGAGGCATTGATTAACTGTCTTAAGTCCTGTAAAAGAGTAGCATTTGGCATGTCTCTATATAAATGAGGTTAAGTTTGCCAGAAAAGTAAAGTGACACTACTGGTAAGTTAAAAAATCATATCCTATCAGAATTTCCCTGCGTTCCATCCAAAACTTCCACGAAACTTTAGTAATAGGCTGATTCATCACATATAAATTCCATTCCAAAAAATAAAAAAGGAACTATAACTTTCCCACTATTGCTCTGTAGAAAAGCAAAGAGCAATATTGAAAATATGTTTGCCAATTTCTTGTTGATAAAGAAACATATCATTTTGCTTAGTGAATATTTCTCCCTTAGGCTCCACCTCACTAAGGTAGGAGTGTGATAATAAATGGAGTATCTATAATGATAAAACTGGATTATAAAATATTCTTTTTCTTAATTAAATGGCTTTGGTTACATGATACAAATGAATATAGAGGAGCTTGCCTGATTGTAAAGTCATTCATCTGAGTTTCAAATTGTTCACCCATTTAAGTAGCTGACTTACAATATGTTTAAGATTGCAATTCAAGTGGATAGCTTTAAACCATGATTAATTCATAGATCATAAGGTCTAGAACTTTTTTCCTTATGGCTGTGAGGAGAGAACATGCTGGAAAACAAGTCTTTGGATGGAATACTGGGAACATTTTTTTTTAACTATTAAAATCTGTTTACAGTCTACACTGTCCCTTTTGGGCTGCACTTGAGCTAAATAAAATGATAACCATCTCCTGTTTATATCTTAGAGATTCCTGTGGTTGTGGGCCTTCAACTCTGGGACTAACCTTAAATCACAGAGACTCCTCCCAACCTGCACTCCATTTTTTCTTACCCATTAGACTTTGCAGTGATTCCATTTCCAGTTCAGGAATGGATGCTCTAGAAATATTGCTTAGGAGTATGAACTGGTGTGCGTGAAAATGATAATGTGGAAAGTTATTTGCTTAGCTGGTGACTATAAATAAAAGCGCATCAGTTAAACTTGTTAAGCAGAGATGGGGCTAGGCTAGTGCCCAAAGGAAAACAATCTATAATAATACGAACCATTTCACTGTCAAAGTAAGGAGTCCAAAAGATGGAGACGGTGTGGGAGAGGTCCTACCCTCAGAACGACAACCAGTTTCTGACTATTGGTTCACATGAAACAACTCCCCCAGTTGGGTGGATAAAACTTCTAGTAAGGCACCCCCAGGGAGGAGCCTCACAGACTATTTCCTCCACCAGCTATTGGAATCCCCCTGACATTTGCTCACCTGCCTGAGGAATTGACTAGAAAGCTACTTGAACATGATGAGTCCTTCATGATGAAGAAGAGGGTGGTGGGTGATCTGAGAGAAGTGAGTGGCTCCACCTACTGAACCATTGTGTTCAGTAAGGTGACAAGGGGGTTGTTGTCAAGAGAGGTTGTTGGTCACTCTTCTGACCAGTTTCTCCACTTTTGTTCTCCAGATAAAACAGAGCTTGGAAGAGGAATGAAAATAAACACTTGACACGTCATGCCTATCTACCTTTGCTCTGTCTATTGGCCAGGGTCAAAATGGCACGCTATGAGCAAAGGATTTTTTGGTATACAGTGCTATGTGAAAACAGTTCAGGTTTTGATATTTAAACTAAAAAAGACAATTTCGTTGTCATTAATGAAGCATGGTGTTGATCGATGTCTGAAAAAAACTGTCTAGGAGGGGGTAATGTCTTCTGAAGTATTATTAAATTCTTCATTAAAAAAAAATTCTGTGGTCTAATTAGTTTGGAAATCATGTGAAACAAAGTTAAGTGGCTTTTTTTCTGTAGAAATTTTTACAACCTTTAATGCACTCTTGATTTGCTATCATAGCTAATTAATTATCCCAGCTAACAGTATTATGAGACAGAGAAAGAGAAGAGACAGAGGAGGGAAAAAAAAAACATAATAAAGTGCCTCAGGGAAGCAACCAACCACATCTGTTGAAATGTAATCAGCATGCATTACAGTCTCCCCATGGCCAGGAAAAAAGTGATAAATAACATTGCATTAGATATCAGTTTATCTTTTTTAATCTCCCAGTTACATAGTTCAGGAAATACACCAAGCACAGCCCTGTGTCAAATCTCACAGATCACTGTCATGTGAGTTTGTGCAAATTATTTAACTTCTCAAAGCCTAAAATTTCTCAGCCATAAAAGTGATCTAATATGTAGCTCTTGGGTTATTGTAAAGGTTGCACACAATTATGAATGCTGCACCAGGTACAGAAAGGATCCTTCGTTTCCTTCTTTCTCTCCTAGACCTTCACACTTTCTCCAGCCTCAATCAACCATTTGAACATAAAGTACCTCAGACAAGAATGAGGGTCACTCTCCTGCTACAGTGTTCCACTTCTCTGTGGGAATAGTTAATGTCCAAGAGTGATTGTCCCTAAAATGTCTTCTACTATTCATTCCGTGTATCCATTCAGCTAAACAGCGAACACATTCCTATGAGGTATCAGTAACTAGGGATAAAGATAGATATGCTTCATTCCCTTGACAGAGCTTACTGTCTGGCAGGGAAATCGATCATGAAATAAGCACCAGATCTGATGGGGAATATTCAGGGTGCTAACTGTGCCCCCTAGGAATCCAGAAGTAGTAGAAGCATAGTACAGCCTCTCTTCCTCCGTACAGTGAAGGAGCCCGCATAGGAGTCACATCCACGGTGAAACAGTAAGTGAAGACTGGAGTGAAGAAAAGAATGGGAAGGACTGTGCCTTCAGGTTTTCTCACTTGACCTCCACAGCAACTCACAAAGGTGGTAAAGCAGAATAAGGAATTTTTCCCGAGGGCGAAGAGCCAATTGCCAGTGGAGCCAAGGTCATTACCCAGGATTTCTGAGTTCTAAGCCAGACTCTTCACCATTGTATGTGTATGTAAGTGGCCACATTGTATGTAAGTGGCCACAGGTGGGATAAACCTAGAGGAACTTCCTTAAAATCTCCAACTAAGGATGACCCTATTATTAGTTTCTTCAAGTAACACTTCCTCAGAATTCTGTTGTTTTTCTTCTCACTTCTCATGCTATTCCCCAAATTTCACTTTGTTCTTACCAATTTCATAACACATCTGAGTGTACTTCCACAAGGCCAAGGCCAATGTCATTTTTCTCCATATATTTTCAGTACCTAGCTTATTGATATTCAGTACCTAGCTAGTTGACTGATACAGTTAATTAATTGACATGTTAGCTGAGACTACCTTATGCTACTTAATATAAATAATTAGTAAAATCCTAGTTTTATTTTTTTTAAGTTTTATACCCTACATGGGGGTTGAATTCATGATCCAGGAATCAAGAGTCACATATTGCTCTGACTGAGCCACCCAGGTCCCCAACAAAACCTAGTTTTAAATTGGATATTTTTTTGTGAAATGTACTAAGTTCTTGCTGAAATTATTTTGACCTTCAATTTTACTGCCACTCTGTCTGTTCATATAAATGACTAGCTCAGAGAAATGATAGTAATAAGAGGAAAGTCTCCTCCTTGAGTGATATACTAGAGTCTAAAGAGTTTACAGTCTTTTTTTTTTCACAAATGCCTTCTGGGCAAAAACATATTAGAGACCAGCAGAAATTATTTTTGATCTCCTCTTCCCCCATTTCTGCACAATTGGCGAATCAGTTACCTTTTAGTGTAGTAAAGATGATCGAGCTAAAAATCTTCTGGAAAAATTATCAAGACAAGTCAAATAGAACTCAGTTCAAACACATAAAGTCTTATTAATTTCAAATATCTTTTTGGAAATAACTTATTCTTCAAAAAAAGAAAAGGAGCATATTAGATACCAAGTTAGTCTTGAGCTTAAAATGGTCATGTTAATTATGGATTTAGGAATCTGTGGGAAGAGCTCTCTATTGATGATGAATGGAGACTGGGGGATATGTTTCAACAAGCTTTATGATCCTATAGTTGTGTCTCAATTTTGAAGACTTGAAGTTCACCATAGACTCTGGTGATTCTATTCATGGACATTGTCTGGTCACTTAGCAAAGGATGAACAAACGAATTTTATCGCTAGAATTGTTTTATCACTACCTTAAAGGATGAACATCAAGTCTTTTAAACTAGAATTGGAAAATGATTTGCCCACTTATTCTTGGGAAGCATCTTCTATGAATTCATTGAGATCTTCCTTCATTTGGCTTAGCAGTCAAAATCTGGTTAAATAAATATCCTCCCTAAAGAGCTAATGTACATAACACAAGTCAGGACATAATGTGCCTTTTGGGGCACTGGGGTAGCTCAGTTGGCTAAGTGTCCTACTCTTGATTTCAGTTCAGATCACGTTTTCAGAGTCCTGGGATTGAGCCCCATGTCAGGTTCTACACTCAGCAGAGGTTCTGCTTGAGGATTCTCTCTCCCTTTCCCTCTGCCCCATTTGTGCCCTCTCTCTCCCAGTCTCTCTAAACTAAATAAATAAGTAAAGTGCCTTAGAATGTAGCTTTTCTAGAATATTTTGACCCAATTTTGATTTAAGTTGAGCACTGTCACCAAGGGTGGAAATGAAAATCTCTCCTTTACTCATCTTCCAAGGATGTTTCTATGACTCCATTTGTCTGCCTCTAATTCCTTAGGGACAGAATTATATTATTGGGTTTCTTGAAGGGTGTTTCACATATTTATATGGTTAGTTTAATTTCACATTGCCCTTTGTGGACAGGACTATTTGTCTTGCCAAATGGAGAGCCCACACAAAAGTCTCATGAACAAGTTTAAGGAAAAAATTTAAGATTATTTGCTTGAAGAAGAGACACCACTTCTTATTCTAAAAAGTTATAGAAGAAATCAACTCTCCTAGACTATAACTGGTTATTAAGAAGTTCTGCTTGAATTATCCCAGTACAAGTGAAAAACTTGCTCATCAGCCAAATACCTTTTAATCACAAACTTTTATTTTTTTATTTACTTTACTATTGAATACAATTGACAGTGTTATATGTTGATATACTCTTTAAGTCAAAAGTGAGAATATTAAGCCATATCTACCATGGAGCTAGTGAAAACAAAAATATTTGATAATTTGGGTTGCCAAAAAACCTCTGAATAGACAGGATACACAGACACTATTGCAGAATGATATGAAAGATAGGGAATTGTTTGGTAATTCTGGCACTGGGTCTTTCTTATCTCGTGTGTTTTTTCCATAGGTCTGAGACTCGAGATATACATAGAAGTCAGATAAAAGTCAGAGCCCCAGGAACAAAACACTGAATTTCCAGAAAACTTGATAATGCACAGGCAAAAAGCACCCACTGCTGAAAGTCTGCTCTTGTTATCCAGACAAGACCGAAAGACCCTATCCAGATGAGACCCAAACACACACACACACACACAAACACACACATATTCTTCTCTCTTTTACCAACCATACAGATTGATAAAACTCACCTATGTCTGGATTTAAAGAAATATAAAATCTCTAGGATTCCAAAGGTTTCAGACAAATTCCAGCTCCCAGAAAGTCTCAGCCACAATGACTCAAGAATACCCTTGGCCACTTCCTAATTTGTTTTTACTCTGAAATACATGCTTGCCTCTCCCATTAAAATATAAATCCTATGAGATCAAGGACTTTGTTCTGTTCTTTACTGTCTACGCAGTGCTTAGAACAATGCCAAGAACATGGTGGGTACTCAATAAATATTTGTCGAATGAATGACTGGTATCATTTGATTTTCACAGCCATCATGCAAAATAACCAGGAAGGCTAAATTCCTTGAGGCCAAGAGCAAGTTTTGTCCTTCTATAGCGCTGTCTCTAGCTCCTAGCACAGGACCTGGCCCATGGAAGTTGGGGCCGGAAACTATTTGTTGACTGGCTGCTGCTACTGTGATTTTACAGATGAAAAAGCTGAATTTTGAAGTGCTAACTGACTGACCCAAGGACCTATAACTACTGTTAAAGCTAGATTTAAAATATAGCCTCAGTGTGAGGTACTGGTATCAGGAAGTCTTTCCTGTTCTTGAAGTTTGATGTTCTTTTTAGCACCCTATTCTGTATTCATCTCACCACATTAAATCGTATGCATACAATGGATCAAACATACTGCTAGGACTTAGAAATACAATGAAGAGAAACAAATTTAATCCATGGACTCAAGACATTTACTATGCAATGAGGGAGTTTGATGCTGGTTACATAGGCACACAAATCATGTAGAAGTGGCACTGTGACATGGTCTACAAAAGATAGTGTTATGACCACAATAATAATTTTTGATATCGTAGAAACAACAGTGACCCAGACATTCTTATTTCCCTAGTAGAGCCTGTAGATACATTACAGAAGCAATATTTTATTTTTTATGACATTTGAATGAAATTAAGTTGTGTTGCTTTTTTATTTTTAATTTTTTAATGAACATATAATGTATTATTTGCCCCAGGGGTACAGGTCTGTGAATCATCAGGCTTCCACATTTCACCACATTCACCATAGCACATACCCTCCCCAATGTCTGTAACCCATCCACCCTATCCCTACCCCCCCACCTCCCAGCAACCCTCAGTTTGTTTCCTGAGATTAAGAGTCTCATGGTTTGTCTCCTTCCCGATCCTATCTTGTTTCATTTTTCCATCCCTACCCTCCACAGCCCCCCACCCTGGCCCTCAAATTCCTCATATCAGAGAGACCATATGATTATTGCCTTTCTGCAGAGGCAATATTTTAGTGATATAAGCACTGTGCTTTGATTTATAAGACTTGGTCATAGTAACTTAATATAACCTGGGAAAAACACTCTGCTATGTAGGGATACTAATACATGCCTCAGTGTGAGGTACTGATGTCATTGAGAATGTCCACCCTCTTGCCATACTCATCTACTAGCTTCTGGTAAGTGCCCAGTTTTTTTTTTATAGAGTTTATTATTTACTTGACAGAGAGAAAGAGAGGGAAGGAGAGAGAGCGCAAAGCAGGGGGAGTGGCAGGGGGAAAGGGACAGGCAGACTTCCGGGCTGAGCAGGGAGCCAGACATGGGGCTCAATCCCAGGACCCTGGGATCATGACCTGAGCCAAAGGCAGACGCTTAATCCACTGACCACCCAGGCATGCCCAACTCCATTATTTTTTATCTCACTGGACTGAGCGTGAAGTAGACTTGACCTCTTAAATACTATCACAGCACAATTCTCAGAAGGAGTAATCAATTCTGCAGATCAAAGACCCTGATTTTAGTTGTGACTCTGCTCCTGGTGAGTGGTTGACCTTGTATAAGTCAGGGCCTACTTAAGACCTCAGTTTCCTCTTCTCTCAGTGAAGAGATTTGCCTGGATTAAGTGTAAGGGCTAATTCTCAAGAGGGTCTGCTGTTACTCACCACCACTGTTCCCCAGCACACACATACCTCCCCTGACACAAGCACACACACTTTATAATCCTCTTTGAGAATCTACCTCTCCTATTGTTCTGTCAGCATCGGGTTACGTGTCTATCATAGGCTGGAGAGGAAAAAAGTGGAAAACAGGAAGAAGTAGCCTCAGGCACAAAAACTGATGTCATCCATTTACCCCATGCTAAGATAGTGCCTGTTCCATAGACTCCCTGTAACCTCTAACAAGTGCTCTTTTGGGGTGGGGGTGAAGGGTCTCTAAGTTAATTTAGCACTGTGCTAATAAGACTTCTCGGCATTAGTTCCTTGGATCAGGCTTTTTCTTTGAGCTGCATTCGTAAAAAAAGCCCATGGTGACTCTCTACAGTCTCAGCTTTAGAGGAAATTTGTTCCAAGAAGGAAAATGCTATTAACCACAGAATGCAAGGGTAAGCAGAGTCCTTTGCAAATAACGCCTAATAAACAGACAGGACCAGGTGTGAAGCATGATTTACATTCTCCCATGGTACAAAGCCTTATAATGCCTTGGCTGCCAACGGTCATCTTGGAAATGTGCCATTCTCCTCCAGGACATAGTTATAGTCCAGCATTCCAGGTGGGGAGCAGCAATGCTTTGGTTTTTATTCACCTTGACAAAGAAAGGTCTGGGCCAAAATTAATAAAGGCAAAAGAGCATGAGGGGAAAAGGAGATATGTGACCAATGGTGAAAGAAATCTCTTCATGATTGAAAGTCATCTGGCCTGAGGGCTCCACTGGCCTGGGAAAATGTCCTCCTTTTAGTTGCAACCAAAAGCAGAGCTCCTCCCCACCCTCAACAATCTTTCTTCCAGGGTTTGTGCTCATCCGGACTGTTGGACTCTAGACAAGACTGGCCTTACGTTAGGTCATAGAAGTGACAAACTGGATGACATTCATTTCATCTTCAGTCTAGCCTGCCCATCTTTTTTTTTACTGTTTAAACATTTTATACACAGTTTCAGGGGATTTTTTAAATTTAAATTAATTATTTAACATATTGTGTGTTATTAGTTTCAGAGATAGAGTTTATTTTATTTTTTTAAAAGATTTTCTTTATTTATTTCACAGAGGGAGAGAGATCACAAGGAGGCAGAGAGGCAGGCAGAGAGAGGGGGAAGCAGGCTCCCCGCTGAGCAGGGAGCCCGATGCGGGCCTCGATCCCAAGACCCTGAGATCATGACCTGAGCCGAAAGCAGAGGCTTTAACCCACTGAGCCACCCAGGCGCCCATAGAGAGAGAGTTTGATGATTCATCACTTGCCTGTCACACCCAGTGCTCACTCCATCTTGTGCCTGCCTTCATGCCCACCACCCAGTTACCCCACCCCCACGTCCACCTCCCCTCCAGCAACCTTCGGTTTGTTGCCTGTGGTTCAGAGTCTCTTATGGTTTGTCTCTCTCTCTGATTTCATCTTATTTTATTTTTCCTTCCCTTCCCCTATGTTCATCTGCTTCTGCTCCTTAAATTCCACTGGTGAGTGAAATCATGCAATAATTGTCTTTCTCTGATTGACTTATTTTGCTCCACATAATCCCCTCTACTTCTATCTAGGTAGCCGCAAATGGTAAGGTTCGTGTTGATAAATGTACTGTGAAAAAGGAGATACTGACGTTAGGAGAAACTGGGAAGAGGTATACGGGAACCCTCTGCAGCGTTTTTGAGACTCAAAAGTGGATCGAAAATCACTTCAAGAGTAACAGTTAAAAAGAATCGAGTTCCTGCCCTCTCTTGGCAGCCTGTTACAGTCCTACTTGTCTTGCAAAGCCCAGCTCATGTCATGTCACAGTAATGTCTTACCCAGCTTCTTCAAGAGTCCCTGCTTTCTCCCTCAGTCTCCTTAACAGTTATGTATCACAAAGCCTGAAAGTTGTCATTTCCCCCAAACCCCTGATCCAGCACTCATTAGAAATTCATTTGGATAAAAGGCAGGCTATTTTAAAATGCAAGTTTAGGGGCACCGGTGTGGCTCAGTCCGTTAAGCGACTAAGTCTTGGTTTCCTCTCCAGTTATGGATTGTGAGATCCAGTCCTAAGTTGGGCTCAGAGCTAAGTGCTCAGCACAGAGTCTGCTTGGGGATTCTTTCCTTCTTCCTCTCCCTCCCCCTGTGCTTCCCCCATATGTACTCTCTCTCTCCCTCTCAAAATTAAAATAAATAAATAAATAAATAAATAAATAAATAAATAAATAAATAATATGAAGATGCAGCCTTTTAAAAAATGCAAATTTACTTGACAGAGTGAAATGCTATCAACCGCTCATGACTGAGGTTGATTGACTTTGATGAGGTTAGACTCTCCCCACTACCTCGCTGAGAAAAATCAGGGTTTTGTTCATGCAGCAGAGAAATGAGGAAGGAGGAGGCAGCAGGCAGCAGAAAGTCCATGGTCACCTGAAGGATGGAGACAGTGGAATCCAGAAGGACGCAAAAACAGGAAGGAAGGACAGTGAGAGACAGCACTGACAAACATGTCTAATGAGTTACCTTCCACAAACCTTTGAGAATTAATTCAGCTTCGAAGTGTTCCCTAGTTTGGGTTTCCCAGGAAAGGAAAGGTATTTCCCCGGAAATTGCTTCGATTCCCCATCAAGCAATTTACGTGGGCGGGGATTGCAAGAAATACTCAGAGCGAGGTGGGGAAGTAGACAGGGAAGATAGAGTGAGCATTTGGAAGGCAGTTTCCAGTGCACGGAGCAGGAGCTTTGTCCCACTGGAGACCTCCAAGTGTCAATAATGTATAAGTCTCAGAGTTTTCCCACCCAGAAGATACTGGCGTCAGAGTGTTTGATTTATATACTGCCTGCCATGATCCATCATTGGCTGCCTGCCGTGTGTGTGTGTGTGTGTGTGTGTGTGTGTGTGTGTCGCAGGGGATATTCTCTGGGACCCCTAGCCTACCTTGGGGCTGCCACTGAAAGTTCTCAGGCAGGGATAGCTGGCTTGCTCCCAGAAGGAGGGGTCGTAGACGGGCACCAGAAACTTCTGTTACAGGGAACCAATCGGCTCACTTCAAATTTCCATTTCTCTGCTTCCTAACTGAGGGAGCTTTGACAAGTTACACGGTGCCCTTTTCCTTGGGCTGTTGTGAAAATAAAGAGATCGATTGCATAACAGCACTGACCTCATGGTCTCTGACCTGAAAAGGACCCAAGAATTATTCTCTCCACACCTCTTCTCTCAGACCATACCCACTTTCTGTGGCACAGACCCAGAGCTGCAGCCTCAGACATCCTACTGAGATATGGAAACCAAATACTCCCATGACTGCATAATTCCATGCTGATAGAGGGGATATCTCCCTTTGTTCAAAGGGAAATGAGGGTAGAGGAGGGAAGAGAGTGGCAGATGGAAATGAACATCATGGCCGCCAAATGGCTCTTTCAGTGAATTTCTAAGGCCCATGTGAAGAAGCAGGGAAGTCTGTTTCCATAAGTACCTTTCTCATGGGGTCTCCCAGGGATCACTCCCACATAAGGCCCCATTCGCCCCTTGACATATGTATTACATATTGCAGGCTGTGGGTTTGAGGCACCACGATGTTTTTAACGAAGTGCATTTATGGTAGTTTGCCAAAAGCTCCTCATAGAAAAACTAATATCTTTTCCATTTCTTGGGTCCTTGGGGAAAGATAATATTATAAACCATTATCCAGAGATTCTTCTTAAGACTTTCACAGCTTGACAGCCCTTCCAGTTTCATATTCTTTTCCTTGAAGGTTGAGTTTCTGTTGTTTACACAGCAGTGTTTTCTGAAGTCCCCTTTTTATCCCAAATCTAACAAAGTTAAATGTGAACTGTATATTTTGGATAGGAACCTCATGTCACTAAACCTGAAATAACTGCTACCAAACACGCAGGACCCTCAAATAACTGAAATTTGGTGAGCACTTCTTTTGAGAGCAAAGAAGAAAATGTCAGTGTATCACTCTACTAGGAGAATTTTTTTTTTTTTTCGAAGCAGCCTCTTATGGGGAATGGTCTGAGGAAGGGATACTCAGTTTCATTGCTCAACCGCCCTGTATTTCTATGTCTGGACGACCTGAAGAAAACCACACAGCTGCCATTTATGTTAACGATAATGACCTGCTGATGAAGACAAGGAAACCAATCTTTTCTATTCACTTAACTGAGAAAATGACGCCGATTGGCTTCTCCCGGTCAAATCTTAGGCTGAACAGAGCTTATCCCCCACAAGACAGGAGCAAACGAGAGGAAAATTCTAGAACTAATTATACCTAGTTAGGTACAAAATGTGGGCCGTTTCTTCTCTGTTTTCACACCAGCACCTTCCTTTCCATTCTTTTCGCCATCCTCGTTTTCAGACTCCCACTCCCACAGCACCAGGCTGTGTCCATGGATACTTAGCTAGTTGCCCTGCCTCTGTGGATTCGACCACTAACTTGATTCCTTCCGTTCCTCATCTTCCCACTCTTCCTCACTCTTCCTCAGGAATCCGTAGCCTTCTCTCCTTTTCGGAGGAAAAAATGGGGACTCCTAGAGCTGGGACATTGATCCCAGCCTTAATGTGGACTACTTCCCTGGGTACATCTTCCCTCTTTTCAGGCTACTGTCTTTATAGTCTCTCAAACACAACTCATGGTTTCCTATTTCCACATGTTTGGCATTTCTTCTTTGCTCTTATTCAAATATCACCCACTTATCAAAGGGTGACTAAAATCACACCTCCTCCATAAACCTCGCTGAAGCATAAAGGCCCTGCTGAGAGGAAAAGAGGGGGGAGGGGGAGGGAGAGAGAGAGAGAGAGAGAGAGAGAGAGAGAGGGCAGGACTGAGAGAGAGAGACTGAGCCAGACAGAGAAAGAGGTACAGGTTCTAGAGACACATTAAAATGCTCTTGAATCTCACTTTTGCAATTTATGTGTGATGAAAGTAAATATCTTAACTTCTTTGAATCTCCTTTGTAAAGAGTTATGCATATTTTATCGAGGTTTTGATTGGAATAAGAAGATCAAATGCAAAAAATTCCAGAAAAAAGGGAATCAACTTATTTATTCAATATGTTTTAAAAAGATTTTATTTGAGAGGGAGACAGAGAGCACATATGAGTGGGAGGAGGGGCAGAGGGAAAGGGAGAAGGAGACTCCCTGCTGAGAAGGGAGCCCAGGGGATGCAGAGGCTCCATGATCTCAAGGTCATGACCTGAGTAGAAGGCAAATGTTTAACAGACTGAGCCAACCAGGCACCCCTCTATTCAACAATTTTCAATTTAATGCCTCGTAATATTTAAACACTGATGCAATGTGAGGCTACCGCTAAATTTGTTTGGGTGATTTAGCTTCACTGAATACTCAGTCACTGAGTGAAACATGACCATACAAAGATTGTACCCAAATATTCATAGTGGCTTTAGTTATAATAACCCCAAGGTAGAAACAACCCAAATGTCCAAGAATAGGTGAATGGTATATCCATGCAATAAGATAGTAATTACCAGTAAACAGGAATAAACTGTGGATAGAAGGAACAACATGGATGAATCAAAATATTCATGCTGAGATAATGAAGTTAGATCCTGCCCCCCAAAAGAGTGCATATAATGATTCCATTTATATAGAATACTAGAAAATGAAAAAATATGTATAGTGATGAAAGGCAGGTGGTTGCTGGGGTTAGGGGTGGAAGGAAGGGGGGATTGCAAAGTGACAAGAGAAACCATCTTCACAATGGACACAGACATGTCAACATTTATCAAATTACACACATTGGCTTTGCACAAATTATTGTATGTCATTTATATATCAAAAAGTTTTATACATAAAAAAGTTTTTTAGCTTTATTACATATTTGGTGCAAACCGCCGGTGGAACTGTGCAAAGACAGAATATAGTCCTTTTGACAACATCTTCATAATCCTCAAATTTCTAGGACTATTCATCTTTACTGGGATGGATAGTAGGCACGGGGGGAGGAGAAAGGAATACGTCATAGAGGAGGAAGGATCTTCATTCTCCTTTTGGAAATTTAGGTGAGAATCCATACACTGGATGTTCAAAATTCAGGAAAACTCTGGAAGATTAGAATTTTAAAAAATTTCATTTATGACTGAGCTTTATCATCTATAGCCTTCAAGTGCCATTATTAGGATACCGAGAAAGTTCAATACCGTTCTCAGAGAGTTAAATGCTATTCTCGTTTTTATGATTGTTTGAGGGTATATGTACAATAATGAAACTGTACCTCCTAGAAGATCTTCCCCTTTCCTCATTCCTACACACAGGGGCTCCAGATTCCAGAAGAGAAATCTTTCCATGAAGAATAAAGAACAGGGAATAGAATCCAGAGAGGATTTTGGCTGACCGTAAAGAAGAACTTTTAACAGTCAAAAATATCACTAAGTGTTGTGAACTGCTTCAGTGCGGAGTGAATTTCCTGTCACTGGAGGTATTTGACATACACTACATTCAGCAGGAGAACATTGCAGAGAATGATGACCTGGGGAGGCCTCAGAAGGAAGACGGGAACAGAAGATCTTCTCATTCTGTGGAGCGCTCCATCCTAAGGCAACAGCCTCTGCAATCACGTTGCAAAGTTGCAAAGGCAGAATTACAGTAGTGTGGGGCAGACATTCTTGCCACTTCTCAATAGTAAGGAAGAGATCTGTCTTTCTCCTCCAGCCTGCCACTAATTCCTGGGATATTTTCGCCTCCCTCTCCACGGCAGAGAGTGGGTTATTTTAACATAGGAGAGACACTGTGCACACGGCTTCTTGTTGGCATTTAGGGAAACACATTTGGCATCTTTTCTCAGGTTACACAGGGGGGAAAATCCAGAAGGAATTGGCTGGGCCAACAGAAGACAAGCCTGTCCAGTACACTTCCATATATCTGTCTTTGGCTCATCTTATGCCAGAGTAAAGGGAAAAGATTCTTTTGAGTGCCCTACTAACTACTCATGTTTCCTCCTCCTCCCCCTCCCCTCCCCTTCTTCCTCTTCCTCTTCTTCTTCTCCTTCTTCTTCTTTCTCTTCCTCTCCCCCTTCTTCTTCATTATGCTCAGTTAGCCACTGTATAGTACATCATTAGTTTTTGATGTAGTGTTCAATGATTCATTAGTCACACGTAACACTACTCACATTTTCCAAGTGCAAACTTTTCCGGGAGAAGGAAACTGAACTCTCTGATAATCTGACACCTCTCCTCCTTCTTTTCCCTCCCCCATTCCCAGGCCATTCTCTGCCTTGGAGGAGATTCTTCTCCTCTGTATTAATAACTTCCAGGTGGGAAAGTTGACATGTTCAAGTCTGTTTCCTCTTCTCAATCCTCTACCATCGCTACTCACCCATTCGCCCACCCGCCCTGAATCTTCCTTATCTGGGTTCCCCCGAAAAATGCATAACCTAGAAGTATCGGTGCTATGATTTTAAATGGGAAGAAAAGAAGAGGAAGCATGGAAACACAGGGCTCCGAAAGAGAAGACAATATCCACAGAAAGGCCTGCCAATGAGTCTTAACTGCGAATTACGTCTCATACAGCCTTAACTCCTGCTTGTGCTGGCAAAGGCACGAAGCTGCCAGTTCTGCCCCAAACTGGCTCTGTGACCCTGAGTAATTCCTTTCATCTGTCTGGGTCTCCACGTTTTTCTCTGTAAAGTGTTGAGCTAGATAGTTTCTTGAATAATGCAAATTTAAGACAAGCACGTATGAGGGAAAAAAAGAAAGAGAAGAGTAGACAATTGGGAGGGGACATTCAGCCATTCGGCAGCGGTGACATAGTCTGTTTGTTTAGCAGGGTGGTGGAGAGGTTGAAATGTCATTGGCACAGAACTCCCCAGATTGTGAAAATTTACCAATGTCTCCTTTTCCGTGTATGAGGAAATGGCAAGGCATTAGGGGGGCGGGGGGTAGGGCCTGATAAAGATCCAAAGTACAGCATTATTAAGAAATTGCAGCTTCTATTGATGCTGGTAAAGCCTGAGGATCTCTTTGTAAGACTAACAACTCCAGCGTCACGGCTGTGTTTTAAATTATTTCTGAACTATCTGAGCCAAAGTTATGGTAATTGCTTTATGAGGTAAAACTTATCAGCCTCTCCCAGCCTTGTTTTTTATTAGCGATTAGTGGTTTCAGTGTGAAAACTGTGCACTCTGGTTCTTTGGAGGTGATGTTTCCATCTGTATCAGCCCCTGGACATGTCAGTCTCACACAGAAACACACATGCGTACACTTCCGCAGGTCCACACCTGACAATGCACACTCACACACAATCGTAGATCAGGTCGTTAGGCAAATTCAATCCTTAAATGTCGTGGCCTTCATTATATCTCTACGTTTGCTCTTTGCCTCATCCTAAGAAGAATGTTAAAGCTTCTCTCTCACCACCAGTTGTCCTATTTGACTGCTTAACCACACAAAAGTGTTCTTTGTCTAAAGGAATTGCACCCAAAATCCCACAAAAAAAATCATCTACTCATCTTTGGTCATTTGTTCCAGGAACGCCGAGCCTCTGAGTCTCTTCAAATCTGAGGAATAATATTTCTTTAAATAATTTTTTGAAAGCAGCCTCTGAAATCAAACTAAGGAAAAAGATGATGTAAGGCACGAGGGAAAAGAGAATGAAGACTAGAAAAGGAAGCAAAGATCTCTGCTCTCAAGGAGCCATAAAGATCACCAGAAAGGTAAGATAAGAAAGAAAGAAAGAAAGAAAGAAAGAAAGAAAGAAAGAAAGGAAGGAAGAAAGAAAGAAAGAAAGAAAGAAATTAAGAAAGAAAAGAAAGAAAGAAAGAAAGAGAAAAGAGAGAAACACAGTGTCATATAACAAACACAAAGTCTCATTAGCACAAAGGACAAAGCACAGCCCTTAAGTGATGGGTATTCAACCGCAGAAAGGCTTGTAGATTTGAGTCTGTCTTGGCTCTAGTTGGGTCTCCTGTGATTTCTGCTCCATTTCCAGCCACACTTTCACTCCCACATCTTCTCACCATACCCAAGTCCCTCCCTGTCTTTCCTCACCACTTTTCTCTCTCCCTGATCCCCTCTCCCTCCTTTGGATGCTTCTGCCTTGATTACTCTTTACCTTCTTAAGTGCCCAGAAGATGTCCACCCAACTGTGCAAACATCTCTTCTCTGATTAAGCCTTCACTCACCAATGAAGTTTCAAGTCAATAACTTTTTTTCTCATTGTCCCCAGAGCACCTTGTGCCTGGCTATCAATGCTGGCATTTCAACAGTTAATTATGATTGCTTGTTTCCATGTTGCTGCTCCCCAAAACTCTGCGCTTGTCTTTTTCCTGGGAATTTTCATTCACTCCAATCATGACCACTTATGAACTGATGCTGACTCACAGACATGTAACTCTGGCCAAAACCTCACTCCTGATTCCCTGGCTGCCCTACACAGATGCATGCTCACTGAACATTTCCACATGGATAGGATCGCTATTGGCCTTTCACTGTAGAACATGATCCTGTTTAAGTATGTATTAGCAGTTCATTTTATGTGTCCCCAGACCCCTGCTCTTATGGAGCACATATTTATTGCTAAAGTGCGAGTCTGACCTATAGTTAGGCACTCGATACATATTTTTATTGTTTTAAATATTTTATTTATTTATTTGAGAGAGAGAGAGTGAGTGAGAGAGAGAGAGAGAGAGAGAGAGAGAGAGAGAGAGAGAGAGAGCATGAGTGAGGGAAGGGGCAGAGGGAAAGGGAGGTCAAGACTCCCCTGCTGAGTAGAGAGCCCAATGTGGGGCTTGATCCCAGGACTCCAGGGTCATGACCTGAGCGGAAGGCAGATGCTTAACCAACTGAGCCACCCAGGGGCCCCCTCAATACACATTTTTTAAGTATTTACCCCAACATGAACTTATTATCTTACTCGTAAAGTGTGTACGATCTCCTGAGCTCTCTACTTTGCTCAATGATATAGCCATTTATTCATTCACTCAAAACAGGGGTCATTTTAAATAACTCCCAATGTCTAGATGGAGGATAAATGCTTCTTAACATTTTCTTACCTCTTTCCGTAATGACAGCCTCAGCTCAAGCATCAACCATCCCCTGAAACATGGCCATTGTCCCAAAACTGCTCTCCTTGCCTACAGTCCTAACTCTCTCCAGTCTTAATTCACTATGCTGCAGAGTGATAGTTTTGAACACCAAATGTCCTATTCATTTTTTTCAATGTCTTTTGTCTAGTACAGTCTGAACCGATAGCCAGGGCTTTAGAAAAGTGTACTGAGAAAACATGGAATGTTAAGAACAGGAAGAGGTAAATTGACAAGGAGGCGAACACAAAGCTCAAAGGATAGGAAAGGAGGAGTGCAGAGCTAGGACTTACTACATTATGTGCAGAGGATAAAAACCCAGTGGATTTGTTTAGAAGAGACAAGTCTTCTCAAGGAGCAATAGAATGAGGATACGGTCGAGTAACCTATCTGCCATGTCACCACGCTCTTTATAATGTTCCTGTGCTTTTCCAGTGCCTAGTGAGGGATCCTAGAATCCCAGCCAAGACTTGGCCTACAGGGTTTCTGCTCAGACATTGTATTTCACAATGGCAAATAAATCTTTCAGCCAAAGTAAGTGGCAACTTGTCTTTTGAAGATAGCATGAGATTGCTAAAACTTATCTAGCTGAACACACTTTCCTTATAGCTGTTGATTTTTGTTAGCTGTATAGAATGACTGTTTGCTTTGGCTAATTCTTAATTAATTTCCTTTGGAACACTTTTCATTTTAAGACCTCTTTTTAGACAAACATTCACTTATAAATACCAGTTGGTGGATTGTGTATTAAACACACAGAAGTGCTAATAGATATATTGAAGGGGTTGATGAATCTACCTGTGCATCCACACATTATATGATTAAATTGATGGAAGGATCTGACATGTCAAATGCATTTTTAAGTGCAGATAGACACAGTTAATTCATTTGAAAAGGATTGACTTCATAGCAGCTCTCCATCAGTATATTCTTTGGCAATCAATTGATCCTAAAATCACAAAACTATTGTGTTAATGTCATGGGGCAAGATCTGTGATATATGCTGGTTTTATAAAGTGCTTCTCAGATTTTTAAAAAATCAGCTATCAAAGAATTCCAAACAAAGGGCTAGAGCCACATAGTTTCCTAGTTTATGGTTCATTTATCCGCTATGTATACAAACTGTCTAACAATTTGTCTAACAAAAAACCTGAACAAGTAATTGGCTAACTTCTACTTTCTTGCTCCCTCATTTTATCTGGCTCCCTTCCTATTTGCCTCTCTGCCTTTGTGTCCCTAGTATCTCCACACTTTGGTATAAAAGAGCCCAAGTCCTTGGTGACTGAGAACTCAGTATTACATTCAATAGCTCATTCCATGCCTCGTTCTGAAATCTCTTTCTCTCCCCATCCTCACATGTGCTTCCCCTGAATGGTGCCCATGTCCATTGATGGCAACCCCATCTGCTCAGTTGCTCTTCCTGAAAAACTTGAACTCACCTGACTCACTTTCTTGACTCACCTGTTGGTTCTCTTTCCGAATGATACCCTAAAATCTGCTCACTTCTCACTATCCCCACTGCCAACACGTTGGTGCCAAGTCCTGCCTCTGGGTGGCTTCTGGATGGCTGCAGTGACCTCACAACCATTCTCTCAGCCTCAATCCTTATTCTCCTAAGGTTTGTCCTCCATCCAGAATCCCATTGGATCAATACTCTTCAATAACTCAACTGTTCAGTACTGTATTTAATCATGCCCCATCTGGCTCAGAGTAAAAGCTGAAACTCCTATATGGCCTACAGGGCCTGACATCACTTAGCTGTGCTACTTTTCCTCCTTCATCTCTTCCAACAATCTCCCTCGTTCACTCTGCTCAGCTACACCAACTTACTCGCTAGGTTGAACATGTCAAGAATGCCCCCTTCCAAAGGGCTGTTGTGTAGGGCCTATTTCCTCAGGCTTAAAAACGCTTCCTTCATATATCTTCATGCTAATTCTTTGTGCCCTTCAAATCCTGGCCAATTTGTGTGAGCTCTACTATAATCAACCTACTTAAAATTGCTACCTATGTCTATTTTACCAGAGACTAACCTATTGGGATTTATCAGAGCCTAACTGACCTGAGAGAAAGGACAGAGCAAATTTTAACCCCTCTAGCCATTCTGTGTCACCTAAGAAAGGAGAGAAGGATTATTAGGCGTTTGTGATATTTACAGCCCAGGGACACGGGCTCACCAAAACACTGAAACCGAATCACAGAAATGTAACAAGCTTCTCGTCCCCCTTATTCCTTACTCCCACCTCAGCAGGGAGTCTGCTTCACTCTCTCTCCCTCTGCCCCTCCTCCCCCGCTCTCTCTCACTCTGAAATAAATAAATAGAATCTTAAATGTAAGATAAAATCTAAATAATAAACACACAGGAAATCAATGTATTATACAACATGCTTTTAGAGAATACTAGAGTCAAGGAAGAACTCTCAAGAGGAATTCAAATTTATCTTGAACCAAAGGCAAATGAAAATACAGCTTATCCAAATTTGTGAGATGCAAAGAAAGCAGAGCTTAGAGGGAAATTTTTAGCATTGAATGCATATATTTAAAAAGAAGTTCTAAATTCAGTAATTTAAACTTCCAGCTTGTGTAACTAGAAAAAGAAGAGCAGTTTAAATCCAAAATAACAGAAACAAAAGTAACAGAAGAAAAGACATAATAAAAGTTAGGACAAAATCAGTGAAATTGTAAACAGGAAATCAATAAAGAAAACAATGAAAGGAAAAGTTGGCTCATTAAAAAGATCAATAAAATCAATAGTAATTGTCAAACCATTATGTTGTGTAGCTGAAACTAATATAATGCTATAGGTCAGCTATATTTCGATTCAAAGTTTCTTTTTTTTAATGGACAAAAGACCTGAACAGGCAGACACCTCACCAAAGAAGATCTAGAGATAGAAAGTAAACATATGAAAAGAGCAGCATTCCATTCTGCATTGGGGAATAGTAACAATTTCTACATATGCTGTTTATGGAACTCTGAGAATGAGTCACTTCTTCTATCATGGAATAATCACTATAAAACAGAGTAAGATAATCAATGTAACCACTTTACAGGGTAAAAGGAAAATATTGCCAAGACAGCGTGAAACCGTGAAATGGACACCTAATTGCTGAGATCAGATGTTCCAGCAGCATACAGAGAAAAAACTTATTTAGAAGCTACAAAAATTGTTGATTCAAATTATATCAGTGATCTTAACAAAACAAAAACACACTGCGTCAACCAGAAGGGGAATGTCAGCGTAAGATGTTGGAGAAAGAAGCATCCAAACAAAATCTTGGGAAGTATTTGTTCTGTACTGTGACTAGGAAGGGAGTCCTGGCCTTCAGACTTGATATTTTCAAACTGAAGGACGAGCACGACCTAATTTTGTATTGAGAAATAATGTGCACACTGACTGGGACAGTCAGCTACGAAGTCAACTTTCCTGGGAGTGATATGGATCTACTACCTATCTTAGCAGAGTGCTGTTGCATCAGAGTTTTAGCCCACTGAACGTGCAATATTTATATATGAAGAGTGTAATTGCTGAAAATTCTGTATATAACTGCTGTTACGGTTAAGCAATTTGGCAAATGCCTAACAAAGAGTAATTTCTCAGTCGATGTTAACTGTGAATTTTATTTTTGGCTGTTTAGGCTATGAATTTAGTGCACTGGCATATTTTTGCATGGTTCCACTTATTACCATCTCATGAGGTAACCTTGAAATGAGGGTCAAAACCATGCAATAATATTTTCATGTGTTCTTATGTGTCTGTGTGTTTATGTGTTTTAATATCTGGCCTCAGACCCATCAAACAGCAAGTGCTCAATAAAGGTTAAATTTTCATTGGTCTTTCCAAGTAAATCTGCCCCTGAGATGAGATTGTAAAAAATTAGTATTTTGATTACACATCTGTATCTTGTAAACTTGGTTTTAATAACCCAAAAAGTATAATAGTGGGGTGCCTGGGTGGCTCAGTCAGTTAAGCCACTGCCTTCAGCTTGGGTCATGATCTCAGGGTCCTGGGATGGAGCCCCACATCGGGTTCCCTGCTCGGTGGGGAGCCTGCTTCTCCCTCTCCCTCTACCTGCCTCTCTGCCTCCTTGTGCTCTCTATGTCTCTGTCAAGTGAATAAATAAAATCTTAAAAAAAAAAAAGTATAGTAGTTTAGGGAACTGAGAAGGGAGAGGGAAGATGGTCCTGAAAAATTTGGGAAAATAAAAATAATTAGTGGGTATATGCTCACTACACTGGAAAATAAAATAAAATAAAATAAAAAATAGTTATTGGAGATTAATCAATCAATATCGTCTGAAGTCGAGAGAGAGGTCAAGAGAACATAGTCAATTGCGTTTAGATTTCGTCCTTGCCTTATTTCAATGAACCTATAAATATTCATAGTTATATTACGGGTTTATGCCTGACACGAGACTTCAAACTATTATTCTCATAAGAGGTGAAATTTCAGAACGCTTGGGTGGCTCAGTAGGTTAAGAGGCTGCCTTTGGCTCAGGTCATGATTCCAGGGTCTTGGGATCAAACCCCTCCCTGTTGTGCAGGGAGCCTGCTTCTCCCTCTCCCATTTGCTCCTGCTCGCTCTCGCTCGCTATCTCTCTCTCTTTCAAAAAAATAAATAAAATCTTTTAAAAAAAGAGGTAAAATTTCTAAATTATCTTCTTCTGGAGGATTTTACTTCCCTGACTCCTATGCTTGTGGAGAATCTATCATATTTTGGCACTAAGTTTTTTGGAATAGAGATGAGGGGAGCAGTGATTCTGGAAGCAGAAAAGTGTAATAGAAATGCTTTGGTGCTGGGAGTTAGGAGACCAGGTCCCAGTCTGGACTGGACAGGAGAGAGTCACACAACGGAGGGTGGGCTCCATTTCATGTCTATAAAATAAAAGGGTTTGAACTTCCTTTAAGCAATGTATGTTCTCACTTTCTGGGATTCCATTACTCGATTTAGGAAAGACTCTAAGAAAGGTGTGACACTTAAATTCCCTGGGTTTTAATAGGCTCAAAGAGAAACAGGAACTTTATTACAGTTTTACAGTTGTTGTAACAAATTACCACAAATTTGGTGGCTTAAAACAATGCAAATTTCATCTCTTTTAGTTCTGGAGGTGAGAATTCCTAAATCCATTTCAACAGACCAAAGTCAAGACACTGGCAGGGCCGGCTCTTTTTGAAGGCTCTAGGGGAGAATCTACTTCCCTGTTCAGTCCAGCTTCTAGAAGCTCCTTGAATTCCTCATGAATTCCTGACAGATCACTCCAATATCATCTCTCCCACTCCTGTGCTCAAATCTCCCTCTGCTTCTCCCACATAAGGACACTTGTGATTACACTGAGGGCACACCAGGATAATCCACGATAATCTCTCCACCTCAAAAGGCTTTGCTCAATCACACCAGCACAATCTCTTTTTCCATATAAGGTAATATTCACAGGTTCCAGGCATGAGGATTTACATATCTTCGGGGGCTGCTATTCAGCCTATCACTAGAACCATCCCAAGAATCCAATAAATGAAGTCTTTTTGGAGCCAGTGGAGAGAGAGAAAGGATAGAGGTTTATAGGCATCAGATTATGAAAGATTTTTAAAGTCACTGGAAATTTAACCTGCCCAACTAGGGGAAAATGGACCTCTGATAAAATCTAGTGCTAACAAGTGTATGGGAATATGGAAGATTTTCTCTTATGTTATTTTGGGGAGTATAAATAGCTACAGTCTTTTTGGAGGGCAATTTGGCAATATTTATCTAAAATGTATAGTATTTGAACCAACAATCCCACCGTTTTAAATTTATCCTACAGATCTGCCAGTATGATTGCCTTTCTACTGAAATTAATGGGGCGCCTGGGTGGCTCGGTGGGTTAAACCTCTGCCTTCGGCTCAGGTCATGTTCTCAGGGTCTTAGGATCGAGTCCCACATGGGCTCTCTGCTCAGCGGGGAGCCTGCTTCCCCCCTCTATCTCTGCCTGCCTCTCTGCCTACTTGTGATCACTCTCTCTCTCGCTGTCAAATAAATAAATAAAATCTTTAAAAAAAAAGAAAAAAGAAAAACATTCGCTATGATGTTGTTTATAATAGGAAAATTTGGAGACTCCAATAAACACATTGCTGGAGGGCTGCTTTAATCAATTTTGGTATGAACACACAAAATAATACTCTATGGCTACTAAAACAAATGATGTAATAAAAATATTTATAAGAACCATTGTTGCACAGCAAAGTTAAGATGCACAGGGAAGTATATATCATGATCCATTTTGTGTAACAAGTATAGGTTATTTATAAATTGGAGTGGGCATGATTTTTTCCCCCAGGAAGCATATATAAGAAACTACTAATAGAAATTTCCCTTGAGCAGAGGGACTCTGGGGAAGAAGAATGTGTTTCTTTTCTGCCTTATACTTTTTCTGTTCACTTAGAAGTTTCTAATTATATGCATATGTGGTATGTTTCTAAAAGCAGCCTCTGCTATCAGTCTGCCAGAGTTTGGACTGTGACATGGATCCTCTGCCTGTGCCACAGTTTCCCCAACTGTAAAATGGGGATAATAGTACTTCATCCTCAGGCTTGCTAAGAGGATAATGATCAAATGTGTCTAAAGCACTTAATACGGTGCCAGCCACATTGCAGGTTCCTAAAACGTTTATCTATGATTACATGTCGCTTTTATTTACCCAAAATCAATAAATGTTAGCTAGGCAGTAAAATTATGGGATATGTTTGGGTCTTCTGAGTATTTTCTGTATGTTAATAAAAGTCTAATAAGTGCTATTTAAAAAAAATAGAATAAATTAGCATGGGTCTGGAAGGTTCAGGAAACCTTTAGAGGTATTTGAGCAGAGGAAGCCCAAAAGAAAGCAAGCACATAGCACACAAAAATATAGATAGCACTTACTCAGTCGTTTACAGTCAATAAAGTACTTTCAGGAATCAACTGACATTTTAGGTTTAGGAGTATGCCCTGCCAATAGAAGGCAGATAAATCAGAAGGGAGATCATCATCAAAGGTAGAAGTAGAAGTACAGCACCTCAGCTACAAGATATCATGAGTCCTCAGGGGTCCTGCCTGGGTGGTGAAGCAGAGGAGAATAAGATTGTATAGAAATGGGACCTGGTTACTCGTTGCATAAAGGTGATCCAAGAAAAGGATGAGTCAAGGATTTCCAACATGGGAATCCTTTAGAATGGTGGTAGCAGCAATGCAGAGAACGTTTGGTAACACATAGGAAGGTGGAAGCTGAGTGTCTGAGTCTCAGTGATGGGATGGTGATTAGTTTGAACAAACATTGTCATCGAGAAGCTATGTAATTAGAGAGAAATTCATAAAATAAGAAAGCACATGAATCAAATAACATTTTAGAGTGAGAAATGTCTTCATTATAAAACCCAACGTCTTTTTCTTATACATCTTGGAGTTGACTCATGTGGTCCCATGTTTTGAACATTTCAGATTAAGATATCAGGTGGACCTGCTCTGTTATATGATCAATAGTAATATGTCACCAAGGTCATTTAACTGCTTTGAGTCTCGATTTCCTGGTGCAGAAGATGGGGGTAATAATACTATCTATTTTATAGAGTTGTTATATTAAGGTAATATTTGTCAAATGCTTGGAGGTGATAATGCTCAATACATTTAAATGGAGGTGAGAATGAGTGTGGGTAGAAGTGTTTTCTCATACTGCCTTCTGACTCTATGTAGAGTCTTTGACCAATCGTCTAAGTTGTCTGGACAAATTTGCTACATATTCCATTTTAGCTGTTGCTCTGAGTAGGGAAGCAAGATTTTAAATAATCAAGAATCACTATCTTCCGAAAAAGGTCAGTAAAGAGCAGAGAGCCAGAGGTGGCTTTCTCCTTTCCAAGGTAGATGTGATAATGCAGTGTGGTTCTATTACCTAATTTGAACCTGAGCCATGGGCTTCCTGGAAAGTAAGCGTCCTCATGTTGGATGGAAGTTTTCTCATCAAGAGGCCTTCTGCTGAGGCCTTATGGTTAAGTGTGAGCATATTTTATGCAATTAGCCAGATGTTTGGGCAGCTCAAAGACAAGGATGGTCCTCTGATCCTGGTCACTGGAATTCGGCAGTTTGATCTCCACCCGAAGTTATAGGAAAAGGAACTTAGCAAAACGTGAAGGAGCTTTAAAAAGGAAGGGAAGAAAGAAAGATTTTTTTTCTCCTTTTTTAAAAATCAATTAAATGCGATCTTTCCTACCCTTACTGCAATCTCCCACACACAAAATTCCAAAGAACATTCAGACACCAAAATCTGAGAAAGAACCAAAGAACATAAATCTCTCTTTGTAGGCGAGGAAATGACTAACTCCATTCCCACTCATCCCTTTAACATGAGAAAGACCAATAAAGCAATCCCAAGTTAGCACTGACACAGACATGTGTGCACATACATGTGTGTAGTTAACTAGGAATGTATAAAAGTATGAGACTGTGCAATTGCTTTCTGTATGTTTTAACTCTGATTTCACAGTGTCCAAAGTGACAGAGTTGGTGACTTTCCTACAGGGTTTCTGTAGTTCATGCAAATAGCCGTGTTCCCTGGCTCCTAGACTAATAGACATCTACATTTATGATTTTGATGGCACATTTCTCTGCCTTGGGGAGTAAACTGTAAGAGTGCGGATGTCTGCATCAGATTGATCATGAACATATGCCGCAAACTAACCCATCACCATGCTACCTGCAGTGCCTAGGAATGAGACCAAGTCTTTTATTAGAGGTCAAGAGACCTCGGTCTTATGTGTGACTTTGCCACTGTGTGATGTTGCCCGTCTTCTGATCTTGTTGTGGCCTCAGTTTGCTCATCTGTAAAATAGGGTTCACAATGACTATCTCATCAAGTTCTTCCCAGGTGACTGGCTCCTCTCTCTTCACATCGTTCCGTTCAATCCCTATCCAGAGTTTAATATTTTATAATATATATTCAAAACATTCCGTTCCAGTAAACAGATTTGAGGCAAACTTTCTTCCTTCAAGGGTAGAGAGGGTAGATAGAAGATTATGGTCATAAGGGAATGTGCCAAAACATAGTTTAGGAAACTCTTGGCATCACCCGATCAACAGTGTTTTTAGCAGATTTCATTTTGATAATGAAATGCTATCAAAACCAAGAAAAATTTCAGGTTCAAATCAGATAGTGGTAAATGTGTGTGTACACAAATCCCTTTTTTTAAAAAGTCACATTTTCATCAGCTCTTATCCTAAGTCAGAGTAGAACTCCACCCCCAGAGTCCCACCCACGCCTTGAGTCTGAGAGAGAGCAGCCCATTGACCTCACAGTCACACCACTGGAGAAATACCAGGAGAGAGGAAAGAAGAGGGGAGAGCAGCAGATTTCAGATTTCATAGTCCAGTTAAATAGGGCAATTATACCTTGTCTCTCCAGTTCTTCCAAGTTTTGGAAATGGGAGGCATTTGTAAAAGGAAAGAGTCTTATTTGTTCTTGATGATGAAAGGCCACTCCTTTTCTCTCTCCCTTCTTATTAATGCCACATGCAGATCTATCAGTTCTTTTCTTACAGGAAGGAGAACTAAGGATGTGGATAATCATGAAAGTATGCCCTGTCTGTAAACTTTCTTTTTCAGTAAATGAAATTTTAAAATGTAACTGTTTTGTTAAGTGGAGCGTTCATTACTAGTTACTGAATGTAATTAATTGTTAAGCGCTAATAGTCACTAGATTTTTTAAAGTAATATTGAGCTTTTCATAAATTAAATTTAAATCATCAACTATCCTGTTAATGGAGAGAAGACCTGATGAGCATGGGGCGGGGGGGGGGGGCATGGATAGTATTGTATGCCAAAACTCCTTAAAAAAAAAAAAAGTGGGCGCCTGGGTGGCTCAGTCGGTTAGGCCGTTGCCTTTCGCTCAGGTCATGATCCCAGGGTCCTGGGATCGAGTCCCACATCAGACTCCCTGCTCGGTGGAGAGGCGGCTTCTCTCTCTCCCTCTGCCTGCCACTCTGCCTACTTGTGCTCTCTCTCTCTCTGTCAAATGAATAAATAAAATCTTAAAAAAAAAAAGTTTATTGGAGGCTCCTGGTTGGCTCAGTTAGTTAAGGATCCAACTCTTGATTTGGGCTCAGGGTCCTGAGATCGAGCCCTGTGCCTCACGGCTTAAGATAGTCTTAAGATTCTCTCTCTCCCTCTGCTCCTCCCACCCGGCTTCCTGTCACACACTCTCTGCTCAAACAACAACAACAAAAACAAAACCAGTTTATTAATGTTTATTAAGTTATTAGGTGCAAGTCAGAGACTCTCTTAAGTGTTTTATACGCACCTCATTTAATCTTCACTTGAGATTTATGAGGTAGATTTGAATATACCTATTTGACCAACAAGCAAACTAAGATACAAGTTACACAGGTAGCAAGGAACAGAGTTGGAGTCTTAGCATGAAAAGTACCGTGGGGGATATTATTGATTGGGAATAGGGAAAACCATGTTTTGAGGGGACAATGGAACATAAAAATCTTGCCCTGCTCATGGAGAAAGCATGGACTTTCTCTCTTTAATGACAATAAAACTCTGATTGAACAGAGTGTTTCTCATTTTCTTTAATCCAGGCTTCTCAACCTCTACACTATCGACATCTTGAGCCAGATAATTCTTTGTTGTGGGGACTGTCCTGTGTACCGTAAAGTGTTCACAGCATCCTTGGATGTAGGAATACCTCCGCCAGAGTTGAGACAGCCAAAAATGTCTCCAGACGTTTGTAAATGTCTCACTGGAGTCAACAGTCACCTCTTTGAGAACCACGGCTTGAATCTACTCAAAACGTTCACTTTGCTTTGGTATCTCTGCCTCCAAGTCTCATGTGCCTGGTCTCAAAAATGCTGAACTCTGAGAGTATTTGAAATCATATTTATTTTAGGCACATTTCATAAACATGTCTAATTTTCAGAATATTATAAATAAGTACCTTACTCTCAAATACATAGGCAAAGTATTTGAAATCCTACGTTGCAAATAAGGACTTGGAAAGACAAATGGCTGAAAGAACTCATCGAGTTGGTAGAGAACTCAAAACACCAAGCAGCATTTGAATTTATATCTGCAACTAGTGAGCAGATCTGGGGCAACTCTGATTCTCCATCTCCGTTTTCCTCATCTGTTAAATGGAAGTCGTAATCCTGGCTCTGCCCCCTCACAAAGCTCTTGGATGAGTCACGTCAAAAGATGCATATACAAGTACAAAGTGTAACAGGGTTGATTGCTGTTGATTTGCCCCTGGTCACCCAGAAAAGTAAGGGTACAGCTGAGACTAAAAATATCCAACTAATATTCTCTTTCCTTAAAGTAAGTGTGGTGAATGTGCAGGCCCCACTCCCCTGCCTGGGCAGATACTGCTAATTAATCACAGATCCGCTTCCTGGTGTGACCCCAGAACTCAGAAGCAAACTCCAAGCAACTCTAAACTAAAGGTCAGATTTTGAACTTGAAACTAAACTTATTGGTTGTTTCTATATTCGGCAATGCTGCTGCTTGGTTCTGAATCCTTCAGGAATCGGTTACTTTATACCTAATTTTTTTACAGGAAATATTAATATACGGGTGTTTATTCAGGTACTGTGGCAAGCAAGTCAGGTAAAATCCACAAATCCAATGTTTATCTCAGACCTTCCAAGTGTGAGCCCGTGATGAATCAAATCTCAAGCGTCATTTGGGAACCAGGTGTCAGAACACTAGTTCTCAGACTCTGGAGGACATCTGAAGTACCCGTAGAGCTTGTTAAAATGTAAATTGCTGGGCACACCTTCAGAATTTCTGATTCAATGGGTCTGGGACGGGTTGGAGAATTTGCATGTTTAACACATTCCCCAGTAATGCTCCGTTCTTCTGGTCCAGGGACCACATTTTGAAAACCACTGCACTAGTGAAAAGACAACCGTCTTAGAACAAGTAGATTTCAGCTTGAGAAACCCTTCTGGTTTTTTCTAATTTCTGTAACCTTGGGGAAAATGGTAGGCCTTTCTAGCTTGAGGCTAGTGCTTTGTAAAGTGGCTAATGAAAACTGATCTGCTTACCTCAAAGAGTTGTTTGAAAGATTAAATTACACAGAGGATGTGGAAGAGTCTTACAGATGGAAAAAGCTCTACATGAATAAATGCTTATTAGTGCTTTTGCTGTTATTTGGAGAAGGTGCCTTTTTAGCCTGGACGTTCAACCATCTGTTTATGGACCCACCTCCTTCTGGACAGCTGACCGGTTTTTCTCTCCTCTCCCACAGCTGCGGGCTGACTGCAGCAAAGGAGCTGTGTGAAGCGTGTCTCTACACAACATTCCCGCCTCTTTCTGAGGCCTAACCAGAGTCTACATGAAGGAAATGGTTTCGGAATGTTCTGGACGTTTGGCCCACAGCATTGTTCCCCTTTGCTGGTCTACAGGGACTAAAGGAAATCTGTCAATCAGCGATGAACTAGGGTGGAACTGTCAGCCATTGGCAGTCACCCCTCAGAGATTTGCTTGTGACTCATGACAGCAACTTGCCAGGAGGAGGGGGAGGAAATCATCTGGAAAACTCCCTCCCTCAATAAAACTGAAACAAACATCCTGGAAAAGAGAGAAAAAAGTGAAAATAGTGATGAAACGAAGTCAAGGTCCCCCTTAGGATCTCTGTCAGTCTCGGGTATATTTTTTCACTGGTAGCAGAAAGATCCCAGATCTTGATGTTCAAATTCCTGGTTCAGACACTGGTTGGATCGTGTGTCATTGGAGATGTTACTTCTCGACTCTTATAATCTAAGAGCTCCAGGGAGGCAAAGACCACCTCTGTTTTTTTTCAGCGCTGTATCCACAGTGACAGATCAGTGACAAACATGGCTGCTCAATTAATATTCATTCAGTAAAACTCTCCTAACCTCAGGCCCCTCCATGTCAAACAAGACGAAGAAGGCACAGCTCCCAGGGCTCCTATAAATAGCCAGTGAGCTGATGAACGATGCCCAGAACACAGTAGGCCCTTCATAAGAGGAGTCCGCAATTCATGGAAGTGGATACACCAGTAAAACATATTTTTTGTTCTTAATGTCTATTCATTTAACTTACAGGCATTAACTCAGTTGAAGTCTTTTGGGGACTCATGTCTTGATTATCTTTTAATAATCCTAGAAGGAAAAGAATTAACTCAAGTACCATACGTGACTGTTTTGACTTTGAGCTCATGGCACAACTAACTATCCCTAATGTGATAAACAGAAACATTTATTTTCAAGTCAATTGTACCTTTCTGTTTAATATAATTCTGCTAATTTTATGTTAATTGCATGGTTTTCAGAACCTCCCCCTTTTTTTTCTGCCCCCAGGAGACAGGGTCCAGGGGAAGGAATGGAACGAAGATCAACCCAGAACTTTGAAAACAAATAAAAAGAGTAAGCCCTTGAGAAACCAAATGTGGTCATTGAGTCCACAATCTGCTTAGAAAACATAGAGGAATAATTCTTCACCCACCACATCTCTGAAGGGTCTGAAGGGGCAAAAATCACTAAAAGAGCCTTTAAATGGCTAGAAAAAAAAAACAAAAAAAATACCTGTTCTTCTCACAGGACTTACCTGGAAAGTTTTCACTTCTTTGTTCACCTGGAAGGACCATGGGAGAGTTGTAACATTCTCTCTCAAACCCACCCATCCCTGTGTTCATTATGCGCTTCCTCTCATCCTGTTACTTGATCTTCAGAATCCTCTGCAATGCAAAAGGACAAGCCCAGGAAAGTCTACAGTCATGAGTAAATTCAACCAGGTAGGATGCAGTATTTAACATTTTCCCTTTTACTCTGGTCCACCTCTAACAGATCTGTCGTCTTTGCCTTCAGACTTAGGCATCCTCGTCTTCCCCTGACGTCTGCAAAGTACCAAAGTGCACGTTGTTTTTGCTTTCAGTGATTGGTTCTTTTTTATGTAGAGATCAAAGTATGGCCCAGGGGCTTTCAAATTTCTCTGTAAAGTAATATTTTGCAATTGTTCCTTCTCGGACTATTCTCTGGAAAAACACATCTCTGTATGAACCCAAGTGGTACCATCAGAAGGCCAGACACTGGGAGCCATTCTTCCTAAAACCTGACTTTCTTGATTTTCTTTTCCTGAGGTGACTTATCTTCTAGGACACTCCACTACCGACAACTCTGAAGCTCATGCTTCAATACCCTTGTCCTTTCCAAATTATACTTGCTATCTCAGCCTTGAGCCCCAGCTTCTGTCTCTTCAGCGTCTGTGGACCACCTCTACCCCCACTTGCCACCTATACCAGTACTTCCATTGCCCACTAATTCAGCCTTGATTCCTTTTAATGGCTAATTTCCCAGCCTGGATGGTCATTTCATAAAACCATAATCGTAATCCCTCCAAGTGGAATGGCTTTGGATCTGGTCCCAAAACTAAGATTCAACCAGTCTTAAAATCGGCTGAACTTTATTGAGATCTCTGTATCAAGAACTAATAGAATAGGAAACATTGATAGTTTACTGCTGCCACATTCTGTGTGCTTGGCATTACTTAATTCAGTTCTCCCTGAGGCTGGCACTATTATTATCCCCATTTTGCAGATGAGAAAACTGAGGTGCGTACAGCTGGCAAGTGGCATTGCTGTGATCTGAGGCCAGGCAATCTCCCTCCAGAGTCCATATTCTTCCCTCTGTCCCAGGACTGCGCTTTCTAAGGCGTAGCTCAATGAATCATCATAGCAACTCTATGAGAATTACCGTTGTCATTCTCATTTTAATTTGGAAAAACAAAGGTGCAGAAAAGTCTTGCAGTTTATTCAGCATAGAAGCAGAACCGAAATTCAAGAATGACCGATACCCGAGCCCTTGCCCTTAATCGCTGCTCTGTTTTATGTTCATACACAAACATCTCCCTCATTAGCCCTGCCAGTGACACTTGACCCCAGTGTCACTCAACCTTAATGTTGATTTAAATTATTATAAATATATACAAATATAAAACTAGATACATAACTTCCATGCTTCAGTTCCTCTATGATTGCAAACTCAAAATTAGTTTACAAATCAAATGAGTATAAAACCAAAAAATCAATATAATTTCAATTCATACGAATACTGCCAACTGTCATTTCAGTGAAGGTTTGGATGGGTAAGTGTGACCTGAAACGACACTTGCAATGTGCCCAGGGTGACGTCAGACTGCTATGAAGCACTCCCTTTGAGCTTGCAGCTCCCAACCAGCATCTACCCTCTGATAATGCTGTCTCCCCCTTGCAGTCTTTCTTCCGGGTCCTGAGGAACTCTGGTCCTTTCAACATCATTTGGTTTTTGCAGACACAAAGACATTTGCATAGGAAGTTCATCTCTGGTCCTACATAATTGGGCCCCAGTAATGAAAATAGCTTCATGTAGTGTTACTCTGTCCATGACACAAGGCACATCCGGCTAGTCCCTTCACAAATTCCCGTGCAGGGTGAAGACAAATTTGATCCATTACTGAACTGCATTTGAAGGTCATCTAAAATGGAAAACTCTCCCTGCCGCTCTGAGCCTTACGCCACTGGAAACACTTAAGTACACTTAAAAAACAAGAAAACAAAAATTTTCAATGCTATCTCAAAGTAGACCTGTAGAAAATACCTAAGATACACTATTGCACAAGAGCGCACACACATACACGCACACGCACACATTGGTCTTTATAGTGTATTAAATGCTAAGTTAAATTCAAGTTTCAGTGTAATGTTCCAACATCATCTCTGGACAATGGAAAATACGTTTTAAAAAATTAGAATCAGGGGGCACATGGGTGGCTCAGTCGTCAAGTGTCTGCCTTTGGTTCAGGTCATGATCCTGGGGTCCTGAGATCGAACCCCGCTTCAGACTCCCTGCTCAGCAGGTAGCCTGCCTCTCCCTCTTCCACTCCCCCTGCTTGTGTTCCCTCTCACTGTGTCTCTCTCTGTCAAATAAATAAATAAATAAATAAATAAATAAAATCTTTTAAAAAAATTAGAATCGGTTCCATAGGTAAGGAAACAGAATGCCTGTTAGTTCCATTACCAGCATGCTATTAATGCGAGAGATTTTGATTCAAAATGAGGTTGCATATTCTGGCTTCTAAGTCAGGAGAGAAAGGGACCTGCAGGGAATCAGGTGGAGGTCAGTCATGGAAGTCATTTTTTTTTTCTTTTGCCATGGTGCATGGAAGAGAGCAGACTGAGCAGGAGAAAAGAAGCTAATGTCATCCTCTGAACATGAACTTCTGTAACCGCAGGAGCACTGAGGCTCCAGAGTGGAACAGGCTGTGGGGTAATTACACTCCCGGGACCAGGAAGCTTTGTATACCTTCCGGAAGGACTGAGAATCCTGTAGTTAGAAGGATTAACCTGTAGGCAATTGAGGGGAAAAGAATTCAAATTGGTAAGGCTTCTGTTTTCAAAATGGAAAATGTCATTTCAGTAGATTTTGACCATTTGTGTATATTAAATAGTCATGGCACTTTTAATAGTAGCAATAAACTAATATTTATTTGCATTTTCAATAATTCCATTACTAATAATTATTTGCATTTTTCTTTACATAGATTATTTTACGTGGTCCTCTTGATGTCAACAACCACATGAGGTGGGCACAATTAAAGTACCCATTTTATAGGTAAGGAAATTTGGCCACGCAGAGGTTAAAGAACTTGCTCGAGGTTACTCATCTATCAGACGACAGAGCCTGGATTGGAGTCTAGGTCTCTACAATCCCTAAACCGGAGCTCTTAATCCCTAGCACCAACTTTCTTTCCAAAAAGCACGCCCCAGGTAATCAAATCCTAATAATATAATGCACCTTAGCAATTCGCTGTCAAGCCTGCTTATAATAGAGTTGACACACCTGAGACCCAGAGATATTAAATGAATTTCTCAAGGTTATACAATTAGACGTAAAACCAGTTTCACATTCCCGGTAACTTTTACTACATATATTATTATTTAATATAAATACTACTCACATTTCTGTTTCAGGTCTAATTTAATTCCCACAATCCTGTGCTTCCAATAGATAACTTTTTTTATATAAAGATTTTATGTATTTATTTGAGAGCATGAGCAGGGGGAGGGGTAGAAGGGGAGGGAGAAGCAGGATCCCCCCTGGACAAGGAGCCTGATGTGGGACTCGATCCCAGGACTCTGGGATCATGAACTGAGCCAAAGGCAGATGCTTAACAGGTTGAGCCACCCAGGTCCCCCAACAAGTTTTTAAATATTAATTTCATAGATGAGAAAATGGAGGCCTAGAATTTGTTAAGCAAATTCTTAGTAATCTCAAAATTAATGGTTTTGACTTCTGGTTAAAGCAATCATAGTTGACTATAAAATGGAATTATCCCTGCCTTTTCTGTTAACTTCAGCCAAGCACTGCTGTCTCATAGGCTGCGATGCTGGCTATCAAGCTAATTCAGCTTCCCGATGGGTTGTGTTCATATTTGAATGTCTGCTGGCTGGTTTCCAGTTTTCCTGAGCTCAGTTGCCTCTCATCACCACAATTCAACAGTCCCTGAAAGCATTTAGAGTGTAAGTTTATACCGGCAGAATACTTAGAAACTAGGGTGACAGGCTATCTTATTTCGTCCAGGACTGAGAGGAAGGGAGTTCTCAGGACACAGAATTTTTAGTGCTAAAACCATGAAAGGGTAGGGAAAACCAGGCTAAGTTAGTAACCTTATCAGGTAGTAGAGTGGAGGGGACATTGGAGTCTAGCTTGATAAACACATTCCAAGTATTCATTCATTCATTCATTCATTCATTCATTCATTTCAAAGAACATTTATTTTCTTCTCTATGCCACACAACTGCTGAGCACAAGTGATCAGAGCAGGACAGAGAACCTCTGTCTTCAACAACCACAGCATCAGAAGATGGAGGTAAGACAAACTTACAATCAACTATAACCACAGGCAGAATGATGAAAACAGCACTGGAAGTATAAACTCATGTTTGTGTCTCTATATTCATAAAATGGTGACGTGGCTCCTACTTGGCAGTGACCTTGTATCATTGAAGTTCCTGGGAATCCGAACTCTCCTCCGAAAAATATGACAAGGTCAATACAATGGAGGCTATGTTGCTAAGGGTAAGCATAAGTTCTTAGCTGTTTTTAGGGGAATCCAACTTTTAATAGGAAATCCCAGGCTTTAACAGAAAAGTCATTCTTATAGGGTGATAATATTTATGAGATAGTTTCTTTTTTACATATATGCAAATGCCTCTTAACTGATTGTACTCAGGCACTGGCAGCTTCATTGAACATGAGCTGTTTTTTCAGGTGAACCTGTGGGGTGAGTGAGCCTCGGACAACCTCTCTGGGGTATTAGCTGTAGAAGACCAGTAGCATATGGCAACCAAGCTATGAAAAGTAACTTTATTGCTATTTTTCCAAGCTGTCACAAGCTCTGTAGGTCTGCTGGGAAAGACTAAGGAAACAAGTCTGTAAAGGCCTGATGTATCCTTCTGAATCATGGGCCGCTTCCACTTAATAATCCAACAAACCTTCACGAATCATATCCAGGGACAGAGAGGGAAGTATTAGAGTGAATGAAGAAAGGAGAGGAAACCTGGAAGGAGGAGGTCACACTCGGCTAGAGAATTGATGGCTCAGTAGTCGTTCACTCAGAGGGCAAGAGAACTGTCAACTTGGCCGGTCAAGAGGTGAGCAGACAGCTGTAGATGAGAAAGGTAGGAAAGAAACAGCAATGGCCAAAAGCAAAAAAGAGTTGGCCAGACAGAGGGAAAAGGCCGGGGATAAAAACCCAAAATGTAACAGGTACTGGTTATTGAACTTGAACTCTGTGTCAGCCAAGCCTGTGAGCCTTACTTGCATTATCTCACCAAAGCCCTGACATCAACTGTATGAAGCTGAAACTGTCCCCATTTGCAGATGAAAAGCAGACTGAGAGTGATTTGCCTGAGGCCATGCAGGTGGTTGGCGTGGAGAGCTGTGATTGGACCCCATCCCTTGAACTCAGCCGGTTCACCATAATGCTCTCTCTCTCTCTTCATGGCCACACTGGAGACACCAGGGTCCCAGCCCAGTGAAAAGAGAAGTCCCTTCCCCAATGTCATCCTTATTTTCCAATCTCCCTGCAGACGAGGCTCTCTTTCTGGCCACCATGCAAGTGCCCTTAAAGAGCTGTGTTACACTATGCTCCGAAATAAGAGGCCAGCCAGTTGGTATGAGGCCATATGATTGGTCACAACGTCCAGAAAGCCAGAATCTGTGCAGATGTTTTGCTCTAACCTTGGCCCCTGATCTTCCCACATGACGCCCTCCCAGCCAAAGTCACCATTCATTCTTAAGGCTCACAGACCGGCGACTCTAGTCTCCAACCCAAAAAAGGGAAGCAGAGGAAGTGAGCTTGAGAGTCCGTTGGCCTTCCGAGCACCGTGCCAAGGCATAAAGCAAACAAGCAAATTTCAAAATGGAAAGCTCCCCCAACTGCTACTCGGGAAAGTGCTCCAGGGGCCTGGGAGGCTGGCTGCTCGGCGGCTCAGCACAGCTGGACCTAATTGGGCTCGGGTCTGGGGAGCCTCTGGTTGCTGCAGGCCGCCTGGCACGCTGCTGAGAGGTGAAATCCAGCGAGACAAGAATATGACTCTGCATTCCATCGGAAGCAGCCCGGGATACACTCTCTGCTAGGGGACATGGAAACATCCTAACCTACAAAGAAAGGGGCTTTCCGTGGATTTCCCAATAATGTGCATTTATCTGAACAGGGAAGTAAGAAAAAGCCCCGGCGGTCAGACAGAAAGCAAGTTCTGTCCTCGGCACAGTGCAGGCACTGTTCTGACTTCATTCTTATGGAAGAGACGCCCATGACACATACTGTTTTAAATAACTGACTATTTGCTTCTCATTTGGGATGCGTAATCTACTCAATGAAATGGGCACTTAATAACCCTCTTTTTGAAAGAGAACAATTGAGTTAGTTGCTAGTCACACATTTCTGTCTCTCACCCTGAACAAACATCCACGGAGTGAAAGAGGAAACTTTTCAGTGCTCTTCCAACATAGAAGTCTTTCTGCCTTTCTGCCTTTGCATAAGACAGTCACTTTGTCTAGAAAACTGCTTTCTGTCTGTTTAATGCTTAAGAATCCTTCCAGATAGCAACGAGGGGGTGATGTGCTGGTGGTGACGATGATTGGGATGTAAGATTTGTGCGAGTGTCATCTGCACCTGAGGGTGCACCCCCAAATTTGCATGCGTTGTTTCATTTATTTCTCAAAAATAAAGAGCTCTAAATAGCCCCCCTTTAACATGCAAGAAAACTCAGGCAGAGGGGGGTGTGTTCTTCAAGGCATATAGCAAGTAAGCGCAAAAACACTACACTCCACATCAGCTAAAAATTGAAATATACTGCACACAGCAAATGTGAAGAAAGAAACTCTCACATGCTGCTGGTGGGTGTGGAAATTGGTAGAACCACATGGGAAATTTGTTTGGTTGCATTTACTCAAGTCGATAATAAACATACAAGTAATTCCACTCGAAGTTTTATAGACTGCCCCTGCCCCCACGCCATCCTCACCAAAAGGCAAATATATATTCCATCTATATTCCAAATATAAAATCCGTCTATGAAAATATTCCATCCCAAGGTATGTAGACCCAGCTGAAGTGCAAGTGTATGTTCACTAAGAGATTCGTATAATAATGTTAATAATAGCACTATTTATAATAGTCCCAAATTTGAACCATTCAAATGTCTTCAACAGTAGAATAAATAAGATTGGGTATAATTGCACAATCAGATAATAGAAGACGGCGTGAATGTAAACAAATTACAACTGAGTGTAACAATACAGAAAAGCTCACAAAATAAGGTAGAAAGGGGCACCGGGCTGGCTCAGTCACTAACGGCTGTGACTCTTCATCTTGGGGGTGGGAGTTCGAGCCCCACATTGGGTGTAGAGATTTCTAAAAAATAAAATCTTTAAAAAAAGCAATATAGAAAGAAAGAAGCCTAACACAGAAAAGTACAAACTCCATGATTTCACTTCTATAAAGTTCAAAAACAAAGTGAAATGAGTCTACAGTGCTGGAAGTGAGGGGAACAGTTTCGCTTGGAAGAATAACTCTAATGGACGCTTCTGGAGTGCTGATTATTTCTCTGTTCTTGATCTTGGGGTTGGTCGCACAAGTCTGTTCATCCAATGGTATAGTTACATTTCCTTTTCTTTTTCTTTTTTTTTGCTTCTCTGTCTAAATGGATGAAATATATATTACAAAAAAGTTCAAAATGAAAAAAAAAGTCTAAGCAAATTCAAAGCTTGTGCTTTTAACCCCTGAGTATATATCCATACTTTAAAAATAATGCAGGGGCACCTGACTGGCTCAGTTGGCAGAGCATGTGACTTGATCTGGGGGTTGTGAGGTCAAGTCCCATGTTGGATATAGAGATTACTTAAGAAATAAAATCTTTAAAAAATTTTTTAAGTAAGTAAAAAAACAAAAAATTAAAAATATCCAGAGAACAATAATGCTGGCATACACACACATACACAAAGCATACACACTATACATGTATATATCATTTAACTTTATGATATTCTTGTATATACATATGCTACTATATGTATATATATATACCCAATAACAAAATATATGATTTATATATATAAGTTTATTTATTTATTTTTAAAGGTTTTATTTATTTCACAGAGGGAGAGAGATCACAAGGAGGCAGAGAGGCAGGCAGAGAGACAGGGAGAGGAGGAAGCAGGCTCCCTGCTGAGCAGGGAGCCCGATCGATGCGGGCCTCGATCCCAGGACCCTGAGATCATGACCTGAGCCGAAAGCAGAGGCTTTAACCCACTGAGCCACCCAGGCACCCTTTATCATCTTTTTTTAAGATTTTTAAAAAATTTTTATTCACTTGAGAGAGAGAGAGAGCACAGGCAGTGGGAGCAGCAGAGAGAGAGGGAAAAGCAGACTTCCTGCTAGATCCCAGGACCCTGAGGTCATGACCTGAGCCGAAGGCAGACACTTAACTGACTGAGCCACCCAGGCATCCCACAACATTTTAACATCTTAAAAATCTCCAAAATCAAACCAACAAGTAAACACTTTGTACCCTAAGTACATGTCATTATCTGTTGGGGTCCTCTTCTCTCCATGAACTTCCAGCCTTGTGTGAAGGATATCCTCATGAAGGACAATAATAAATAATGCAAAATTAAGTGCGGGTTTGAATTAAAATGATAGAGACTCTAAAATGAGTCAGAGTTCAGAGCTACAAATATTTATGTTGTGCTGAGAACATGTCAGATAGTGTTCTAGGAGTCTGGAATACAGAATGAACAAGACAGATTCTCTGCCATTGTCAAGTTGACATTCCAGTCAAGGAGATAATAAATAGATATATAATGATTCATATATTGTGACGTGCTATACAGAAAAATAATAAAGCAGGCAGGGACTGTGTGGTGGAACGAGGGCAAGCTATTTTAGATATCGTGGTCAAGAAAGTCCTATTTGAATAGGGACCCTTTTTGTGCATGCCCCCTGAATCAGGGCAAAGAACCTCAAGGTAGAAGAAGCAGCCCATGCAGGAGTCCTCAAGAAAATGAGCCTTTGTGTGTTTGTGAACCAGCGAGAGGGCCACTGTGGCTGGAAGGGAGCGGGAATGAGAGAGAGAAGTAAGAAATGAAACTGCAGATGTAAACATGGGGTGTGCGATGAAGAACCCCTTAGGCTACAAAAAATACTTTGGATTTTATTTTAAGATTGATGAGAAGCAATTGCTGCTTTCCATTAGGGAAATGACTTGATGTGACTTACATATCGAAAAGACCGCCCTGTGACTTTTGCTGCAGAGAGTTACTATGAAGACCACATGCCCACAGAAAGTTGGTGTTTGTAATATTAACATTAATTCTATTTCGGGACGCCTGGGTGGCTCAGTGGGTTAAGCGTCTGCCTTTCGCTCAGGTCATGATCCCAGAGTCTTGGGATCGAGTTCAGCCTGCTTGTGCTCTCTCTAGCAGACAAATAAATAAATAAAATCTTTCAAAAATACATTAATTCTATTTCATAGAATTAAGACTTTCCACATGACCAATGGAAATGTGTCACTTAGCTAACTGGTAGACACGTAACCACGCGGCCATTAGAATGGCATGCTGTATGAATGAAATCTAGGAGAAAAAGAATTAAAATCCACCAATCATTCTTTTAGTAGCCCTGTGATATCATAGTATTAGAAATTGAATTATTTGGGGGCACCTGGGTGGCTCAGTCTGTTAAGCGTCAGCCGTAACCCAGTGTCTTGGGATCAGTCTGGTGTCAGGCTCTCTGCGCAGCAGGGAATTTGCTTCTCCTTCCCCCTGCCCTTGCATTCTCTCACACTCTCTCTCTTTCTCTGTCTCAAATAAATAAAATCTTTTCAAAAAAGAAAAGAAATTGAATTATTTGAATTTTAGAAGACCGTGAATATTAACTTAGGTGCACCTTTTTTGTCATTTTAATGATTAAGGTAAACTCCCCATCCAGGTATTCTGCTAAAGATCTTTGATTGTAAAAGGTCATTCTGGTCTTTTTTGATTTCCATCAAAGAGCTAAAACCCTTGGGCGCCTGGGTGGCTCAGTGGGTTAAAGCCTCTACTTTCGGCTCAGGTCATGATCCCAGGGTCCTGGGATCGAGGCCCGCATCGGGCTCTCTGCTCAGCAGGGAGCCCGCTTCCTCCTCTCCCTGTCTCTCTGCCTGCCTCTGCCTCTCGGCCTACTTGTAATCTCTCTCTCTGTGTCAAATAAATAAATAAAATCTTAAAAAAAAAAAAAAGAGCTAAAACCCTTCAGAGGGGGGAAATACAATCTCACTGGGCATAGCCTTATTGCTGCATGAGACAGTGTGACCCGGCTGATGCCTTCTCCTCTCTCTCCACAGCCCATTCTTCCATCCTACACCCTCCAGCTACTTCAATACATTATCTCCATTGTCCATGTCCTTCCAAAATTTATCCAGTTCAATGACTTTTTTATTCTTCCAAATTCTATTCAGGCATCACAACTTTGATACTTTCCCCATATTACCTCAGAGACCATTAACCACTCCCTACACCTTTTTTTGGTAGTTCTGCCATTACAACTAATAACCAAACTCACTAACATTTGAGGATTTTTAACCTTGTTTTTAATTCTTTTTAGTTTTTTTTTATTAAAGTATAACTGACACACCAGGCTACATTGGTTTCAGGTGTACAACGTAGCGATTGGACAAGTGTCTCTGTTATGCTGGGAGCATTTATTTTATACTAGAAAGACATGTGGCATATTGTATTATTTTTCCCCCATTACAAATATGAAACGTGAGGCTAAGAGCTGGTAAGTAACTTATAGGAGGCCTGGAACTACTGAGTTGCAGAAAAACAAATCAAAACAAAACAATGTGTATCGATCCCATCTAGCTTTGTGCTGCTTGAATGGTAGCCCTTCTGTAGATGGGGGGTGCACGGGGGGGTGTCCTGAGGTGCCTCCACAAATGTAGAGGACCACTGCAGGGTATTTTAGATTTTTTTAAAAAGATTTTATTTATTTATTTGAGAGAGAGAGAGTGAGAGAGAGAGAGCATGAGAAAGGAGAAGGTCAGAGGGAGAGGCAGACTCCCCTTGGAGCTGGGAGCCCGAAGCGGGACTTGATCCCGGGACTCCAGGATCATGACCTGAGCTGAAGGCAGTCGCTTAACCGACCGAGCCACCCAGGTGCCCCAGGATTTTAGATTTTTAAGGGAAATACAGTAATTTTAGATTTTTAAGAGAAATGCAGTGCTGTATTCTCTATCAGACACTGCAGGAACATCTAGCTTTAGGTAATTCACAGTTCCATTAGATGACGCTGCATTTTTTTCAATGCCTCATAAATTTACAAAGCTGGGTTTCCTATGGTTGCTGTGATGAACACTGAGAAAAAAAAAAAGTCAGCGTGGAACAGGAAATGAGGGTGATGAGGGCCAGCCTGACTTCCAGTTTTGTAAACTTGTGCCTGACAAGTGACCGCGTCTCATCAGTAAGGAATTGTGGCTATTTAAGAATGAAATAAAAATATTTTTGTCTTTCTGTGTGTTTGTGTGTGTGTTTCCCAAATGGCTTATAAATTAAGACACACATACTTAGGAGGTTGCTTGGACCTGGCTCGTTAATGAAAGGAAATTTCAGGTGTTTCTTCTGATCCAGGGGTGCTGTGAAAAAAATTGCCGAGACACCGAAGACACCATGCACAGAGAAAGTTGGGGAATTTCTGGCTGAGATAGTTGTCTCACCTACCAGATGGTGATTTTCTTAAATGCAGGGTAAAATCAGATTGAGGGAAGTAGACAGCAGAAGCATTCTTTCCTTCTGGTCTGTCTCTCCTCTGTGAGAGTTGGAAAGCTTTTTGCTGTAAGAAACAAATGATCCGGGCGCCTGGGTGGCTCAGTGGGTTAAAGCCGCTGCCTTCGGCTCAGGTCATGATCCCAGGGTCCTGGGATCGAGGCCCACATCGGGCTCTCTGCTCAGC